>OV121081.1:45019876-45619876 GCA_921293015.1 Phorcus lineatus | reverse complement strand
TATATTGATTAAACACTAAATCAGCGCAACATGATACGTATATTGATTAAACAAAGAAATAGATACTCCTTGATTTTTCTGTCAAAACAAAAGTCAATCAACAATACTTGTAGTTACCTTCAGTAAGTTCCAAAACATTTGATTGAATCTTGATTAAAATAAGTTCTATATAGGTTATATGAATGCTATAAAATAAATAAATACTTTTAACATAAAATATAGCCATTAGTGCTGTAGCTCATCAGCTAAAGTCTTTCAGAATATTTTATCAAATTCGATGCATATTGATATTCCATGTACTGTCAAACATTCAAAAATCGTTTTCAACCTTTTCCCAATCCGGTATCAATGTATTCTGAAAAATGGCAAATTACATGGTAATACAATTTGAATTTTCTGTTCATAACATCGATGTTGTTTTAGTAATTAAAAAAACTCAACTTGGATTGGTTCTATTTTCTCTATGTCTACTTTTTATAAATTTAAAGTCTGCAAAAGGATCACATAGGACGATGTCTAAGCTTTAATTATGAATAATGAAACATGTTGCGTACAAGGCCGATCAAAGATCACGGTATTGTTAAATTTACATATGCATTAAATCCATACCCTCTTCATTTATATCCAACATTTCAATGGTGCTTTTGTCATGCAAATGTGATTGGAAAGGAAATTAATAAGAAGATAAATCCATTCTGTTTTTTTATTTTGGGGTTGTATGTCGTGCATTTTCGACCCCTCAAGTTAATTTCAAACCGAG
Source organism: Phorcus lineatus (assembly GCA_921293015.1). NCBI lineage: Eukaryota > Metazoa > Mollusca > Gastropoda > Trochida > Trochidae > Phorcus > Phorcus lineatus. The sequence goes on along the minus strand of OV121081.1, from coordinate 45,619,116 downwards.
CTTGCGAGGTTTAAAATGTTAATTTAGGGGTGACAAATGCATGCCATACAACCCCAAAATAATAATACAGAAAGGATTTATCTCCATTCTAACAAGACTAATTTGAAAAATAATGAGGAACTAATTTGCTTATAAGCTTTATAGTTTATCCTGGTTGCATGATGTTGGGGGTGGGGGAAGGGTTTTTTAAAGTTGAAGAAAACGTACGTCTCCTCTGTTCACTTGACGAATCGCTATTACCGCGCGTTATGGTACGAAGCGAGCTCGGTTTCAAATTGAATGTAGTGATAACAAAATAAACTACTTCGACAAAAAACATATCACAGAATGGATTTATCTTCTAAATTTCATAAACAATACGGTATTTTCAATGTCTGTATAGAAATGATTTAAAATTCATTTTGCTGTTGTCTGTAAGGCGATGTAAGTAAGTTCAGCGAATGGAGTTTGTAAACGTGCGCGTATGAATGTGAATCGGTCGTAAATATTTAGAGGTGATTATTAGCGAAATAATCACTCCAAAATTGATTGTGGTAACCAATCAGAAAGCAGTATTTTCATTCTAGTTTTCGTGAAATGTTAGAATGGAGTAAGTGAACACAGCGCAAATTTGTAAATTCAGGCCGTAGCTGACATTCATAGGTATGACTTATATCCATATAATTGGATCGTTATTCAGAGAGCCGGGTTGTTCATACAAATCCGTTTTCTAAATTCACTTTATGGTTTAAATGTGAAACGTAAATTAGATCATCTACCTATTAAATTCATTGAGTACATCTGAAGATCTTAACTTTGATGTACTGAATATATAACTTCATAAAAAAACAAAAAAACTACAAACTATTCATTGTAAGGAATTATCAATTTATGCTGCTTATAATGTTTTTTTAAGTTATGGAATTATTATTGAATTATAGGTTGTAGACCTATTAATATCTTACGTAATGTGCAGGGGTAAAAAAATATGATTGCCCGACTCCCGGGTACAGTAACAAATCGATGTCGGGCTAGTAAAAAGGGTATTTCAACTTGCCCGGGGGCAAGTAAAAAATTAAAAGTCATCCTGCCCTTATTTTCACGTAATGTCCTATTGAAAATGATTTTTAATAATATTTTATCTTATCTTTCTTCATCACGTAATAAAATCGTAACTTCGTTCGGGAAGAGTATCGTCCTTTAATTTCATTAATGCCTAGAGCTGTAAGTCGTATGAGACTGGGTTCCTTCTCGCATTACTCAGTAGAGATAACGCATCGCTAACAAGGTTAATACCCAGTTGGTGTGCATGGCGACGAGACACGCTTTCCGATAATGTCGCAGCGATCTATTTCAAGTTTCTTTGGTGGGGGAAAGAAAGATGAATCATGTCAGCTTGCATTTAAACGTAAAATAGAAGTAAACAAAGACATTATTTCATCTAAAAACAAGAAATATGATAACGAAAAACAGGAAAGAAAATTCATTCCATCTTGGAAAGGTCTGTATCCGTGGGTAAAGTACTTTGATGCTGCAAACGTCATGAGGTGTGAAATATGTATGAAATACCCAGAAATTAACGCTAGAACTAAAACACATGCGTTTTTTGATGGCTGTAGTAATTTCAGATTAGATTATCTGAAGAGTCATGACGTTTCAGATGCTCATTTGGAATGCCTTTCATATTACAAGGCCGCTCAGAGATCGGAAGAAAAGGCAAGGGGTGACAATATTTCTAATATCAATACAAGTGAAACTGCTTCCAAAATAAAACCAATCGTGAAAGCATTTAAGTCTGTTGACACTTTTAATGAGACTGGACAGGCTATTCACCACAGCTTTTCAGATTGCTTACAAGGGCAAACCACTAACTGACTTCAAGTCAAATCTTGAATTACTGGAATGTCTCGAGATTGATGTTGGAACCAAATATAGAAACAATAGTGGTGTACGTTCTTTCATTCATGCTATTGCTAATTCTTTTAGGAAAAGTTTTCTAAATTAACTAAAGAATGCCGAATTTCTTACAATTTTGAGTGATGGGAGTACTGATACATCATCTACAGAACAGAAAACAGTGTAAGATATGTGAGTCAGTCCGTGGAACCTATTTCATTTCATGCATCCACAGTACCACTTGAACACTGCCATGCTGATGGTGCCCTTGATGGAATCAAGTCTGCTGTGTCTACACTTGGTTTCACAAATAAGCCAAAATAAAGGGAGACGCAAATTATGTTGTACCAGTACATTGCATAGCACATAAACTGGAACTTGCTGTGTTAGACTCTGTCAAAAATTTGCCTCAACTCTCAAGTTTTGAAGAAACTTTAAAACAAGTGTTTAAATTCTACCACTACAGTCCCAAAATGAGGCGAGAGTTAAAGCAAGTTTCTGACATCTTTAACACTGAGCTCGTTAACTTGAGTGATGTTAAACAGGTGCGTTGGTTGGCTAGCAAAATTCGTGCAATTCAAGCATTAAAGATAACTTTCCAAACATTTCGAATCTGTGGCAACTGGTAGGTCAGATCAGAGTGCAAAAGCTAAAGGATGGCTTAAAAAAAATGTTGACTTCATCATTCATCAAGGTTATGGCAATTCTTCTCGATGTTCTTAACAGAGGTGTCACTGCTCTTCCAAGCAGATGATTTGCTCATAATCGAAGTGAGTTGTGCACTTGAGGGGCTTCTCTTGAAGCTTATGAATCTGAAATTAGAACCACTCCAAGTTGGTGAAAACATGCAACAGTTCTCTGGCAAGTACAATCATGAGGCAGGCACCTACGATGGTGTAAAACTGAGGGATGCATGTCCTCCTGCATTTGCTTTGCTTGTTTTTTGTGTGTTTAACTTTCCTGAATGGCCCTCGGATAGAGCAGACCGGTGGGTGTATGGAAATGATGATCTGTGTGAACTTGTGGATCATTATGCTGTATTGTTTCCTGATGAGAAAACAACAATCCTGCGAGAATTCACTGACATGATCTGAAAGGACATATAAAATCCAGCAAATGTTCTGTGCTTGAAACCTACACAAAGTTACTTGCTGATAGACCTGTAAGGTTTGAGCATGTTCTGAACATTGTGGAACTCATGTTTGTGATAAGTCCAGGCACTGCAGTTTGTGAAAGGTTATTCTCTAGCATGAAACTTGTCAAAACAAACCACAGAACCAGAATTAACACTGAAACTTTGCCCTAAGAAACTTACAGACTTTTGTCCTCTTGATGCAATTCTTGAATGGATGACACAGTCTCAAGGCAGCAGACATATCCTAGCCATGGTCAAGGATGTCCAGTCCACTGTATCCAGTACCACCAGCTCACCCTCTCCTAGCACGAGTAAAGCTAAAGAAATCTGAAATTATCGTCTCTTACTCGACAGTTACACTATTACACTGAACCAGAATATTGTATGGTAAGTCCAGTCACGATCAGTAAGATTAAAAACTCAAACACTTTGGTTATTTTTTATTTGTTTTGAAGTCTTTTTTTAAAAGTAAAGTAGTGGCAAGTATTAAAAAAATCAGGGCAAGTAAAAAGTTGAAAATTTTTTTTTTTTTACCCCTGATGTGTAAAGACAAATTTGTCTCACATACGGAGTTACAGCGATAACATGGTAAATGGTTTATGATTTCAATAACGTATCGGTTAATAGATATGGTAACGGTTAATGTAATGCGTTTTGTAAGCTTTTATCATGTCCAATTTTGGCGAGTCAAATATATTTCGGTAAGTGAGTTTAGATGAGTGAGTGAGTCAGGGTTTAACGTATTTTAAACAATAATTTGATCATTAAACACGTGGATGACAAAAAACAGAGTAAACAGATCAGGGAGAAAGGGATTGAAAGGATGAGGTACAAGTAAGAGCATAGTAAGAGAAAGACAGCAGGTTCTTGAAAGACTCAAATTTGGTCCCACAACTGAACTCAATACGTTATCGCGGTGTGGTGGTTTGCGTGCTACAGAGACCCTGAGTGCTATGCCATTCGGAGCTAACATGGTGGGGCACACACGCTGGACAGGTCGACGGGTTGAAGCCAATCCAAATTTGAGTCCTTCTAAGACCTGCTTTCTATCTCTCACTATGGCCTTCTTTCCATTTTTAGCTCATCAGGTCTGAAAGACCCGATGGGCTTATGGCATGGCAAGGCGTCCGTCCATCCGTCCATCTGTCCGTTAACTTTTCACTTTTTCGACTTCTTCTCCAGAACCAATGACTCTAGAGAGCTGAAATTTTATGTGCATACTCCTTGGCAAATGGGGATTCTAAATTGTAGATTTCGTGACCCCATGACCCCAAATGGGGTCACAAGGGTCAAAACCTTAAAAATCTATTTTAATCTTCTTCTCCAGTTCCAAAAGGTCCAGAGAGCTGAAAAATTGTGTGTAGACTCCTTGGGCACTGGAGATTCTTAATTGTAGATTTTGTGACCCCATGACCCCAATTGAGGTCACAGGGGTCAAAACATGAAAAACCTATTTTCATCTTCTTCTCCAGTTCCAAAAGGTCCAGAGAGCTGAATAGTTGTGTGTAGACTCCTTTGGCACTGGAGATTTTAAATTGTAGGTTTGGTGACCCCATGACTCCAAATGGGGTCAAAACCTGAAAAACCTAATTTTATCTTCTCCAGTTCCAAAAGGTCTAGAGAGCTGAAAAGGTGTGTGTAGACTCCTTGGCCAACGGGGATTCTAAATTGTAGGTTTGGTGACCCCATGACCCCAAATGGGGTCACAGGGGTCAAAACCTAAAAAAACTAATTTCATCTTTTTCCCTAGTTCCAAAAGGTCCAGAGAGCTGAAAAGTTGTGTGTAGACTCCTTGGGCACTGGAGATTCTAAATTGTAGATTTTGTGACCCCATGACCCCAAATGAAGTCACAGGGGTCAAAACATGAAAAACCTATTTTCATCTTCTTCTCCAGTTCCAAAAGGTCCAGAGAGCTGAATAGTTGTGTGTAGACTCCTTGGGCACTGGAGATTCTAAATTGTAGGTTTGGTGACCCCATGACCCCAAATGGGGTCACAGGGGTCAAAACTAGAAAAACCTAATTTCATCTTCTTCTCCAGTTCCAAAAGGTCAAGAGAGCTGAAAAGGTGTGTGTAGACTCCTTGGCCAACGGGGATTCTAAATTGTAGGTTTGGTGACCCCATGACCCCAAATGGGGTCACAGGGGTCAAAACCTATAAAACCTAATTTAATCTTTTTCCCTAGTTCCAAAAGGTCTAGAGAGCTGAAAAGGTGTGTGTAGACTCCTTGGCCAACGGGGATTCTAAATTGTAGGTTTGGTGACCCCATGACGCCAAATGGGGTCACAGGGGTCAAAACCTAAAAAACCTAATTTCATCTTTTTTCCTAGTTCCAAAAGGTCTAGAGAGCTGAAAAATTGTGTGAAGACTCCTTGGGCACTGGGGATTCTAAATTGTAGGTTTGGTGACCACTTGACCCCAAATGGGGTCACAGGGGTCAAAACCTTAAAATCCTACTTTCATCTTCTTCTCCAGTTCCAAAAGGTCTTGATAGCTTAATAGTTGTGTGTAGACTCCTTGGACAATGGGGATTCTGAATTGTAGGTTTGGTGACCCCTTGACCCCAAATGGGCAATGGGCCTTTTTTATTTGATTGTGAATAACTCGGACGTTGGGACAGGCTATCTTTCCTACACTGCCCATGACCCCATGGTCTAAACCACAACACCTATTTCTATCAAAAGTCTGATGAGCTACAGAGCCCATGGCTCTATTTTTTCCTTATCCTTTGCATGCTCCTGGTAGGGACACCCAAGCTGGACAGGTCGACGGGTAGAAGCCAGACCAAATTTGAGTCCTTCTAAAACCTGCTTTTTATCTCTCACTATGCCTTTCTTTCAGTCTTTTCCCTCATCCCGTCGATCCCTTTCTCCCTGATCTATCCACTCTCTTTTGGATGCTTGTCATCCACGTGTTTAATACCTGAAATATTGTTCAAAGCACGTTAAAACCCAACTCACAAACTTACACCCCCTTATCCTTTCGATCCCTTTCTCCCTGATCTGTCCACTCTCTTTAGGATGCTTGTCATCAACGTGTTTACTAACTGAAATATTGTTGAAATCACTTTAAACCCCTACTCGCTCACTCAAATTTTGTCATGCGTGGCCTGTGCAGCCTGGGTGACCCTACCAGGAACATGTTAGCTCGGCCTGGCATAAGTCAGGGGGAAAAGATGACCATTAAGTTTTACACATGCTGTGCTCATCCTGCTATCAGCGTATGTGAATCCGCTGTCGCTCCTTTCTAATACCCTGATCTCTTCCGGGCTGATCCCTCGTATGGCTGGCGGCCTGATATTCGTGGCTTTGCCCAACTGTTATTTTTTCAGCCAATTAAATGCCGTAAATTAAGGAGCTTGAAGCTACTATCTTGAACTCTACGGATTTTTTTCATCCGGGTTGTGCCGCTTTTGCTGAATGCGAGTCGTCTCATTGGCTGGCGATACGAGGGTTTTGGCTTGAAAGAGATCAGGGTAATAGGAAGGAGCGAGGGCTGATTCATGAACGCTGATTTAGCAGGATGTTCTGTGCACAGGCCCTCGGATCATTAAAAGCAAATTTGAAAAAACCCCAACAAATTAAAAGACTTCTTTTTGAGAACACAATCGAATTGTACCTCTGTTAATAGTATATGGAATGGCCAGACTCTCGATTCGCCCCCACTCGCTTTCTTGACCGAATGCTACAATAATTACACACGCACTCAATACAAAATTTATGCAGACATGTTCTCAAATAATTATCCTTTCTACTCCAACTCACTTGAGCAAATAAATCTTCGGGGTTATTTAATGAGGACGGTCAAAAGACGATTTCCACGCCCAACTTAATGCAGCGGGGACACCTTTGACCCAAGGGGGGTGTGGCCGCAGTGAAAGATCTCATTGGTTGCAAGACGGAGAATTAGAGTTATCTGTTCCTTACATTGCGTCAAACCAATGAGATCTCTTGCTGCGGCCACACCCCCGTATTGTTTTTATGATCCGAGGGCCTGTGGTTCTGTGCTATAATAATGACTTTCAATAGAGATTGCACTCATTCATAGTCCTGTCATTAGGGAACATTCATTACAGATAGCAACATTAGAATCTTATTACATTAAATCATTCAGGAAAAGCATGTAAATCTTGGTGGACTGCATTGATGAAATCATGTAATTTCTACATTTTTAAGACTTATGGATAGTGTTTGATGTCGGTATATCTATATCTTCAAGGCAGACAGAAAGAACCAACACACTTTGCACTTCATCAAATTTGATCCTGCCAGCCAAATACAAATAAAAAATACAATATTTTAACACCGAATGACATTTATAGTCACATCATTTTACATAGCTAGTAGGTCGGGGTATAAGATGATCTCTTTCTAAGATCAGGAATCCCCTGAATAGCCCAGACACTTCCAATGGCATCTCCAGACTTCAATTTCACACTTTGTTAAAAAGTGATTGTTATACAGCTAGATCACAGCCAACGCAGAAATTAAAGTCTCGTGGAAGTTTTGAAAGCATGTTTCACCTTTATGGCGATGGACTTAAACGGAAAGTCTTAAGAAAAAATATTTCATGATGTCATGTAAAACTTGAAAAGTGATTTTTCCAATAAATATATTTACGAATATATCAAATGGAAACTGTTTGACAGTTCATTAATTCACCTCACCTTCAATTGTAACATGACACGAAAACCAATGAAAATACAACTTTCCACTTACATGTTTTGAAACAATTATTTCGCTAATATAATAAAAATACTTTACAACCTATTCGCATTTTCTAGTTTGCTTGTTATCCCCGTGTTTAATAACTGAGATATTGTTGAAAGCACGTTAATCCCCAACTCACTCACTCACTATTCACACATTACTCCATTTCCTGGCACAGTGTCCTCAACCATGACTCAAGAAAAGTTTTCTCGTCCAGCTTTCTTTAAATTCCAAACAGTGCAATTGCGGTGAACAACTTCTTTTATGCTAGTTCATTGTCTGTCTTTGGTTTACTTATGTATATACATGTACGTGAAAATCGTAACTCTGACGACATTGAAAATCCGTCTTCTAGTATGTTGATATTATCCTCAATGAAATATATATTAAAGTCTGTATATTTTTATAGTATATTTTTGGAAAAGGGAACTGTACTCAAGTATTGTAAGGAAGGTGAAATGGTCTGAACTGGTTTGACCTAATGTTCAAGGCAAATTAGTGTCTCATTACCTTTTTGATTAGTTGTGAAATTAGAATAGAGATTAATTTATTCTTTTTAATTATTTAGGTTGCATATAGTGCATCTTTTACCCTGTAATTATGATTTCAAACCTCGAAGACTTGGTTTGAAATTAAATTTAGGAATACAATGCACTACATACAACCCCATAATAAAATAACAAAAAGGATCTAATTAAACCCTAAAATCATTGTAATATTAAAACGGAGAATCCATTAATGAAAGCTGTTTCAAGATGACTCATCATGTTGTCTGTGTATAAACGCACTTGGAAAAGGACGTGAACATATAATATACGGGATAAGCCAATCCACGAGTGATAAATATGATTAAAACAGTTTTACAGCAGAAAAAACACGCCTTTATCATTGTTGTGTTCAAGTGCCTTTAACAAGACGACAAAGGAGGGTTAACATACTCTTTTCTTATCGGATTTTACAATCATGAATTAACAACTAATTTTGTTCCAAGGTTATATGCAACGATAAGATCTTCATTCACCAATTGCCCATACTTGATATATTTCTGAAACTAAAATTCCAAACATTCCTGCCCTTAAACACTTTCTCAAACGTTCAAGATCCAAAGTTTAAGTGAGAAGACATGCAATTAAATGTAGAACACTCCTATATAAAATTTCTTGACAAAACAATTAAAGTCTTTCTTTGTCAGCAGTGTTTTTGAAATGTTGAAAATGTAGGGACGTTCCTTTTTCTCGCATATTAATTCCAATGTGACAGACAATACAATTTCTTGAAGATTTTTCATAAGAATCCTTATTCCGTCTCAAAATATGAACTTTGACAGCAGGCGTTGATTATAACAAATGGGAAGAGAAAACTTTACAAGCATTTCTGTTAAGCTTTACAATTATCAAGTATAATAGTAGAAAACGTTTACAAAATTGACACATGCTTAATTTGTTCTGTCCCGAATTTCACAAAAATGTTATGTTAACTATCCAGTGTCTAACTTTACAAATGAATAATGGGACAAAGGGTTGTTTTCCAAGTTTTCTTTTCTCGAAACTGAAGCTAATAAATATTTGTGAACATGTGTTGACCATATGATTAAGACCAAACATCCGAAGGGTGAAATGATGACGCAACTGTGAGATTCGTGAAGTTAGTCCTGTTATCATTAATAACCCTCGGTTTAAAAAATACTTTTACTTGACTTACGGAGACAGCTCAGGTGATGATGTGGTGATGAGTCAGACAATCTGAGAGCTTTGAGCTCGGTTCTGACACATTATCAGAACCTTTTTGCGCTTAATTGCTGGTCGTTTTCTAAACAGGAAGTGGGTAATCTAATTGTTCGAGTTAACGGAAAAACAGGAAATAGTCTGTTATGCCATAACATAGGCAATTTATATTTTATTTTTAGTTTCACAAAAACTTTTGCCATTACAGTCTCAGCATAGATTATATGAATAATTTCCTTGGTTCAAACTTGACAAGTTTAACGCTCACTGCATAGCTGATCTGAATACTGTAAGATAAGGGTTTTGTCAAGTGATTCGGTGTGATTCAAAACTTAATAAATTCAACAACAACATTGCCTTCTTATTGATCAGATGTGGGAGAATATTAGAAAAAACATTAATGACATTTTATTACCCTCAAACTGAGTGAAGGTTGCCATTGCAAAATCATGTTATTAATTAAAATCTTTTCACGTTGCACTCTGCCGAAGAAGATTCCGTAACTTTGTCACCTTTAGAAATACTTAATGACATTAAGTTAATCAAATTTCTGTTAATGTTGGGAATTACTTTTGCACTCTCTATATAACATAGCAAACCTTCCCTTATGTTTGAAAATAAAACCGTTTGAATTGACTTTTCACTCAAACAGCAGAGAGAATTGATATTTCATGTAATTAATCTTCAACTGTATTCATCATACACTTACATTACTATATCAGCTAGACATGACATCTCTGTCGACACATCTAGTAATATTTATATAAATCAGGATGTCACATACACAATTCATTAAAATCTTCTATCCAGTGAAAAATTTTCAAGGTAGGATACAAAAACTGCATCATATTAAATAATCAAATTAAAAATAAGTTTATATCCAGAGAACTACAGGTCTTAGTTGAAGTTTTGTACAGTGCCTGTAAAAGGGTAAATAATAGTATTAAAGCCATTGTGTTTCACATAACACAGCTCCAAACGATTTTGTCATGTACAACATGTTGGAGAAAATGTATTAAGCTGATCAAATAGTCAGCAATAAACCCAAAATTATCTGAAAAGCTAATTTCACAATCTCCGAATAGTTAATGACTTAAAACAGTATGTATAATCGTGTAGCTTGCTCACCAATCAAATTGCGATTGATAATGCATAAGCCAAATGTTAACTTTATTACGATAAACATATATTTGGATCAGATGTAATTTTGTTAATGTTTATCTCACAAACCAGACTTCTTTCGTATCAAACTTCCGTTTACTTTCCATATTTTAGTAAAATGTTAACAGAAGGGCAAAGGGCGATATGTTTGCTAGTGAAAATAACTTTCTTGTACCTAACAATTGTTTTAACCATGGCAGGTAAATGTATGATTATATTGAACGATACATTTACATTTTATCACCACATTCGAAATGTAGCTAAGGGTGTTTGAAAACAATTATGCATCTTTGAAGCTAATGACCTTTTAGCTCATACCAAGCAATTTACTACTTTGTTCCTGATGTTAGGGCAAACTGACCGAGGTTCCGACAGTGTATCGATTCAAATCTGCATTACAAAAATAATTTGAATAAAGTAAATATGAGCAAACCAAACGAACAAAAAGTAATATTTATTTTGGATTCTTATCTTAAAATGCAGAATGCTTTGTAAATTATCCGAAAATAACGGTTTTTATTGCCTATATGAAATCATCCGAGGTTCTCACCGTTCTGACCTCACTTCGGACAGTTGCACATCATCTTCTCGCATGTATCCTTACCTTAAAATATTTTGTTATTTTATCCCAATTATTATCTCTTTTTGCGCAAACATCACTGCCGAAAACTCATTTATATTTGACATATTGATTTATTTTCATCATATCTACATTATATGGCCGGGGATATTTGTCTGTTGTAGATATGGATGTGATTGTTGTAGATCAACCAAAAGCCCTCTTTGCTGTTTTATTCGTGAGTTACCAGTTCCTAATGTGTCGTATTCAAAAAGAAACTGCGAAAGTAATACCTAACATGAACAGAAACTTGATTCATTAAATGTCATTAGCTATAACAATTTGAAGGTAATTAAGATTCTATAACCTACATGCAATGGGAAATTATTTTGAGTAGAATTACAATGCCAATGTTCACTCTGTTTTAATGAAATTGAATGTCATTAAAATAAAAGTTTACATGAGAATTGTAGCACTATGTTTCTGATAGCTCTGATAACTGTAACCCTGAGCTCTGCATCAGATGTTCATGTGGTGTACTGTGGTTTTGAGGGACTAGCTTAAATCTGCTCGGACACATGAGGCGAGACTCAGCAGATAAAATTTCTGTATTTTAAACTGACGTTAATAATGATGATACTACTACTACTACTACTACTACTACTACTACTACTACTACTACTACTACTACTACTACCATACTAACATTTCTGTAGTTTCCACGCCATAAAGGAGGTCTGCTCAAAGCGTATGTCGCAAGGTTGTTACATAGGCTGTTGAGTTAAAAATTTGGAAGCATTTGTGATGTAGAACAATTAAGATAAACTGTCCATACTAAAACATAACATGTGTTTTTCAGTTTACCTCAAATGATAATGTTAAGAGCTTTCTGGTTAGAGTATGATCAGCAGTTATCAGCAGTTTCGCCTTTGCTTCATTGTTAGGCAAAATCTGAGGTCACGTCTCACATAAGTAAGATAATGTAGCACACCATGACGTCCATTGTCTTTAACGTGAAAGGATATCTATGTTGCAATTAAATTTAATCTTCATACCTTAAGAGTGCTTTGTAAAGTTGGAGTCACTGCGCTTGAAACATTTATCATTTTAAAAGCAGTCAGTTGGCAAGGGAAATTTGAATTTTATTATATATTTTACATATATTTTATTGATCTTAGTAAAGAATCGGATTGGTAAACAAGTTTAAAGCTTTAAAAAAAATTGTTTCAAGTCGAATGACAGTTGCAACAAGTTTTCATTTCTTCTTATTGTAATATGTCTTATTAATAAGTAAAATGCAGTAATCTTTTAAGGGGTGATTACGGACAACAAGACTAATGATACACTACAAACAACCGAAAATCAAAATACAAACAACAAATACAGGAAGAAATGGAATGTCGATTTTAACCAACAAATATTGGATATTGACTGGAATTATTTTCATAAGATACCTTTCAGGGCTCTTGTAAATGTAAAACATCAATGGTTTCAGTATAGCATTATCCACAGATGCATATCAACAAATGAACTGTTATCAAAAATGAAATTGATTGACACCAATGTCTGTACTTTTTGTAAAAACGAAGTGGAAACTATAATGCACATGTTTTATGAGTGCAATATAAACAAAGAAATTTGGAACAATGTTATTAGATGGATTCAACTTAAAACTGGCACCCTTCTTCACTTCGATAAGTCGAAGATACTATTTGGATACCGAGAGAGAAGAAATGACGTAGTCAATCGTATCATCATTATCACAAAGTACAACATTTTTAAATCAAGACTAGCAAACAGACACCCAAACATGGCACACATTAAACATGACATTGAATCTGCATACACCTTAGATAAATACAATTCAAAGATAACTTGTAGTGTAACACCTTTTGCCACATTTTGGTCTTCTTGTCATATGTTGTTTAGTTGATGTCGACGCTTTATCTACAACGCTGACGCTATGATTATTACTGTATACTTGGAAGATTAGTATTATAATTCCATGTTTCAACAATTTGATTAATCTCTGTATGTTGACTTTGTACCAAAAACAGCGAAATAAAAAAAAAAAAAGACTAATCTCCTTCTTATCTAACAGTTGTGTCATCATATCATCCCTTGGACGTTCAAGCACTCAATTCCAGCTTTGCCTGTCGACTTGAGTACACCCAGTACATTAAAGGTGCAAAGAGTATGTTGATGGGGTCAAATATGTCAAACTTCATATTATTTCATCTACAAGTAGTAGTTGCTTCTTATTAGGATCTTAATGCTTATCAGTAAGCATAGTTACATTAAACAGGTATATTATGATATTTATGATCGAAAACCGGACAATTACGCGCGCCACTGACTCAAACGTAGATTTTTGAAAACCTATTTTTATCAGACAGAACAAGAAATAAAGGTTGGTGTTGTTCATTTATTGTAGGTCATTTTACGTATATACATGTAAATGGGACGCTTACTTCCGACTTCTTAGAAATTATATGGCCGTTTTCAATTTACGATCGGAAACAAGAAAATGTCATAATTTGGGCATTGGTAGGGACACCCAAGCTGGACAGCTCGATGGGTAGAAGCCAGACCAAATTTGAGTCCTTGTAGAACCTGTATAAATTGCTGATTGGCATCACATTGATGTATCGATATTGGACAAAGAATTGGCATTTATTTGTTCGAAAAATGATAATAAAATAATGAAATATCCACAGGCTACGAACGTATCCTCTCTAGAAAGTCAGATATACTACACAATCGCATTTTTATATATTATATAGCAAGTCCTAGAAAATAATTTTTAATGAAGCCGAGTGCGGTCAACTTATCATTGCTAAGCGTGAATCTTCCACAACAATCAAATTTGCAATCACACCAATCGCAACAATTTTGGAACGGATCATTCATTGGTTTATTAGACTCTGTAGGCTGACCCAGGCTATAATCTTTTCACTTCTATTGTTGACTCCGCACTTATTATGCTCAAAGAGTTTGTATATTTGTTTGCAACTGTCAGCAAGTTTTTGACCGATAATTAATCAATTTGTGTAACCTATTGTTTAGTTATCAGTACTGACTTTAAGCTGTATCCATTGTTTTTAGACTTTTTTGATGAAAGTGCGCTTGTGTACATGTCACATGTCTTTCATATAAAGTACAAAGTTACTGAAATACTTGATGTCATGAATTTATTTTTAATATGACTGTAAACTTCAAGAATTATGTGTAAGTTGGTGCTAGACAGTGCGCTAAATATCTTCAAGTGAAGAGGAAACAGTAACTATTTTTTTCCCAACAAAACATTATTATTCAACTCAGTTACCCAAATAAAAATATGAATTTAAAGTTCATTCCTCAGTTCGTGTGACGTACAAGACAGATAAACTGTTATGGATTGTACAGATTTTTAAAAGTTGCTTAAATGAAATCTTTGCAACCCTATAACAAAAAGACAATAAACATGAAAACCCCTTAAAATTCCTGAAAATTTGAAAAATGCGTGACAAATTCCAGTCTTAAGACAACAAAAAGAGCCATGGGATCTTTAGCTCATGTGGCATCATTCATAATCACCAAGATTAAAGACGTACATTTCTCATGTGTTCTCTGTCTTAATTTTAACACATGGTCAACAAAATGTAAGATTGATTTTATTCTAAGGAAGATGTATAAATAATGTAAAGGTAGTGACCTTCTTGCCTCTTTTGAATACATTAACAATTAACAGTTATAACAATAAAGCAGCTTGAAAAGGATACATCCTATATCAACCCCTTTGTCAATCACCTTCTACAACCCGTTAGGAATGCGAATAAACCAATGTTTGTGTAACTTTTAAATTTTGTAACACTGTCTCTGAAACTCATTTAATATTTTTCAGACTTCCGAATACAGAATGTATTCATTAGATGATCCAATTATGACTTTTGAACTAAGATGTTATCTTTGACTTATAGCTGATTTGCACACTTTCTTCTAACTTTCCAAGTATTCCATGAATATAGTCTATGACAAAATAACGTTTACTAAAGTTTCAATATGTTCTGTTTCTGATTTTACTGAAAGTAACTTCAAATATTGTTGATTGACTTTTGTATTGACAGAAATTCAAGAAGTAGGTAATTCTTTGTTTAGATAATAAACGTTTCATATCGTGAAGAGAAAGTATTCCAACTTAGCAAGGACAGTTTTCAAATGACAGTCTGTCAATTACCTTCGCCAATCTAAATCTCAAAGAGAACCAAATATAGTTGTCCCCTAATTTCCATTGGAACACCGTACATGTGAAACGCTCGGCATCGTCCCATGATTATTATCCCGTAATCATGATGTTTCAAAGGAACTCATTTTCCGTATACCACTTCCTTGATTCCGGTTTACCAGATGTGGCTGATAATAAACATATCATTAGAGAGGACTCCGACAGGAAGTGCCACTTACAAAATCTGAATAATCTGACTGGTATGTATCATTAAGAATGTCATAGAAACATGTTTCTGCGAATGATTGACTCATAATTGAGTATTCATTTATACAAAGCAATGTTTATATTCTGTATTTTTGCAAATATTATAAATATACAAATTAAATAAAAGCTCCTGAGTTGGTTATATCAAGCACACAAACATATGGCAAAGTGGTGGTTCAAGGTAATTTGTCTGCATATAAATACATAAACGACGTCTGATGTCGTCACAAGCAACCTATTTTGGACTGACATAGAGAGAGATGAGCCAGTATGATTGCACTAATTTAAATACAGCATGTGTCATGGTTAAATACCTTGTCAACTCTAACGCCATAATATTGAAATTGCTTCAAAACCCCAATAGGACACAATTTTGCAATTGAGACCTGATCTACTTATCCAGTCAGTGCCAGATGGATGCCAAGCAAGATTAATGCAAAGAAGCCATACAGATATCTGACATCAACGCCACCTTGTAAACCAGCAGGCATCTGACGTCATTTCGACGTCGAAAGTTGGTTGATTTCCGGTCAGGACGTCGATCAACCAATGTTCGATGTCGGAACAACGTTAGTTTCCTGACTTTGAAATTTGGTTGCTTTTTTGACGTTCAACGTCATCAGAACAACTTAAAAATGACAATTGATTACTTTTATAACAATTCATTATTATTAATAACATAAAATAAGTTATGGATTGTGTTAAAGAATGAAATAAAAAGTGCA
This sequence comes from Phorcus lineatus, assembly GCA_921293015.1. NCBI lineage: Eukaryota > Metazoa > Mollusca > Gastropoda > Trochida > Trochidae > Phorcus > Phorcus lineatus. Next base: position 45,602,757 of record OV121081.1, on the reverse strand, counting down.
AAAACGAAAAGGCTATCACTGAAATTTTAAAGTGTTATTAATATTGGATTTAAATAAATAAAAGTTAATTTCTTTCAATGTCACGATGAAGGGAGGTAACCCTGTCCCTATTTTGATTAGAGTTAACAAGGTATATGGTATTTTTCAACAGGTTTTATTTTTTCAGTTATGTTCACCACTGACAACATAAATTTTCGATTTGAATAAAATTAGTAGTTCTTACAAAACGGTCATTGCGCATTTGTAACAAACATTTTTTTGGGTTACACTTTGATTTAAATTGTTGCAGTTTCATATAAACATGAATGCCCTCTCGCCTTATTTGATGTCCATTACATGGATAACCACACTGAAGCAGCCATTAAATTCATGCATCAATGTCTAGGAAAGAGCTGCAGATAAGAGCATAGCGTCAAAGATGATGCGTTGCATATATAAAACAAGAAAAGCCTTTAAAAAGGCTAAGCTGGAGGCACCCTTGTTAGGCCAGGAAATACTGCGAAATCATAGGGTACAATAGGAAAGGATTTTTATTACAGCAAATAAGTAGTTTAAGGCCATTCATAGAACAAAGACCTTCTTTTTATCTTTTATTTAGAAAAAAGTTATACAATTATTTGTTCATACCATCAAATAATAGAATAGTCAGGCAAACTTGCAGTTATAAATAGATCTATACAGTTCTGTTTCAAACAACAGTCACCGATTTATCCCTTGGAAATAGATCTATTTTTAGAACATAGGTCACAATTGATAGCGTCAAGCACCACACAAAGTGTTCGACTCTTTTGCAAATTCATAAAGCCATATGTATCACTAATTGTTTCTCAACTCTCAAAGATTGCCAGTACAAGTTATATCAAATTAAAGTCTAAAGTTCACTACCTCTATCTTTGTCTGTCACGAAGCGATATCCTACAAATTGACTCGCCTTTATGACATTCTCTACTTATCGACTTGTAGCCGCTTGTTTCTCGCGTGTGCCGTTGTAAACGAGGTTTTTTTTACTAACATGGAATTACCTTTCATGCGACACTTACTCTAATTTAATACACGTCCGGTCATGAAGGATTGTACTGTCTTTTTTATTCTAAGACACCACTGTTCCCATTAAATTTTGAGATTTGCAGAGACAATCGTTTTCCGTATTAAAGGTTGCCAATTATTTCGGAATACCCACATGGTCACGCGGTTCTAAATTTGATACAGATGTGTTCATTGGTTTACGATATTGCCAAAATACAAAGAGGCTAAATATGATTGGTTGAAAGTTCCTTTGAAAATTCTAACTGTATTATAGAGAGAATTTCAGCTGTTAAGATGGTTGGAGGCCGGTGGGAAACAAGGCTATCTCAACGTGATTGGGCTACACGTCTTGTCAACGAAATGACGTCAACGTCGATACAACGTCTTGGTTTCAACGTTGAACCAACGTCGAAATAACGTCAGAATTCGACGTCGCCGCAAATTTCAAATCCAATCAAATTTGAACGTTACGCGACGTTTCAACGTTGATACAACGTCAGATTGCCTGCTGGGAAGCTAAAAATAATTAAAAAAACACAACAAAACTATAGCTAGCTTACTGTCACGGTGTAACGATATCTAAACTCAGACGAGACCCGTTTATCCGACAGAAAGATAAGAAAAGAAAATAATCAAGCCAATAAATGACTAGAGAGCCAATCAGTGAATCAAGTGGTTTATTTGCAGTCTAAACAAGACGATAACCGGGTACAGCAACAAGCTACCCGTAATCCACTCAACAGGAGTTAACAACTAATTAAGGAAGTCAACAACCCATGAATAAACAAATAGACAAACTGTAGGGAATCACTCTAGCATACCCCCAGACGTTGTAACAACAGGATAAGCTAATGACCGTCTTAATGCGATAGCATCACTAAGACAAATCAACACTTGGCGAATATACAAGGGTGGTATAAAATAGGGGTGAATAAACAACAAGCACACAGTACTTTAGATGATCCCTAATCACTACTTGAGTGAGTAAATGAATAAGAACACTAGTTTAGGTATAGTAGAACTTATAAAATAAGGGGAGGGAAGGTAAGGTTAAAACTGTAAGTTCTTAAAGGAAGTGATCACATACTCCAGAAAGGTACAGAGAAATAAGGAATATCAACCTCACCAATCCACTTCCAACGTCCAAGGGTCCACCCGTGACCTCTCCCCGCAAGGATCAAGCCATAACTACTGGTACCAGAGCTTAACTCGCTATTTATTGGCTCCGTACCGACGTCAATGAAGACCAGGGTCTGCTTTCACATGCACAAAGCCCTAAGTTGATCGTAAGTCCTTAAGGTAACCTTAGTGCAATGTTAAAGTATGGGATTTAAGGTTAACCTTAGTCAAGGTTGCTTTGTGAAAGCAGGCCCTGGCCTAGCTCCAAGAGGAGAATAGTAGCTTATCTTAGGGATATCGCGAATCTGTGTTTCTTTGCGAAACTAAATTATCCCTAGCTCAATAAATATTTAAGTTATGGAGCCCTACAATGGCTTATTGTAAAGGGAGCAAACTCCTCTACAAGTAGATATAAATATATGTAACATGAGCATTGGCATATTAATGCTACATGTAAAAAGGCTGATAAATGGAGCATGAAAATGACATTTGAACATATAAAAATAGCCACAGTCGGCGAATAAAGACATGAATGATAAAAAATAGATACATGAATGTAAAGTACATGATATGTACTTTCGATATATACAACAATTGGTGATATTTTATGAAAGTACATTAGGGGAGAGGCAGAAAAAAGGTCGCATGCTCGAACCGCGTGACACTTACTCATTGTTAATAAATGTATTAAGTTTGAACTTCTTCCCATGAAATTATGTGATATATTTTGTCTAAATTATTATCACAAATGACTGATGCGGTTCTTTTTTTAAAAGACTTTATATGGTATTATACACATAATAAATCATAGTGACTTGTCACGACCAAACATATATCTTGTACACCTTTGCTCTAGCCTGCAAGATATCAATACTTGAATAGCAAATTACGAGCTAGAGCCGAGAAATCGAGGATGCCATGATGACAACAAATGGTAAGTTATAACATTTCACACACACAGTACAGCGGGAAATAATTTAGATTGAAAGAGATCAGGGTATTAGGAAGGAGCGAGAGCGGATTTATATATGTTGATTTAGCAGGATATATCCTCATTGGCATATCTCAAATGTTTTTTCTTAATTAAACAAGTTTGATATCTTGTTTCTACCATTGTTTTCCATCTTCATTTTTAGACACATCATTACATTAATTTCACCTTTTGTTCTGTGTGGAGATTATAAAATCTTTAATTAACATGATTCTTTGTGACATTTAATCATTCAGTCATTTACTTTTGGTTTTTCAATGTCAGGTTCTAATGAAAGTTGAACTAATGAAGCAACGGTTTTGTTTGCGGTTATTTGATCTATCATTGTCAAGGGTAATCAATAGATGAAAGTTTAACTATCTATGTTAGCAATGTTGCTTACTGTCAACTTATAAGTTAAGTGTAACTTGTTTTAGTTCAGTTTTTTATTTACTGACCTAGAATTCAATGTCAATGTATATATTTGAACGCTTGTGGATTTTACGTTTGTTTCATTAGATGACACTAAAAAAGGGGAAGACAAGAATCTCTGGATAACAACTTTTTATTTGTTGAATTTACGACGTTTCGGAGTATATGCTTACTCAGATGGGATGTAAGCACTATGAAATTGGGTACATACGTACATATGTATCATAACAAGTAACATTAAACGAAATTGAGGGAAATGTATACACATATTGGTTTAAGTAAAGTTGTTCATTTGAACCAATCAGAGCCGAGTTTACAAGTATCATACTGATTGATCGATAGACAGAACGAGTCGACCCAAGGAAGGAATGTCTGTTGTCATGAACGAAGAGTGTTTGTAACAGTCACTGTAAACAAACTAAACTAATTCAGATAAAGACATAGCTTATAATATAATACAATACATTACGTCACTTAATTTGTTGTTTATTGAAAATTGTACTCGCAAATAATTTGGAAATTAATTTTTACAAAATTTAAGGGATAACTAGCGCAATCGCTGACATCCTTGTAAATAGAACAGATTTTATAGTTTTTGTCTGTAAATGAAATATGTACTAATGACATTGTCATTTGCATGATGTGCTAGCTTTGAAATTCCAACTCTCAGCTTTTTTCAGTCAATTATTGGCCACTTTGTCCCTTACTTTCAAAGTCAATCCCCTGACCATGCGCTACAGAGGGTTTTAAAACTTATTGGGCAACTATATGATTCCTGTCCAATAAAGAACATGAAATATGGATGTTGTCAGAACTCATACTCTTGACCGTGCAAAAAGTGCAATAGTAACGTTGCAAATATGATAATTATGATCTTATGTGTCTCATATGGCAATTGAGTTTGTTCAATGTCACAGTTAGTTCACACTGGAGCTAATCAAATACACTAGTCGTGAACCTAATGGGAGTATTTGTTAGCAAAGAGATAACACAAACCGCATTGGCGTGTAAGAAAGCTGAATATGTGCCCGGGCAAGTATTGGATTCCCAGTTGCCAGTGAGAAGATTATGGCACTCAGCACTGACCAAAGAGCTTTCTGCCACCTTACCGTGTTACAGCCTCTTATTCTTGGAATTTTGTGGATTAGGAGCTTGTGTGGTATCGAAATTGAAACCGTGTTATCCTGAGGTTTTATGCAGTCCGTGTATATGCAAACCAATAAGTTGATCTTTAATGAACAGAACTAGGTTAGGGAAATATCCGGAATAATCATCAGTTGTACGTACACTGATCCCTGTGGTAGTAAAAAGGAACTGTGAAACTTAATATTCAACTGATGCAATAAGCTTATATGCTCCTTCTCAGTAAAGAGAAGTAAGAAAAGCAAGTAAAGTAGAGAGTAAAGAAACTGAAATGAAATATGTATACATTCATTTGAATTCATATATATGTATATACAAAGCAAAAAAGTGTGTTTCTCTCTTGGTATCAATAAAACCATCTCTTGGTATCAATAAAACCATATCTGACTCTTGATGTCTGCATGATGTCAAGTATCAAGCAACGACGTTTCAAAGCTTTTTTGTTGCCTTGAGAATGAGTAATGCATGCCATCTGTGAGACAAAACATCCCATTTAAAAAATTGTTAAAAGCAAATGTCACCTCAAAGACTTAGCTACTCTTTTAATCTTCATTTAATGGCACACATACATGTAAGTGACCCTACATTAAGAAGATTTTGCAACAACAACTTGCAAAATGCAAAAATACATTAATGAAAGCAACACAACTTGGAAATATCCACCATCAAGAGCTTGTATTAGTACTTCTGAAACGTAAATGGCAGCACTTTAACCACGTGTTCAGAAAAGAACAGTCTATTTCTTACACGTTTTAGATATTTTCAAAGCGCACATGCACCGTGTGTCATATAACATTCAAACACATTCATTTTATTTTGTTGATTTTCAAAAGATATGAAATGTGTTTTCCAGTGCGCCCAAGACTAAGAGAGACAAATGCACCTATGATGTTACCTATAAGAGTAGCAGACCTCTGAAATAAGTAGCGTCAAAATAACCACCTTAAGAAACAGTTTATTATATCCCCATTACGGTCAACGTTTTCTTCATCAATAACACCAACAGCTTCATCTAATAAATCATCACAGGATGACTAATTTTTATTTTACGATCCTCTATCAAAAGTATGAATATACAGCTGCATATCAAAAGTTTGTTCACTTACTACTGTATATAAGTGCAAATATCAAATGATTTAGGCAAAACAGGCAAAGGATCTCTCATTCTCAAACTGTTACCTTTCATAAAGGTAATGTGAAGTTTGGCAGACAGAAGGGGTCACATTTTTGAAAACTCTGATTTACTTAAATTTCGATTGAAATATTTCATGTCTACTCTCTGAGAAAAAAAGCAACACAATCATAGTAACTTAATGCATTGCATTGGATTGAAAGCTGTTGATCACTTATAAAGGATTTTGTTGAGAAAAATATAAATTACTGTTTTCGAAATTTTGACCCCATGTCACTAAATTGAACTGCCAAAATCTAGTACGGTTAACTGTATACGATGGCATACGATTTCGTTAAGATGCAATGGATCTTCACTTCTGTATTGAAAATTCAAAATCATCCGATTCTTTTACGCAATGCTACGATGCTTCAAAGACATGGCAAATTACATGATCTTTGCACTAGGTTACTCAGGTTTGTGAACAAACTTTTGTTATGCAGCTGTAAATTTGTTTACTAAATAAACTTCTTAATTTAACAACTTCCCACAAACAACAAACATTCAAATATGTGATTTTTAAAAAGTAAATCTTATTTAAGAGTATATAGCTAGCTTATGTTGATAAATGTTATTCATTTCAATAACCCATTAAAAGACAAATTATTTGTCATTGTTGTCATTAGGTTCATTCAGCTCATGAATCTATCCATTGTACCATGTCACTCGTTGATGTAACGCCGAAATGCAAAGTAGAAGTACACATTGTTTAACATATCTTTTTAGGTATATAGTAGGGAATTATTTAACATAGACAGGAATAATGATTGATAGTAGCTTACTGTTATCATATCCATCTATAAACTGTATGATTGAAAATGTGGACGAGGAACAAATCTGTTCAAGTCCAAATACATTTTCTTCTTCTCCTTCTTTTTCTTCTATAAACGTTTATGTGTCTCTGTCAGAAGATGAGACTTTAATGTAAATAAAGTGTGATACTTATCAAAACTGATTATCAACCTCCCCTAATAGCTTAATGCTAATGCTCACATAATTAACTTGCGTTTATATATAACTTTGGTATTTTCTAGGTTCAAATTGTTATTTCAATCGTTTAAGAAATGTCAAGAACAATACATAAAATCCAATCACCAGATTGTTTGAGGGATGATTTGTGAGGTGAGGTGATATGGAGTTTAACGCCGCTTTCAAGAGTATTTCACTTTTATCGCGGCCGCTAGCATTATTGCAGGGAGAAAGCCCGCAACACCTTTCTGGCTATGCTTTGCGGTGAAACCTGCGAGCATTGGCAGGGAATAGCGAATCATGGGGTGTGCTGTTCTGAAGTCAGTGTAGCAGTGCACCCAAACCTGACTGCATGTGGAAAAGCTCTCTACGGCAGACAAAGTTGCCGAGCCCCTTGCGGGATTCGAATCATGGACCTCTTGATGCGAAGCGGAGGGCGCTAACCACTGTGCTACCCCGCCCGTTGGATGATTTGTAAATGATGAAGGAAACTCTTACGCCGAAATGTCTAATCTAGATAATGAGTAGATGCATTAAAAAGGGTTAACATATTTTTCCCTTGTCTTTTTCTTTCAATAAGTTTATTTGTTTTTAAATTCAGAATGTGAGAACGATTTGAAAGTTTATGGGTATTAATAACCTTACTTGAACTGCTATTTTAAGTGATTATCAATTAGTCAACCAGTCAGTCATATAGCAATAAAGCACAATAAAGTCAGACAGGAAACGATAGTAAAAGATCTTATGTAAGAGAAAAAACATATACATTGTTATTTACACTTCAAGAAAGTTACATAGAACTTTGAAAATCAGGTCTAACCAATCACCGTAATCTGGGTTCCACTCCAGTAACATCAGGTTCCAGGTTTTTCATAACAGACCATAACCATCCTGGCATCATAAAGCCTAATTAATGGCTACCAAAACTGATCTTAATGCAAATGCCAATCTTTTGCCTCCATTTTCATATTGAAGGTAGATATAACTACATTTGATGTAATTGAACTTGATATCGTTATGATACGCTAAACTATAGCAAATCGCATACAGTCAGACATTGAGTCGGCTGAAATCTTTTGTTATGTGACAATACAAACTAAATCAATCAAGTTATCCTTGTGTCATGTTTCGTCGAGGTTTTTTGTCCTCTTAGGTACTAGATATTCGACTTCCTACTTTTAAGTGTAAAAAATGATGATGAGAAGGTCATTGACTGTTGAGACCAGGATTGGTCTTTGTTGTCCTTCCTCACTTATGTGATTGCTTGAGGGCTGAAATTGCTTAATGTAAAATTATTCTCAACAAACTGTATTACCTTCAAGGTCCTTTAAACTTGCCATAATCACTGTAACTTACTTAAATAAGGAACCTGAGCTACTGCATCAGTTTCCATTAAATCAAAGCTCATCTAAACTTCTACTATTGGTTACATATTTTTTTCATCTAGATGCATATTTTCATCTAAACATAACCATACTGTTGTCATTCAATAATAACATCACCGCTTGTATACCTTGTTCTCGCTTTCGCAAAAAATAATCCCTGAAATGATAACGTTTGATGCTCAAGTGTAGGCGAATCATGTAATCATGTCATTAAACAACATACATGTAATTGTAATAATTGTTTTGGTAATTTTATATCTATGCACCTGCTTCATTACCCATTCGAACCCTTAATGAATTCCAATCCTATAACCGAAACTCAAATTTACTCATCAATTATCCAAGCCACATTGTGGAAATCTTCTGTGCATTTCATTTGTTGTACATGTAGTCTGATAAGCTACAGGGCAACCTTGTATTTGGCAAGGGCAGGTTTGTACTGATGTATGATTTAAAATGAAACAGGTGATCCGGAATTACTAATAGTATTTCATGCATTGATCCTGAATGTGCAATGTCATGCTCGTTTCATCATATTGGTGTTACATAGCATGATTCCTGCCATTGTTATTGGTTAACAAATTCTTTTACTTGTACCACGACTACATTAACGAAATGGGTTGACCATGGGACTGTTAATGACCTCCTTCAAGCAAAGGAGGTTATGCAACTCCAGACAATCAACCTGAAAATATTGTCTTTCTAATCGTACATGTAAACATGTTGTTGCGAAAACTGATATCCGACATGATAGCGTCATGATATGATGACATTGTTCGTCTAGACTTGAATATCGAAACATTTTCGAAAACAAAGTAAACAAGTCACATTATCATTAAATGACCAAAGTATGGTTTTATTTAGAAACAAGTATTCATTTAGACCAAAATGAAATGTAAACAGGAGTAGAAATGGAAATGAGACGCGAATAAATGGTTATTGATTTGTATAGAGGTTTAACGAAAAGGAAACTAATGCTAAAGTTAAGGTTCCTTATTTTTTTTATTCATTGTTACATGATTATAACAAAATGATCATCGGTGATACAATGTATTGAGAATCATCTGACCATAAACGTGACAATCCTTTTAACAATCACTTAAAGTAGCCAGGATGAAAAAGACCATTCCTGGTTTCAACAGCCATTTTTACTGCAATAAAAGCACTCTGGTTAAATGACTATTTTTACACTTAACATTAAGTTAACACTAGAAACAAACAAGACGCTTTGTTTAACCGTTTGTAGACACTAACTTAGATTGATGAAGTCTGTATTGTCACATAAAAATAGTATCAGCAAACCTTTGCCGACTCAATGGCTGGATGTTCTTAATTATCTAAAGGTTAAAACTTACCACAACGGATATCATGATGAAAGTCAAATCACCTGTCTTTGTTAATTCAAAGTAGTTGATTCAACCTTGAGATTATATTGTCATGAGAAGGTGGAGGCGAACATGCTCATTTTCAGTTACATAATTTTATTAGCCAATTACGATGCTTTATGGTATTTAATAGTTTCGCAGTCAACTTTATATGGTTGTCAATAATAAAACAAATCTTAGTCAAAATAATGGAAATTTGTAAGTATACATGAATAAAAGTGTGTTTGTATTTGAGATCTTATTTTTATAGGATTGTTGGAATCCTTGAGGCTTCCATGAAAACAACGGTCTTGTGGAATTATTAGATGACAACTGACCACTTTTGATTAAATAAACCTTACAATCAACAGTCAATGTATGACATGCTCTGAGACTTTGACCTTTACATCGCCAAAATTCTCAGTGTAACACCGTTTTGTATTGAAAGTACATTTAATCTAATGTATTACTAACTTGAACAAGGCTCATTTTTTAGGGATAATTGTTCACGATAGATGAATCTCCTAAAAAAAATTCTATGCATCCATTTGTAAATATTTCTATCTACAGATAGATTTATCTATTGAAAGTGTTCACATTAAATGAAGTTAAGAATATTGCTTGAAATAGCAATTTCGGCAATCTTATTCATACAGGTGAACTTTCAAATCGTATTAGAACCCAAAATGTCCTTCATACTCAGTTTGAAGAAAAATAAACTTCAGTTATTGAAAGAAGTAAACAAGTTTGAAATAGATGAGTTATAAATGTGTAATATTCTCTTTTGAAACATCTGCTCACTACCCTGAGACTTTTACCGTAAGAAATTACTTCATCATTGACCATTCTTTCGTCTGGTTATCTAGCGGTTTGGTTATATGTGATTTCCTTTTTCGGAATTTTCTGAAAGATTAAAATGATAATTTGAACCTTGAAAAATGCTAAAGTATCATATAAACACCAATGGACTATTTTAGCATGAGCTTCAGCTATTTTTGCAGGTTCATTATCAGTTTTGATTAGGATTGCAAATCGATGTCTTTTGGTCATTTATCATAAGATTATTTGCAAATTAATGTATTTTCTTCTGACAGAATCACATAAACAAAGTTGATATGACAAGAAGTGACAATTAATTATCATTCCTGTCTATGTTGCCTATCTGAAATAATTCAATTCTAATCATAAAACGAAACGTAATAATTAGTAAAATTATATTTGCATTCCAGTTTTCCATAAACGAATCATCAAAAGGCAAGGTTCAATTAATAATTTCACTGCTGTCACAGCTCACCTCCATGTTTCACATTAATGACAACAATGCAGTTGATCAGACAGTTAAGACAACCTAAGAAGGTATTTCACTGTTGAAACGGTTATATGTGAAATCTATTTCTATCCCAGATTCAAATACGAATTGGGAAACCTATGGTGCACTACTGTTTATCAACAGTATGGCAATGTTTTTAAGTTTCAAAGTAAATATTGCTTTGATTTCAAAACGTTAATGAAATCCTATTTTTGACCATTTTGTATAACCCTACCGGCGCGTACATATACACTTTTTGTACACTGTACGAAATGATTAAAACGTGTACGAAATAGATATTAAATTTATACCCACGTCATTAAAGTGCATGAGTCCTAATACGACTTCCTCATCATGGATATTTCTAAGCTACTTTGATTTGATTAATTTTCTATTTGTTTTTTATAAAAAGTTGTTGTTGCAGAGTTTTCAAATTACAAGGTCACCTATGAGTGCCATTTATTAGATCAAAATAATAGATATGTCCTTGAGGTTGCAATGTCCCTAGTTTATAGAAGCGATTTATTTCTACAGACGTACATATGAATCACTCGTTCTCAAGGCTTCAAGATTAGTTCGGTGAATGAAAAGGCATTTACTCGACCTTCGCTTACATACAACATTATGGAAAAATCATTTATATGTGGTGATATTTGCAACACGACCTAAACACATCATTTAAACATAGACAAAAATGTATTTGTAAGGATTCCGCCTTTAGTGCTGAATCTTTATTGTTATTGACGTGTTTATTATTATTATTCCACGATTTTTGTGTACAAAATTCAGCCAAAACTAACGACTCAATTACAGCTAATCATTTCCAACTTAAAGCCCTTACAACGAACTCATGACACTAAGCTTTTGGCCAAATCGGAATAAAGCATTAAAGGCACAGTACCACTCAAAAAATTAAAATAGGATTTTCTTTCAAAATGTATTAAAAGACTCGTAATTTGTTTTAAACGAACGGCAATACATTACAAGCAAAAAAGTAAATCATGGCGAATTCGTAGCGCAAAAAATTTCGCCGCTACATTTTGTGACGTTTTGAAATATCTGGACCCCATGCACCTTTGAAACACATCTCCTCAAAAGATACTTGCATCTCAGAGCTGACAGTCTCCAATGATGTAGCTGAGGCATTAGGAATTCCATGGTGATCTTGATTTTCATGAAAGTCCCGTACTTTCTTCTCTGCAAGCCTTCAAAGTCGGGCGACTTTGCTCGTGTTAGCATAGGGAGATAACTCAAAAGGTTAGAATCACAACTGCACCACCACTGCAAGACCAGTACATGGACATGGCGAATGTATCAAAACATCGACCACAAACAGCCATTTCCTTTGACGTGCTGAATGCATCCCTCCACTTTTTTCATCACAAAGTTGACAGATCTAGAAGGATAAAATTGTCCTTTGCAGCAATAGACCTTCCAATTGAATATATGGTCAGCGTGTATGTGATGACCTTATGTACATACTTGCGTCAAAACCTGAAAAACGCTGATCATGCGGGCAAAGAAACGACCAAAGAATCTTGCTTGCCTACCCTGGTCTGAGTGAATGCCAAATATTTAAATATTATAATTAATAAAACCCCTGAGCTATATACTAGCATTTTAGTTTTGATATTACACAGTCTGATTAAAATCGACCGTGTTCCGAGGAATAAAAGTTTCAAAATATTGACTCTATCGAGATTCGAACTCTTTCTGTCTAGGCTATCCTCTCCACAGCGGTCTGAAGGTAGCGTCACTGCTCGCACGTGCCGACACCAGTTTAGCGCAGACAAAACCTAGTCAATAGCGAACCAATCACACCATCGCGTTTAAAATAAAGATAGCGGCGATCAAGGTTAACGAATGGTAAATGGGAGTTACTTGCCCCTAGCTACTGATACCGAATGCTTTTGCCGCACGCATTGTGATTGGTTAGCTTAGTTTACGGAAGAACGTGCGCTACAGTAGGGTGCGGTCAGACTTAGTGGAGAGGATAGCCTAGACAGATAGTTCGAATCTCGATAGACCCAATATTTTGAAACTTTTATTCCTCGGAACACGGTCGATTTTAATCAGACTGGATACTACACAGTACACAGGCTACACCTGCACAAAACACCCAGGATTAGATTAGATTATATGGTCATTGATTGGTGCCATAATCTTGTCACTGGCAACTAGGATTTAAGTACTATTGCTCCACACATTTACAGCATCCTTATGTAAACGTTAAGACAGCTTGATTTACCACGTTGCTAACACTTTTTCAATTAGACAAGCAAATGGTAAATTTGATTAGCTCCAATGTTGGTTTGATAAAGTTGAAATTAATTTGAGATCTGAGACACATAAGCTCACAATGACCATATTTACAACTTTTTTGTTGTTTGTTCAGTACACATTTGGCACGTTTATGATTGTATGGAGTAGGAGTTCTGACAACATCAATATTTTATTTTGTTGGACAAACGTCATATGTGTAATGTCTCAGTACCAGCGATTTAAGGTTATAGTCAACAAAGGATTTCATAATGCTAGTCCAACGGATATCAAATCATACACGTTTTCAAGTTTATATAAATTAGGTCTTACCAAAACCAGATGGACCTATCACCTGTTCAACTATGCTTAATTTACCAAGCTTTTTTCAAGTGTAATCCCTTGAGCTCTCATAAGGAATATTTAAAGCTGTATACTCGAAACGTCTTGGTAGATTAATGTGTTCAGGGCATTGACTTCAAAAGTAAGAGATAACTGGAATTGCCAATTGTATCTGGCCCAAAAAAATATTTTTTCTTTTACAGTGAACCACTTCTATATTCAGAGTAAAGCAACTACAACTATCATAAATCAATATTGCAATACAAATATTATCATTACAAATTTTAATGACAGGCAAAAATTGCACAAATTCGTTTCTATTCAAATGAATGTACTGAATTTACTTTATTGTCAAATTCCTCCATTAGCATTATTAAAACTCTATTTTTCGCGACCATGGTTCTTTTTATTACATCTAGGATAGAATATTTGAAAACCAAATGAACTTTTACGACTAACATAAAATAGACTTGCATTGATTCTTTGTGAATGATATTGGATAAGGTTATTATATACCCCATTATACATGTTTTTTTCTAATGTTGGAAGCAGGAATAATGGTCGTTGAACTATTAAACCACTACTGCTTTGTACGGATAGGGGAAGGCCATAAGAATTTTCAATTTTGATAAATAAGTTATTTTCATTATTAATTTCTATGTTAATAATTGGAATATATATCATCTAACAGATATGACATATCAATATCTGAATCAGGACCAAATTTATTTACTACAGTGGAAAGACATTAACTGACATCTATTTATATATGTGAATGTTATTCGATATTGTCCCCTGTTATTCAGTTCATATACGATGGAAAGCAATGCTTAAGAAAGATGAAGCAGACCTATTATTACAAAACACTGTTCTGTTCTGTTGTGATCTAATTTTATTTCAATCACATTTGAATTATTCAGCCTAAGAATTCATTTGCGTTTGAAAAAAGTGAAAGAATGCTATGAAATGTTAACATCTAACCGTGGTATTTTTTGTTGAACATAACAACTTGAGGTACTATTTTTGTTGGCCAAATGAGATGAGTTCAGAGAAGTATGTTCATATTTGTAAGTAAGATGATATGTGTAGGTATATCTAATCTCGTAGTCATATCATTATATATTGAAACGTGAACTAGTCACCCACAAATGTGTTCAGCAAAACAATCAGGGCATCTTAACCATGAAAATGTTGAAATTATACTGATATATATATCTATATATTATATCTCCGCCATGTTAAAAGAAACAAGAAACTACATATGTCATCAAAATGTGATCCTTAAGATTTGTCTTTAGATATTTGTTCACAGATATTTCATGAAAGACTATCAAAGAGTGTTTGAAAGAGATTAGACGAAATAGATTACATTTTTTAATTGCTCAGTATGGGAAAAGAATAGTCCTTGTCTGGCTTTGGAGTTTCTATTCAAAGACAAGTAATTTGAAATGCATCAAACATCAATATCAAAGAACATCAACATGTCTTTCCTGTCTTTTAAAACCTTAGTTGTAAACAGAGAAAACCTGAATCCACTAGCTTAACGTCATAACGTGTTTATAGACAATGTGCTTTCATATGTTTAAACATTTAACAATCTCTTATTGCAATATTTTCTTTGCTTAATATTATATGTTAATGATTTTTAATCATTCAAAACTTATTTCAACTAGATAAATAGCTTGTGGGATATCAAGCTTTATCTCCTAGGGGATATCGTTTTGATGGTAGATTTTAAGCCATGCCCTGGTACCGTCATGACATCACACTAGTTTTACATCATCAAGTAATTGCTGTGACGTCATAAACATGACGATGTCATAATGCTATGACACCACCGTACTGGGAGTCTTAGGCTAGTGAAGTGTTCAGAAATGTACTGATCTTGGATGATAAATAGAATCTCATCAAGGTCACTTAAAATTAAGTATATCAACCCTTGTTGATAAGCCTTGGGTATTTGTAACTTGTATCAACTCGTGTCGATATATTTGATATCAGATGACACGTGGGCGAGATTCTCCATATTTCTCCCATAGTATCATCATTCTTTCATGATATGATCAAATAAAAGATTATTATAGAAATTGTTCAATCACTGAAAACAATGACTTTTTGCATGGGATTCTTAGCGAAATGGGGGATAAATTCCTAAAATCAATTTGATGTGTTGAACCAATTGATTTAAGATAATGATAGTGTAAAGTTTCATTAAATAGTGCACAAATAATATGCAAGAGTCCTGATAACGTAACATTTGGTTTTTCATGATATTTAGCATTTATAATTTGTCTAAAGCACATTTTTAGGATTGAATAATGAGTGTTTAACATGTCAAACCGATAACTTCCTGACTCATGAATCGTATACGAAAATGTGTTTTTATTTGTGAAACGTACAGATTATGAATACAGTAACACAGTTCGACCCGCAGGAAGCTCCGTTATATATACCTGAGGTTTAGACTTAATGTACTTATTCATGTCTACGTTATTGTGAACTTAAGGGATTTCAAATGCCAATTATTACAGACATCTAAATGTCAAGTACAAGAGGTTGTCTAGCAAAGGAAATAAATTCATGATTCATCCCAAAGGGAAATAAAATGTTCCATTGAAATGTATGTGAAGAAAATCAATGCATTTAAACAACCCTCAAAAAGTTTAATCATCAGACAGAGGAATGATACATTTGCACAGAAGTAAGAATTAAAATACTGTATTTGAGAATGAAATGTGACCATGCACACTTAATATTGATTCTCTAGTAACATATTTTGTCCAAAATTTATTGTAAGACCTAAAGTAGATTATTTGATTAGTTTAATATTCTTTCACCTATATCTTTGTCCTTATCTTTTAACGTAAATTTAGTTTCTGGGGTTATCTAAATTCAATTTTTTTATGAACTGTTTACCAGTAATTTTCATTAAATTAAGTTTTTTTTCAGAGACGTATTATTGAAATCATGAACTATAACTTAAATTCTTTTAACCATATAGTTTCCATTATTTTGACTTCACCTTACAAGCTACATAATGTAATATCTTGCTCTTGATATGCAATGTTGTTAAAACACGATGAATAGCAGAGGACTAATTAAATAAACAGTTTCAGTATATGGTAAAATGATCGTAAATTACTGTTAAGGAATATTAAGTTCTAAAGCTCATCCCATAGTTGATGTCAAAAATACTTCTAAAGTTCAGTTTTGAATAAACTGTGTAACGTCATTGAAATAGAAGTTATTTTGGTAATATAAAGGTTATTTGATAAAAACGTTCATGTGATTAGTTTCAATATCATTGAAATGGCTGATATGTGGTTTTTTTAAATTATGTAAATAAATTGCATGTTGCTGAGCAAGTGGCAGGTGATTATGTTAAGTGATTTAATGCTGTTACAACAAATAGTTGTTGATATCAACTCTGTGCAGATGGTAGTAGTTATTAGTTTCAATGTACACATTATTCCTCGTTGTCTGAAATTTGCTCAAACACTATTGAATTGATTTTAATAATTCAGATAGACAGCTAAAACCGGTTTAATCATCATTGAATTCATGTGATGCACTGTATATGTCACCTACGAGGTGTCAAGAAGGATATTCTTTTTATCCCCTAGCGCAAAGAATTACGATTGGTATGTAAATAATATATTTCATGCAATCGTAACTCATCCTGCTATTTGTATTCACAGAGCTCCTAAATAGAACTTTTATATCTTTCCGATTAAATGCCTCCATTTACTATATATATAACCAGCCCATGAAATACAATGACTTTTATCTACATGTAACAACGACGTCGGGCAGGACTGTTGAATAAAAGCAAGATGGCGCCAAAACCACTTGATCTACGAATTTTTCATGATTTACGTTTTTGCAGTATTTGTTATTGCGCGTCTTGTAAAAAAAGTAGCAAGTCTCTAAGTGCATTTTGAAAAAAAACTTAGGGCCTAGCTGGACCAAATTGTCCCAAAAGCTTCGCATGTCTATTCCTCAGTAAGGAATAGTAGTTATTAGTTTCAATGTACACATTATTCCTCCTTGTCTGAAATTTGCTCAAATACTATTAAATTGATTTTAATAATTCAGGTCGACAGCTAAAACAGGTGTAATTATCATTGAATTCATGATATTGTCTTGTCAATCGTAAAAACTACATACACATTTTAAGATCTTTGATCAAGAGGCCAAGGTTCTGTTTTTTTAATGAACACTTAATGGAAATAATTCAATTTAGACATATACTCAGAACAACCTGCTAAGCGCCACCAGATTTAAAAATAAAGTGTTCCAAATGAAAGCAACTCACATTCATTCTTGATAACAGAGATGAAGAGATTTTGAACCAATATTATTAATGATTTCACTCATTAACAAAATGGAGAAGAACAAATGAATAACAGTAAACCCTTAGCTTTAACTATTTGTTCAATGAGGATTCCGAGGGAGAAGGGTTTCTCAGCTGTAATTTAAGTGTTCTTGGAACTGTCACGAGGCCCAGTTAACATCCTTAGAAGACACCTCATTACAGAGCCATCACCCTGATACGTCATTTGTTTTAACCTGTGTGTTAAACAGGCCTAGGTATGAAATTGTCCCTAAATGGAATTCTCTCATCCACAATATGTAGTAGCATCCAAGTTCCAAAGAACACTGTGTCCGCACCACATTATACCTTCATTAAGTTGTCACGGCATTTTCATAGGTTTGAGAGGTCTACGTCACCTGTAACCTGTCGCCAGGAGACTTTTCTTTAAAGGTTGAAATGGAAGCTTTCCTCTGAGTATTCGAATTACCCCTCAGTTCTCAGCCATTAGAAAAGGGGAGCTCTTACATTTCGAAAGAGGTGCTTTGTCCTCAAGTAAAAAAGTGAATCTCAGGTGTCCAGATCCGAAACAGGTTGTAGTTATTATTTTGTACCAAACTGTGGTGATACTCTGACTATCCAGTAAAAGCTATGCATGACATTTCACATTTAAATTTTTTGACTACACTACAACCATAAACAAACTACCCCCTTTCTAGAAATTTCTAGAACGTATCTAGAACGTATCTAGAAACTTTCTAGAACGGATCTAGAAACTTTCTAGAACGGATCTAGAAACTTTCTAGAAACTTTCTAGAACGTATCTAGAAACTTTCTAGAAATTTCTAGAAATTTCGAGTTTTTATTTTTTGAGAGATATTCAAATAATTTTATTTTTTTCTGAAACTGTATGTTATCTTTTGCACAATTTGAAAAGATGAACTGCTTATGTTAATTAGGAAAGAAGATATTCAATGTTAAAGTTTCCCTCCTCTACAACGCATCCTCATTATAACGCTACGCATTGCTTACGTGCTAATGAGCTGTAACGCGTCTGGTCAACAACTTAAGTCAGCGTACAGCTTTGCCTTCAAAATGATTTTGATTAGGTTTATAATCAAAGCCCTTTATCACCTCAGAGAAAACGTACGTACTATCTATCTAAGTCTTCTATTTTTATTTCATGTACGTCAAATGCATTGATCTTTCTTATATGCAAAAGGAATTAGTAAATTACGTTTCTCTCTCAGTTCGTAATATTCAATCTGTAAACTAAACATGCGTGCAAAATAACGTTTCAAATAAATAGGTGAATGAGATAAAAAAAAAGAAAATCCCATTCTTGTTGGTTTAATAAGGACATATTTGAAGTAAATATGCAAATAAAAAATACCCTCGTTTCTTCAAAGACTTACATATTATAATTGAATTGGTTATAGGGGGATTGATTAATGCAAAGGACCTCTGCTTGCGCTTCAGGAAATGAAAAGATTGTGAGAGTTAGTTCTCTGTCTCTACATGAAAATATGAAGGCAACATTTTCACGTTATAATGACTTATCTGAATGTTGAGAAAAAAGGGTTTTCTAGGTCTAAGCAAGCATGCGCTTTTGACGTTTTATTCAATCATGAAAGCATTCGCAGTTTTAACCAAGCAATTGTCGTCGGTCACATCAACTTGTCGCCGTTCTAGTTTGTCTTAAGCTTTTATTTTCCCTCGCCGTCATCTTTTTTTATAGTGTGCGCGCTTACTATACATGTACAACTACAATGCTTTGGGCCTGACAATAGTAAACTCGAACTATATTCAGACTGTTGAAACACCGTTACTAATTTGTTCAAACAAATTATGTGCATGTCTTTCTACGGATAATCTTAGGAAGTATCTTTTAATTTGTGGAAGATGAAGGTACGCTCATCCTTGTCGCGTCGTATTATCTGACAACATAATTATAAGAGCCATGCCGATGTCCACTCACACAGTGAGTAGAGCGTCACAGTAATTCTCCAAGGTGTATGTTTATATACTGAGTAGTGAAACACTGTGACAACATATTCAATATTCGATCAAAATTATGTAGAATTGTTTCATTATCCATGGTATGGTTTAAAGGTTTAAAATATTTTTATTCCAGAAATGTGTTTGCTTCATAAACTTTTTCTTGAGAGACGGTATATTAGATTTCCTCCATGCTGTACATGTTTGTTAGTAATACTGAGTAGTAACGGATTGGAACAACATACATTTGGATAAAACAATTGATCTTTAGTATGAAAACTATATTTATGTGTAAACTTTTATAAATGATCAAACTAGTCTAAATAGCGAACAATATATTTCGCTGTTTAAGTACATCATATTTGAGGTGTTCATATTCTATGAATGCAGTAAATCTCCCAAATTCCCAAATTTTGCTATTTTTATTTTTCATTGATACATGAAAAACGGCCATATAAGTGTAAGGACGTCGAAAATCTGCATACATTTTACATGTTAAAAGTTAAAAGTCCTAATTTATCCTGCTAATCAATATTTACATTTGTGCTTGATGTAAATAGGTTTTAAAAATCACGTTTGAGTCATTGACGCGCGTCACTGTCCGGTTTTCGAACACCAACCGAGACTTTAACCTGTTTTATTGTCACTATACTGAACTCATAAGCACGAAGGTCTTAAGTTTTCTAAACAACCATCCCTTCTTGAGAAAATAGCACTATAAAGAAGTTTGGCATATTTCACTCTAACAACATACTCTGTGGCCCTTTAACTGTAACTTAACTTTTTTTGGAACTATACCAAACAGAGAGATACAAAACTGAGTCAAACAAATCACTTATGTAACGTACTGTAAATGATCCTTATCGTTCAACTTCATTTCCTATTTGACCCAATGAAACAATAAAACGATGAAGGTTCGTTCCTCATCCCCACAGCCTGAGTGGTGTTAATTGGCTAATTGGCTTCTGGTTCGACACCGCCTGTGAGTGCGACCCTGTGAGTGACCAGGCGTTGAGTCGTGAAAATAGTCCAGTGTTTAATGAGTTTTGAAATTTAGTAAAGTAAGTTTAACCTGCAATCAGTCTGAAATGTAATTTTGATAACCTAATTATAATATATATAAATATAACCTTTGTTGCCCACTTTACTGGTAACGTCGGTGTTAGTAATCAACATCAATGTTTTATAAGTTTGCAGTCATTTTAAAGTGACACAGAGTATGCATTCTGATTTTTCATATTACACAGATAATAGCTCAAAGACCATGGGTCCTTAGTGAGGTTCTAATTGTCTCCCTAAACATTCAGTTTTATCTCTAAAATGCCAAAATCAAGACATGTTTTCCTGTGTTCTAAATTTGGAAACGGAAATGTATTTTTAAGAGTTTAAACTATTTGGTCACATTTACATGTTCATTACTCAACACTTATTAAACACTACAAAACCATATTTGTATTTTTGTCTGCTGTAATTAAGTTTCCAAAATAACGTTTTGCTCAAAGCCGCAAGTCATTGTCCGTTTTTTTATCACACATTGCGACTGAAAATTGCTTATTGTCGCTATACTTAACTGGTAAAAATCGGGATGCTGAATTTCATAAACCACCACTACTTATCGATAAAAATAACACCATTCATAAAGTTTGACATACTTGACCCCAACAACATTTTTTTTGCCCCTTTAACCAAAAAAAGAAATCAACAAGACATAGCGTCAGTACTATCATGTAACTTGTGAGTTTAAGTTGAAGTTTGTTCGACTGTGTAAGTTATGGAGAAAAACAAACATGTAAAGTCATAAAATGCTTAACGGGATTTATCAAGGCTTACTATCTCTTTCACTCTTTCAAATACGAAAGGTTTTTAAAGGAATGATGACGAGTAACTGCAATAATAATTACTGTTTTACGTGCAATTTACTCAGTGAACCGTATCTCCCGAACAGGCAAGTGTACGGAGAACCGTAACCTGGAAAGAACATGTCGAAATTTCAAAGTGAATTAACTGTGTATTCTACAATACACAACCGGGCTGTCCAGACATAGACGGAAGAATGCTCATCTTTTGCTGAAGACGACTGCGACTGTGTTACGCAATTCAGTCAACGAAATGGGACATATTTATTACCGTGGGACGGTAGAGGTCACAGTTTTAAACACATTTATCATATTCAAAGTATTGAAATTCGCTATATATAAATATGAATGTTATATCTCGCCTCGAAATATACATATACGGTTACTATTTTCACTACTTTTATGCTATAAGAAATCAAAATTAATGAACGCACGGTGTATTTGACTCTCTACAAAATCAAACCATACAAAGTTACTTGGAACGAAGAATGAACAGTTGTTGAACTTTCATAGCTGTCATGTCTATCTTCGACATTTTTAAAACGGTTATTAATATCGAAACATACAAATACATCAAATGAATAATGTTCTTATAACCGTGTAGGTTCACTACGGACAAGACTCCGTTCAGTGTATCCAGCGTCAAATGGTGTTGCATATAACGGTGTGGACGATATCAGAGGGTGTCAGCGTGAGTGGCAGGGGAGTTGATAAATGTTGCCTAAACAAAGTCATGAAAGACTACAGCATGGAAATATGTATCCAAAAGCCGTTACCAATAAAGACGATCGTTAGTTATGATCATAAGCGGTGTTTCACTTGAAACAACGTTAGCGTTATGAAAATCTTCTCGTTTAATGAGAGAGTGTTTTAACTGTACCGACTGTGTTGAAGATGAGATGCTTGTTTTAATTGAAACATTTTTATTCATGATAATGTTCAATTCATGAAATGATTGTCCAACAAGCTCCAAGGTGCTTATTTTAAGGCCACTCCGAAGCAATTACATATGCAGTATAGCAGTCCGTGGTGAAATGGGCTGGGCATCTTGTCTGACAAAAACAGAATATCGAAATACTAAGATTCTGGCGTCGTATACAAACGTCGCAGTGTAACATTGTATCAATCATTAATGCATGGTCACGCAATTTTAGAACTTCCTAGTATAATCATGTTTTCAATTTGATTTCAAATTGGAATTTACCACTTGTAGATATTTTAAATGTCTCAAATGTTGACTTTGAGGTTGCAAAACAGTGGTTGTTACTCTTAGACAATGACAGTTGGCATGCTGAATTATGGAATGATAAAGGTTTGATCAATGGTAACAAATTGCGGACTTACCGTCGTTTTAAGAATGTGTTGCAAGCAGATAATTATGTCATCTGTAACCTGGATCGTACTTTTGGCATGTGAAGAAATAGTGAACAGCGTTATCGACTGGATGACCACATGCAGGAACAGGTCTAGCTTTCTATGATATGTCTGTTTAACTGTTCAGCGTTCAAGTCACCACAGCGATTAACGATTTTATTGCCAGGAGTTAAATAATTCCATAGTTTTATTGTGTCAGGAAAAACGTTCTTGCATTTAACGCTGTCCTACATTTTACTGTTCGAACAGATGAATTTTCTCTGTCGTTATTGTTAGTTGTTGTAGGTAGAAGGTTACATTGATATTCAGGCGCGCGATTATTCTTACTTTTAAAGAACGTTGTCAATTTAGACATACATGTATCTACGTTCCGACAGGTTTTAATAAGTTTGGTTATAAATACTGTTTGGCGATCCATCGAATTGCACTTGTGTGATTTTGTGCCGATCGGTGGAATATATAAACACTGGGAAAAGCTTAGTTCAATAACGAGCGGTAAGCGGGTTGTGAGAAGACGTTATTTTTTAACTGGGCACCTAAAAGTTTTCCTCATACACTCATAAACAAATTAAACAGACTTAGAGAGGAAGTGTATTGACAATGTTTATTCCAGCTCGTCAACTGAAGCAGGGATCGTATAGACAGGGATATGAAACAAATAACTGACTGTACTACATTACTGCTACCCGGGGGTTACACAACTCGTCTCGCTCATTAGCAGGTCAAGCTCCACCGCACATGTCTATACGATCTCTGACTGATGACACAGGAGAAGAGCGAGATGACAGTTACTATTTCGACCAGACTTTCCAAGTACTAAATAACTTCCTTGAAGTGCTATAAACTACGTATGTCGGCGATCTCTTACATAATATCTTTATTATCATTTCCTGTTCCGAGACAGCTGTGTTTTATTGCTGTATGCCTCGCTGGCTGGTTGATTAATTAGATAACGTCATTGTTGAATGAAGCTTAACCGGTTCGTTCATGCAGGGGTAGAGTGTCTGAATCACTGGGTGGAATATGATATAATATCTATGACAAAATGTAAAGCATGCTGTTTTCATTATGTTCAATCTTAATCCAACTATATATTTTAATTTCATTATCTTTTAATGTCAATAGTATGTATCCATCTACTCTGAATTGACGAGAAAAAAATAACGATATCAATCCAGCATTAGGACGAGATAATTTTTATTGTACTTTTACTGAAGTGAATCTATCATTAATGATGGCACAGACCGTTGATGTCCCTTTCTCTGTAAGAGTGGTAATTTCGTTAACCGACACTACCAGGTTTGTAAATATCATTTTTCAAGTCATTCTGATTCCTATCCATTGATGATCAGAAACCCATATCGGAACGCATGTCGTGCGAGGTGAATCCCCTGTCGAAAGTAATGAAATAATGAAAATTTTAAATCAATCTCCGATTGTATCATCATAATTTCATCCTTAAAATTTCACAGACAAATATTCAACTTAAATGCGATTTTATACACTGCGTTGTAAGACACACTGAACCAGACCTTTCATAACACCTGTCTTTAAAACATGTTAAAGATAACTTTGTATATATGTACGCCTTAATGTTGTTGACATAACATAAACATTATTAATTTAGCGTAATAGCTAACATCATTTGCGTCACTATTTTGATTTGACCACTTGCAGTACATTGTCTTGAGAGATGTATTGATATATAACAAGCTTGTTCACCATTCCGATGCCGTTTTTATATGTAATAAAATGTTTATCCATCAAGTGATAATGTTATATTGAGGAACGATTGTTCTACTTCGCATAAAAAAACGATTTTTGTAAGCACACTTGCATTTCATGCTTCTTTTACAAAACGTCGCATTTATAAGTTGGTAAGCGTCAGCATTTTCCTTTTAGTATTGAATGATCAAAACATCATATGTTAAGCAGTTTTCTTAAGGCTTTAGGACTTCAAAAGGATTGCATAGACGTAATAACAACTAGTATTCTCTTTCACTATATAATCTTTTCATATTCGAGTTGGGTGTATTGATCTTGATAGAGATCGGTTCACTAGATTTATATCTAATAGACCTGCATGTGATAGTGGCTATCACTTTGAAGACGCCTTAAATTCCTTCATCACCTGTCCAAATGTTAATGACATAAGACTTAAGGCATATTTCTTTCAAAAAAGGTTTAATCCGTCGTCAATTCAATTTTGTCACCCGGGCTCATCACAAGAGGCTAACCAAGGACTACTGAAATCTGTTAATAATTTTATCACTTTATCAAAGAGATTTTCGGAATTCATCAATCGTTGTCCAATGTGCCCTGCACATATCAAAGAACATGTAGTTATCAGCGGTATGAAATAAGTTTGTAAACATTAATTGTTTCATTGAAAAGTGTCCAACATAATCATGCATCTATTCCGTCCTGTTTACTGTATGTATGTGTTCATTCGTCCATATGTACGTCACTTTGTATGTAATAGTATATTTGTTAAGAAGCGCTATATAATGAAATAAAATATGTTTAAACTACAATATAATTCATGTAGTGACAGATTAATACATGTCCCCAAAGCCTCTTTGTTCATAAGCTTGCATAAATTATCTATAAAAAGGCAATCTCAATGTATATACGTTATGTCAACTATAATTACTTCTTTTATTACTGCTTTATTGCAAAGTTTTATATTACATATAATTGTTATAATATAACGACAACAAAAACAAACTACATGCGTCGGAACATCTTGAAGACGAGCGATCTAATTAACGCCTGTCGCTGTGAAGCTAATAAAGGACGTGCGCTATAAATAGACTGCTTCTTGTGCCGCGGAAAGAGACGCGTTAAAACGAGGAAGATTTAAAGTTCAATATTAATTATCTCTCTTTCTATTGATGCAATCTTGTTCAAAATTTCACAACAGGCAAAGAAAACATGAGGATTTTAATTAAGATTATAATTTTTGAATATTTTGAAAAGAGTGAAAACTCGAAATTTCTAGAAATTTCTAGAAAGTTTCTAGATACGTTCTAGAAAGTTTCTAGATACGTTCTAGAAAGTTTCTAGATACGTTCTAGAAAGTTTCTAGTGCGTATCTAGTGCGTATCTAGTGTGTTTCTAGTGTGTTTCTAGATACGGGGTATGTTTATTTATGGGTGTACTGTACCTTCACCTGCTGATATTCCAATCCTTGTCATAACTTAATTTGAAATCTAAATGTAAGAATATGTTCGAGAAACATGTATCCCAAGCTACGGTCAGAACAAATTAAGTGGTGCAGAACTTATTGTTCTTAGTATAATTGTCAACATGGCTAACAAATACTTTAACCTTCATCTATGATCCTTGACAAACAAAGATCAAATAACCGCAAACATCAATGCTTCAAGTAAACAGGAAAATAGGAAATCGTGTGTAGAAGAAGAGTCCCCTTGAAACTTCATGATTAGAGGATAATGATCACAGACCAATGCCTGGCCATACACATGTACATTGATACACATGTATAATGAACGGATGAAAATTGGGACACAATGATATTTGGTTCTCTTTGAGATTTAGATTTGATATTGAATTCGAGAGATATTTTGTCATTTTAACGATGTGTTTTCTCTGTCAGGATCCAAAATCAAGTATGAAGAATGAATCGTGATACTCATGTTCGTTTCATAGCTATTTTTGCTATTATACTAGGTTTTTCATTATATATGACGTCAAGTGTATCAATCAAATTTGACCAAGGAACATTCATTTTCCTTGCATATGCAACCAAACTGAACAGGTCAAAGGGTAGAGTCAGAAGGAAACTTTTTTTCAACTGTTATGTATACTCTCCTGTGAATGGCATTATGTACGTGTTAAATAGCTAAATTAGTTCAGGATTTCATACTCATATAAAAATATGTTTTCTTTTATGTTTATTTTAGTTTGAGTAGTCAAATAGTTATTGTCAGATGAAAATGAAATATAACTTTGAAAAGTTTGGAAATTTGTGATAACCTTTTAAAAACTCTTAAACATGAATATATACTTTATACGAAAACAAGCACTGTGAGAAATGATAAAAAACTAATTTCTTATTATTTAATTTGTGGAAATATTTTTGCACTGCATAAATGCCTATCTATGAAAATCGGTATGTTATTGCAAGGTATTTATTTTCTAAAGAAATTGTCGAATAAACAAGTCCTGAAGGAATGTATCATGTCTAGCCAACAATGTATCATTTCCCTAAGCAAATTAAGTGTTTGCTGAAAACACGCTAGATTTATACTGTGTGGTTTTTATTTTAGTTTTAATCCAAATTGAACAATATTACAAGAAAAAGCATATAGATCATACATGAATATTACATGCAAAGAATTTCCCCTTGTTCACAAATACGAGTTTTTCTAACATGAAAATACAGTCATTACATTTCATTAATTTTTTTCAGGCCATTGCTATTAAGGTCGTGAATAATAAAGGACTGATTTGATACATCGAACAGCAGTATTCATTATGAAATTCAATATGATAGGAAACCCGCAATATGAAAAGATTTCAAACGCAGACAATGGAAGCAAGTAACAAGAAAGCTATTTCATCAATAAATGTAAATGAATTCCAACTTTTACATTCATAGACAGACACGCGGAAATCTGAAATAAATCTAATAGTTTAGCAAATTAAGAGTCACAATATGTACATTCAAACACAGGATATACCAATTGTATAATGATAAGCATCACATTTTGCTCTTTCCTACCTTCCATCCATGGGACAAGCAAATACGTTTTTGAAAATTGATTATGGCTCACATTTAAGACGAGAGATATGTAAATAATGTTGAGGGAGCTGAATTTCAGTCCGCTGAGTAAGAGCGGTCGTTTACACCATGATTATAGTTTTATATCACATCTTAATTTCAAAAAGAATATAACTTGAAACAAACATAAAACATCAAACACTCCACTCTGTTTAACATTATTTGGTATGATATATGATCATATTTGTCAATTTAGAGTACGCAAAGCGATCAACTTGAAAATGTTTAGCATAAACTTACATGTACTTATCTTGGAAAATGATGCTTTGCTATATAGGTTATCCTCATGTTTTGTTGCAGTCACATATATATTCTGTTTACTACTCACACTAGCCAGTTCTTATTTCATATGTTTCTGGCATGCATTGATACGAGGGCTGTCCAAAAAGTTTCCGCCTGAATATGAAAACATGCCTGAAACGCAACCATACTGTGCGTGCATGAAAAACCTTCACTGGCATGTAAATGGCATGAAAATCACGAGATGCATATTCTTCAATTGCAAATAATAGCCTGTCATTAAAATGTAACCTCACATTTTTTCACCGAAATGGAGAAAAGTAAATGTAGGGCTGTTATCAAATATATGAGTTTGAAAAAATACACTCCGAAGGAAATTCCTGGGGATATTTTACAAACTTTAGGTTACTGCTACTTCATATAGCACCATTAAACATTGGTGTACTGAATGTAAACGGGGAAGAGTAAGCACTAAAAACGAGCTCCGTCCTGGTCGTCTATCTGAAAACAAGTGAAAACATTGAGACTATTCTTGACACAATAATGCAAGACAGGCGAGTGACTATCAGATATTTAGCTGATACCCACCACATCAGTAAAACATCAGTTGAACGAATTATTCATGAACAATTACATATAAATAAAGTACCAGCACGCTGGGTCCCCAGAATGTTATCTGAGGACCAAAAGCGAAAACGTGTCATGGTCAGCCAGCAACTTCTTGATAAGTATCGCACAGACCCAGAATCATTTTCGCTTATGGCGTTAGTCAAGATGAAACCTCGGTTCATCATTTTGATCTTGAGACAAAAAGCCAAAGCATGCAATGGAAACACAGCACATCACCCACCCCTAAAAAGTTAAAATCTTGTTACTCCAATCGGAAGGTCACGTTATCCCCTTTCTGGGCTTTCAGGGTGTAACAATGATTGATTATTTAAAGAAAGGTTCTACAATCAGTGGCACTTGTTACGCAAATGAACTACGACAATTACGAGAAAAAATCAAAAGAGAAATTGCAGTCAGTGCAGCACAGAATTGTGGGTTCAGAATTCTCCCCCACCCTGCCAATTCTCCAGACCTAGCCCCCTCAGACTTCTTCCTCCTCCCTCGACTGAAAACAGAGCTCCATGGCCAAAGGTTTGAGACTGACGATGACGTCATTGCTGCAGTAGAGGAGTTTTTGGGGTCTCGTGATAAGAACTGGTTTTCAAATGGGTTGCAGATGTTACAGAAACGCTAGAGCAAATGTATTGAGGTCAAGGGTGATTATGGCGAAAAAAAATAAGTCATAAAAATTTGAATGTCTCTTTGATTTTGATGGTCAGGCCGGAATATTTTGGGACACCCCTCGTATCAATTCAAACACATTGAACAAGTGCAATAATATGTCTGGAGAGAAAATTGGTGGAATCTTATTTAACAGAAAGAATATTTATCAACTCTGACCGTATCTGACATTAAGAGATCTTACTTATATGAATGTGGGATAGAAGACTGACAAGGCAATCAATAAATAAAAGGTTTCCTGTTGATAATGATATTTATAGGGCATTTGTCTGCATGGTCATGTATGGAGAAAACACGTGTATATGCTTATACTTATTCACATTTAGATTTAAGTCATAGTTTGATATTGGAAGGCTTACATATAATCAATCTCATTTCATGCAATGAATATCCAATCAAGTTCTATAATGGTGTTGCAATTATTCGATTTTAGCATCAATTAGAGTCTTGTCTTTGGAAGATCCATTCTCTCCCAACAGAGGTGCCTCCGTCATAAATTTCTATACAACCTCTGTCTGTAAACGAAGGTCTTTTTTCGGGCTTCAGGCAGTTTCCCCTACCGGCACAATATTGCAACTTAAACAACCTGGCAATATTTCAGCCAATGAAAACACCAAATGCATGAATAACATATTTGTTGTCATACAGGCCTATGCAATGATTCTGTCGCAAAATGAGGCGTATGTGTTCTTTAAAGAAGACTCAAAGTGCAAGGTGCATATTCGAATAAAGTTTAGCTTTTGGAAAGCTTCCGGAAATAGCTTAGGCGATTTGAATGATAACTTTTGAAACGACGTCGCTGATTGCACATCTAACTTTGATTGCATCCAATCACCTTTAAACATTTCTTGATCAAGAAACCTTCGTATTAAGTCAGAATTTGTATAGGAATTTTTGACGGAGATACCTCTTTAGGGAAAGAAAGCTGAAGATCACAAAATAAAGTTCTTCGCTACACCAAATAAGGTCATTCATGTGATACATGACATGAAGTTGTTTTTCATTTTTCTTTTACTTGGAAAACATGCCCTTGTCAACTTCAACTGTTTTAAGCAATACAAAGACAACCAATGACAAAGATCAAGATAGAATGTACTAAACCACCAAGCTGCACATGAAACTACACGTATACTTACATTACGTTCATATGTCAGAAACCAATTTTGCTAACAGTTTGAGATACAACATGGTCATAGTCAGTTTCAAATAGCAGTAAATCCCTGAAGAGCTCAGACGGTCTGACGGCATTTCCAGGCGTTTTACATTTTCCTATTAGCCGAATATTACAAGCTCTTTATCAGTGCACATACTGTGATAAGACAAACTTTTAAGATGATTCTAAAGTATGTCTCACCTACTTTTGAGATAAGCAAACCACCACAACGAAAGTATTTCAAAGAATATTATACATACACATTTTGCCGATAGATATGTCTACGATTGTGAAAAAAGGGATATTCATAAAGTATTTCTCGTTAAGACGTCATAGCTCTATTTCTCAGATGATTCGTCCACCGAAAAGAGCAATATTCAAAGCTTACATATATGTCAACATTTTCTCAAAATGTTAGAAAATTGTCTTGATAAATGCGGGTCCAAGAAACCACTGAATAAACTGAAACGAAAGCAAGATTAACTAAAGATTGCATTTAAAAAGATCAATCTAATTTAGATATTATCTGAAAACAAAAGTATATTTTAATCTAAAGCATTGGATATTTATCACATTTAACAAATTCCATCCCACGCCATAACGAAATGTTTGGTTTTGAAATGAATATCTTAAGGACAGAAATATCTAAAATTTGAATCTTTTCGTCATAAGGCCATAGTCGATCACTCATGACAAGAATGTAACGTTGAGACTTCACGATTTATTGTTATAGTACAATGATCATATCTTCCTAATTTAGATTAAACATTTTGACGAATTAACCAAACCCATTGAAATCCATCCTACAATTTTACCTTATTTGGTAGTTAATAAATGGCTCAGCTGATTTATCCACACATATAACCAACAAAGTAGATGGTATTAAAACATATATCTGTTGAGAGTACGGTACTGTTGGTTTACCATTACTGAACCATTACAATCATAGTTTTAGACGAAGCAGTAAATTCTAATATAAGATATTCACGGCATTAAAACAATGGCAAACAATGGGACCGACGATGTGCTTTATTTGACGATACAACCATGCATGAGGTTAATGACGTCATTTAAGTAACGTTACAAATGACGTCATATTGGCCAAGTCCAAGTGAGGGGGCTATTGTCCATCATGGCTGACTCGGCGTCTGTCGATTCGAAACAAAAAGAAGGAGAGGTGTGGGTTTGCACAGAAAGAAAAGCACGGATTAGAGACATTTGGGGACATTTTCAAATTCACATTGATTGTTCAATTCAGTTGGGGGGCGTGATAGCGCAGTGGTTAGCGC
This sequence comes from Phorcus lineatus, assembly GCA_921293015.1. NCBI lineage: Eukaryota > Metazoa > Mollusca > Gastropoda > Trochida > Trochidae > Phorcus > Phorcus lineatus. Next base: position 45,570,949 of record OV121081.1, on the reverse strand, counting down.
GTTCGGCTTCGGATCAAGAGGTCCGTGGTTCGAATCCCGCCAGGGGCTCGGCAACTTTGTCTGCAGTAGAGAATTGTTCTACACGCAGTCAGGTTTGGGTGCAATGCTACATTGAGTTTCAGCACAGTACCACTCATGGTTCGCTAGTTCCAGCCGATGCTCGCAGGTTTCACCGCAAAACATAGCCAACATGGTGTTGCGGGCTTTCTCCCTGCAATAATACTAGCAGCCGCGATATAAGTGAAATACTCTTGAAAGCGGCGTTAAAACCCCAACTCACTCACTCACTCAATTCAGTTGATTTATTTATATTGGAGCGCCCACCCCTATACATGATAATGGACTCGCCCGAATATGTTATACGACGGGAGGCATCATTGTTTTCAAAATGTTTTTGTTAAAATGCCATAATTTTGTCGTGTTTCATGATCCATGCTATGTTTTATACAACGATAGATGCACACCAAATCGTCTTCTATTTCTTAAATAAAGGTTGGATACGGTATACAACATGTGAGTGCACACTAAGCTGCTGGTTGTCAATGAGTGATACTATAAGTTACCATGTGTCCGCGAGTTTGATATGGAGATATATCATGTGTTCGAGTTAAATATCAAACGAGAACGAAGTTCGAGTTTGATATTTGACTCGGACACATGATATATGTCCATATCAAACTCGTGGACACATGGTAACGTATTTATCTCGACGAGGACCCTTATTGTATGCTCTAAATATGGCTTGAAAGATTGGATGGGTCAAAATGGCGGCTGATCTTGTCAGTATAACTTTTTTATTTATCAAGTTACAAAAATGATTTTACATCACCGCTTAAAACTCAAAAAGTATAGTCTAGTACCGTGCAGCGGTACTAGACGGTAAATGCGGATTAACAAAATTAAATAAACATAACGAGTATTGCAGGGCTTATTTAATTTTGATTGTTTGGTCACGTGACCTCGTGTACACGTTCCACCTTGGAAACGTTCAATTTGAAGCGGCGCTAAAATCTCCGTAGTTTTCTGACTGTCATGGCCGACCGTCGTGAACGGAGCGAGTTAGTTTGAAAGTGTCGGGCGCACAGAACATGCAGGCATCACTGCATAATGCGCCGGTTGGTTTGAATATGAATGAAGAGTCGGTGACGACCTCGACTGATATGTGTAAACATTGGTTTTCTGGTTCATCCTTCCAATCTCCAGCTCACTGATGGACAACCCCGCTGCGAGCGAGTGAACCGACAGGCCGTTAGCAAGCCTTTTGACTTGTTACGATTTATTCTCGGCACCAGCGTGTCATTTATAGAAGAGCTTACTCTTGCTCAAGCAGTGTGGTTATAAGATATGCACATGAATTTCATGCGATACAAATGGACTAAATGATTACATGATGTCACAGATGGAGTTGATACTATGTACATCACACATAGTTTTCGTCTTTAAAAAACAAGCCACAATATTTCAAGATCTTTGTTCCACTCTTTACCGATCTAACATCGTTCTTAATGTTAATACGGCGCAGTGGGCTTTCACCAACCAGTCATAACACAGCAGATAGTAAAAATGATATTTTGTATCATTAAGCTGTGATCGATCTAGGTTGATACCCATCCCTTTCTGAATCCCAGGGGTCACATTATTTGCATTTGAGGAAATAAATCATGGTGTCACATACACAAGATAATTCACTATTCACAGATAATAAAACTTGCTCTTCAAATTTTGCTCATACTTTAAGCACATAAACGTATCCATACATAAATATTTTAGAGTAGATTTCATATGATTTGACACATATTAAGTTCTTTCATGATTGTTATTTGGTTTTTCTTTCTATCTGTTCTTACTTACTCTTGAACATGAATGTGTCATACCAAACACGTTTAAGTTCTTCAAAATGAATTTTCTCTATGATATTACATGTAATAAAACTACCATGATGATCCTTTATCTTTAAAAGACTTTTTGATATCAAAGTTTATCGGAAAATAACGATTCTTTGAAAACAATTACTTTTCTCTCAAACTATCATCACCAAGCAATTAACTGGTTTTCTTGTCTCGTTCTTTGTTATAACTGAATTAATGTAATGACAAACAATCCAGTTCGGAGAGGGATTAAAGAGAAAGAATATTTTGTATTCGATTCAGAGAGTGAAATGAGATTTTGTGTCATGAGGCTGTGATTGATCTATAATGATATTATACCTTTCCCTTTCTGAATCCCAGGGGTCGCATTATCTGCATATGATGAAATAAATCATTGTGTCTAATACAAAACGATACCAACGATTCTTATGAGTGATGCGAGAGCGATATGCATTTTCTCCAAACTTGAATATGAATGTGTCATAACAGAAATTCTAAAAGAAAGAGAGCAAAATATGTTTATGTGATATTACTTATCTAAATTAATAACTAAATATCTGTGAACTAAATTGGCATTGTTTCAGATGATCCATGCAATGTATATTTAGAGGTAAATGTAATTTTAATGTTCAATCATTTCAAAGTAAAAACATTTCACCAAATTGTCATTTTAGGCTTTGAATTTCAAATTTTATTAAGATTTAAAAAAGTATAAGATATGCATGTCTGTTTTATCAAAGAAACCCCAAAACGTTTTGGACTTTAAAAAGCGAGTTTCATCAAGTGACAGGTATGAATGTCTTTGGCATAATAAAATTTGTTTTCTGCAGAAATCTACTAAGAGAAAGCAAACAATGTTTTACACACCTTTCCAAATATCATGAACATTTAAGTAGAGGAAAAGGAATAAGAACCAAAAAAAATTGTTTTCGGAAATCGTGATTTTTATAATGCAAAAAATTGCTGATGAAACATGCCAGTGGGTGTGTCTAAAGCAAAACGTCACATGTTAGTATTGACAATAGCGTTAGTAAAATGTATAGATAGCAAGTTTCTTGAATGCTGTGAACTTGTGTACAATTATTTTCAATAATAACGCAATGCGATATGTACCAATGCCTAAGGCATTGAAAACCCTGAAAAACCATTTTTGGCAAAGACAAAACAAGGATTTTCTAAATTCCTATCCATCTTTTACAAAACATCATTTATTGTTGGTCGAATAGCTACAAGGCATCTGTTCTATTTTGGTGGAGGTAGATTTGGTTTGATGTGCAAATAAAGAATGAAATAAGATACACAAATTGGCCATTATTATCCCATTCAATATGCTCGGTCCTGAAGGCATAAGACCATACTGTTTTCATTGTATAGGTATGAAAGCATTTTAGATTAGCTTACATGGAAGCTTTCTAGTCCGACTGTTATTATCATTGGTCAGCTGATTCTTTTGTTTGTTATATGTGTTTGACAACTTCAACTAAATTGGTTGACTGACGCACAGTTGAACAACAACAGATAACACACAAAACTATAGTAAGAGTGGTCACATTTTGATGAATTATCATAAACTACGCCATTGAATTGCTTCTGATATCAAGTGCAGAGTAAGATCAACTTAAGTTGCGGTAACTGATAAATCCATAAAAGCCTGTAATAATAGTGAAATCAATTTCAAAGTACCATTTAGAGGATGATTTATGAAATGATTTTTTCCATCGATGGGGTCTGCTGATTCCTATTGAACTTTTCAATAAATACCCGTAATATTTTTAATAACAAGTTTTAGGTTAGATTATTACTGATTACTAAACAGCATACATAGCCATCAAATAAATTACCACCCTTTAAAATGGTTATTCGCATTACATCTTACAGTTATGGTCTGACTTATAGATATATGATGATCCAAAAAGGTATTACTATTCTAAATATTACATTGTGGGAATGTCTATGTAATGCTTAAGGAGTCAGTGAAGATCAACCTGCGTATAATATCAAAACTTATTCTAAAACGTACAGTAAACAAATACATTGACGACCATCCAGGGTCGTAAATTGGTTTAAAACTTTGGATACAGAATATCTTATAGCAGCTAACCCCTTGAAAAAAATTTGTAACTTGTCTTTTTCATTGCTATCTTTTCTTTGAGATCTTAAACTCTTCGAGTTGAGTGGAATGAATACAAGTATTGGTTAGTGACATTTATCATATTTGTTATCTTAAAAATTTTGTACAACTCTTTTTTAAAAGGTCGTTCCTAAAGAATAAGTCAGGACCATCAATCCTAAATCGCAAAGCCCAACTTACAAACCATTAAATATCGGTATATGATTTCTCTTGATATCTTGAGTTTGATGCCAAATAATCATTCATTAAGTAGATTTATCATTTACCAAGTTACCTTGCAATTTTTTCTTACAAAAGCAATTATATATTTTTTTCCAAAAGGGGAAGGCATTGTCATCATACCGCTAAAGTAGGCTTTGGGTAATAAGGAAACAAGTTTGGTTATCCAAAATACTGGTGAATGGTTAACTTAAAGAGAAATTCATTGTCATTTGTCGTGATACGAAAACGACCCATTTCATCATGTCATATATATAATGCCACATGAAGACACTATAAATCATTCGTCTTAATTGAGTTAACCCAATTGACCCGCTTAGTGTGATGAAAAAACCAATCATCTTTTCTCAAAATACTGGTAATTTAATTGTTATATAAGACATCAAAGGGGATTCATCATATTAATAATCATTTTAATTCTGAATTTTTAACTCGCTTTTTATCTTCAACCATAACTGTTTATTTTTGGCTCTGTAATGCGAATCATTAATCTGCGGAATAGCAGATTCATAAGGCTATTTAGGGAAGTCAATTATAAGTTTTGTTAACGAATTACAGATTTGTAACGACAAGCTGTTACATTTGGTTTTTATCATTAGTTTTATTACACATGATGTTCATATCATTTAATAGAAAAATATTACATAGGATGAAAATTAATAGGGACCATTAATGTTTAAAACTCATTGTTACTTAACTTCATCCCGAAATATATGAATTACAGTGAAAACATATTGTTTACTTTGTGTTACAGCATGCAATTCTTAATTGACGTTATACATGTACAGCTTATATCCCAAGTGTCTCCTAATTATTGATTACATAGCCAATACATATACATAATTTTGTTAAAATGGGATTTATTAGAAATATACAAATATTTTGACGATGATTGGTTCATGAAATACTTTGTTTATTTGGTTATATAAGGTCTTTGTCATAAAAACCTTTCATTGTGTATTGATAGACATGATACAACATGCAATGAGATTGATAAGAATTATATATATATGGAAAGTTGAATTGGTTCAATGTGAGTAACCTGACTGATATCCTTTGATAATTTCTTTACCTTACTCAAAAGAAGGAATTATTTTTCATGTTGAAGTTATGGAGGCCAATTCAACACTTTTAGGAAGACCTTACACGTTCGGTAAATGTTGTGACATTAGGATTAAAGGTAACTATATATATTTGCAATTTCATGTTAGATTAAGTACAAGCGCACTTCAAATATATATTAAAGTGTAAATAATAGATGTGTTTTACCAAAGCACATGGTTAGATTGCTTCTATTTTCGTCTTTCATTAAAACTAGTCCGAACATTAGTTATTGATCCTACTTATTTATCAGCTGTTTACTTCTAATTAGTGTTTGTAAGTTTTTATTGTTGTTAAGTTTTTAATAAACAGGGTCATCTCTGTTCTTCATTACATTAGATTAAAGGAAAAGCTGTTATTATTTGAAGTAGCATTAGCTTTAATCATAGTTTGTTTATTTGCTTTTTGCTTCACAGATGGACGCACCTCATCCAAGTCTCATCCAAGTTTATTTGGTTAAATTCGTTTATGATTTTTTGAAGGGAATTTATTGTAAAAACATAAATGTTATATGTATTTATTTATACTTGATAACCAATTAAAAATAGAAGATATCTGGATAACGTATTTTTTTGAGAAATCCAAAGTGATAAAAAATTTTCTACAAATAAATAAGACACAACTATGAAATAAACACCATCCTACTACTATTTTGTTAATCAATAAGGTACAATGTATTTGTATTATGATAAATAAGTATTGTGCAATAAACTGTAAAAAGTGGTCAGAAGCAAACAATAAGAAGTGAATACATCTAAATGTAATGTGATTTCTTCTTCTAGCTTCATAAATCACATCTCTAAGGAATTGCGCAGCCTTTACCAATATTACAAGGCAGTAGACAGGCGAAACCGCATTAGTGGTGGTTGGCCCTTTTGCAAGGGAAATAACTCGTGCGGTTCATCTAGAAGCTAACCAATTTGGTTTCGAATCCCTGCTGTAAAGTCCGATATCTATGATTCTAATTTGCCGATCTTTTCATAAAATATTACTAAGGAATTCCTTTTTGGTGTAAATAATTTTCATGAATATTTCCCATCAAGATAAGATTATCTCAAATGTGGTCCCCCTTCTTTCGCTCCTTATAGAGGCCCTAACGAGGGGGACCACATTTCTTACGAGACAGTTTTTGAAGCTTAATAACTTTAAACGTATTATGTAATGCCCCCACATTGTATTTGAGGATCAAGTACGACATTATTTAAATAAATAAGTACACTATGGGAACTATTCTACGTAGTAATGTGGATCCAAGTTATTTTTGGCCGACTGAGAGAAGGACGATCGTGTATACAGCCATAGCAACGAGCAGGGTTTTCTCATTGGTCAAAAGAAGGTCAGGTCAGGGATCATGGAACGTCCGTGTACGTTCATTGGTTGATGTATTTGATACAAGGTCAGGACAAAGTTGCGATGGAGCGTGGTTTCCATCGACGATTGAGACTAGACAAAAGTTCCCCCACATTTCAAATATGAAACAAAAACCATCAGAATCTGTTTATACCAGTGTAAAAGAAAATGCAGTTCAGGACTTTTTAAAGTGTTGATGGAAACATCTCAATAAAATACAAAACCATGCTATCGTGTTTTCTTAAGATTCAATTGATTTAATTGTTTTGTTCCCCTCAATATGAAAATAATTTTTTTTTTATCTTAACATGTTAGAATCCACATTTTCTGTATCAAAATTATGATTTTATAGTTTTTAAAAATGTGGGCCCCCTAATTTTGTGGCATGTAGGTGACTGATAAACGAGGGCCCACATTTAAGATATTAAACAAAACGCACTAGCTGTTTATAAATACCAGTGTTCCCCATTATATAAGAAAATGCAGTGAAGGATTTTTTTAATTGTTGATGGAAATATCTCAATAAAATCAAGCAGGTAAGATTTCATCGAACTAATCATTTAATATAAGTTCTCAAATACCTTTCTTGTTTTCTTAAACTCAATTAATTTAACAGTTTTGTTCCCCTCAAAATCAAAAATAAAAATTTAAAATTCTCAACACTTAAGAATTCATATTTTCTCTATTTGCATCATGATTTGATGCTTTTTTAAAATGTGGTCCCCCTATTTTTTTCTTTATAGTAGAGTGACAAGAGGGACCACATTTGAAATATTACACAAAATCATCAAGATTACAGTGTTCCCCATTATATAAGAAAATGCAGTTAAGGATTTTTTAATTGTTGATGGAAATATCTCAATAAAATCAAGCAGGTAAGATTTCATCGAACTAATCATTTAATATAAGTTCTCAAATACCTTTCTTGTTTTCTTAAATTCAATTAATTTAACAGTTTTGTTCCCCTCAAAATCAAAAATAAAAATTTAAAATTCTCAACATTTTAGAATTCATATTTTCTCTATTTACATCATGATTTGATGCTTTTTTAAAATGTGGTCCCCCTATTTTTTTTCTTTATAGTAGAGTGACAAGAGGGACCACATTTGAAATATTACACAAAAACATCAAGATTAAAATCTGTTAATTAATATCAGTACATGATTTCATGGGTTTTTAAAATGTGGGCCCTCTTAGTTTGTCGTTTATAGGAGATTGACAACAGAGGGCCCACATTTGAAATATTACACTAAAACATAAATATTAGAATCTAATTCATACAAGCCTAGTCCAAAAGATGCAGATCTTCCATATTAAATGTTGATGGGAAAATATTTATAACGACAGGAAGAAAATGTTTAAATTAATTTAAAAAAATAAAACTTAAGGGCACCTGTTCATTAGTATTTCTCTTATACTAGTGTTGACCACGTTTTGACTTCCAGTTTAATATTAAAATTACATTTGTTTGATTTCTTGAAATGAGGCCCCCGGGGCTTGTCATCATTATAGTACAATGATATGCATATGAAGTCAGTGGGTCCACGTACACTACAGTCTTTTAATATGAAGCCGATATTCTTTGACAAACTAACAATTATCGGAACGTACCTGTTTATTTATTGATTTTCAAAAAAAAAAAAAAATGCGTCAAAGCTTTGAGACAACATACCACGCGAGCGCGAATACGTAAACAAACCGATAGCTCTGCATACTGGATTCGACTTTGGAGTTACTTCCCTTGAAAAACGGCAAACCACCACTAATGCGGTTTCGCCCAGTAGAAAGGCAAATGAAAGGGAAAACGACACTGATAAATGGAGGTTTGATTTATAATTGAGCAAGATTGATACAATGACTGCCTGTGTCTTTTTATAAAGAACACTATAGGCATCGTGAGTTTATATCAATCATCACTCCGCGAATATTGCCTAATTACTACCATGGGGCATTAACACAACTGTTAACAATTTTGTAATTTTTTAGGGTAGATGTAATGAATTTTTTTAGGATGACAGATTATATATATATGAACATTCTATAGCAGGGCGGCTCCTCAAAGATTATGGAGTGTGGACATGCGGATGAGATTGCTGAATGGGAGTAAGAATTATTTTTTGTAAGAGTGATTCGTCCTAGATTCAAATATAGATTTCGCATTGGAGTGGAGGGGGGGGGGGGGGGGGGGAGGGTTGGGGTGGGGCTGATGGGTACCAAAATGCCCATTGGAGTAAAAGGGGAGGGGTGTATGTCAAATATAACTAATGATTCAATTAACTAAAGGGAGTTATTGAGGTTTTAAATTTTTGTCTGACACTTACACCTCAAATGGAATGTATGCAATTCATGACTTCATCAACTTGGCAGGAAACAGAAATTGTTTGGGGGGGGGGGGGGGGGGGGGGGGGGGGGGTCAGGACAATATCTAGACACTTTGATCCATTTAATTTATGGAGGCCGCGGAACAGATGACCAAGAACCCATGCCATTCCCTAGCTAAGCTTCATTTCTATCATATATTACACTTTTTAAATCTGAAACCTCTGTACATATGAGGGAGTAACGTTTCCTTTATTCTAAAGCTATGAGAATTTATAGATGTTGGCTTGGAAAATGAATCACCACAATCATTTCTATGAAGATGTAACAATCAATAAAATGTGTCATAATCAAGTGTGAAGATCATAAAATATGATACATTTGAAAAATACTTGAAGTACTGTTTACATTGTTTTTGCTCGGAAAACATCAATATATACCTGTAGTTGTTTTCAAGCGAGACAAAGACAACCAATATGAAGAATCAAGAGAAATCCACACGTTGTGTACTTCAACAAAACAGGCTGCTGCAAGCTACACGCAAGGAACAATTCCTCTGACCTAAGACCTATATAGACGCATATGTCAGAAACCAATCTGGCTAACAGTTTGAGATACAAAATGATCAAAGTCAGTTTCAAAGAGCAGTAAATCCCCGACGGGCTCAGTCACAACGGCATTTCCAGGCATTTCACATTTTCAATTAGGCGAATATTACACAGTTCTTTATCAGTGCACATACTGTGATGAAACAAACTGGTTACAGGATTCTGCCACATTTCAAAATATCTTACATATCTTTCATTTTGTCGATAGAAGTGTCTGCAAATGTGAAATACGGATATTCTGCAAGTATTTCTGTTAAGGGTAAGTTAAAATTCATAGCTGCACGTCAAGTGAGAAAAGCAGTATTCATAAATCACATAATATCTGAACATTTTTTCAAAACGTTAAAGGCTCGTCTTGATAAAAGTTAAATACATACTGAAAACGAAACCATGAAAAATTCATAGTGCATTTTACAGAGATCAAATGAATCTTGATATAATTTTTAAAATGTTTGTGTTATACACCCATGCATTGAATATCAAACTTTCGGGGGGATACAGAAATGACCCGGGCCGTCCTTTCATCCGACTGTGTAAAAAAACATAAAGCTTGAAACTTGGCATATGGAAGCACTTTAATATAAACGGTGCCTTTGACGGCTTTCAGAACTTACGTTCTATATTTGGCCCTTTCCATGGAAAACTTAGAAAAAGTCTAAAAATACTGTATTTTCAAAACTTTTCTGACAAAACTTTGTTGTTAATGGTATCCTACCTTCGTGATATCTTTTAAAAGAATGGTGTATATCATAGTCTATTTATTACTGTCTGGATAAAACTTTTCAAGTTCCTTTTGACCAGTTGATCATTCGGAAAGCTGCCTGACATTGTCATCAATGTTGTTGGAGTTAAAATGTCGAACGTTGTCATTGGCTTTATATGATCAATGTGTAACGACTTATTAACACTTATTGGTTCAATTTGACAATATAGTTCTTTCATCGAAATCCGGCAGCTTAGTGAGTCATAATTTTGGAAACAGTCTATAGCAGACAAAAAGACACATATGATTTGGTAGTGTTCGCAAGGTGATCTAAAAGATATATGTAGGTGTAAATAAGATGTACACAGTTTGTAACAGGAACTGATTGATTGTGTCGTTTGAGGAAATTTCCATTTATTTGGTTGAAAGTACAAATTTATTTTTGTGATGAAAAGCTTTCAGATCACGAATAATCACTGCAGCACTGACATTATAAACATCTTAAGTTATTTTATGTTTGATTTTTTTTTTCATTTTTCAAGTTTCTATTTGAAAGGAATTTTAGTAATCTTTATTGAATAACATTAATTTTCCTTCTTCTAAAATGTAATTTTAGCTTTAATCACTGAAGAACTTTGAATCAAGATATCATTTTGAAAATGATTTGTACTTAGGTTATCTAAATTTTCAAAGGAATTAGAACATCTAATATGATTGATACATTGATGATATTAATATCCATGCAAAACATATTTCTGATGACGAATAAAGGCAACTGTAAGTAACACAGAGGGGGTTAACATTATATTTTGTGTCATTAAGCTGTGATCGATCTATGTTGATAACTTACCCATCCCTTTCTGAATCCCAGGGGTCACCTTATTTGCATATGAGGAAATAAATCATGGTGTCACTTGCACAAGATAATTCAAGTATTCTTAACAGTTGCTCTTCAACTCTTGCTCAGTTGTCTATTGGTCATACTTTGAGCACATATACGTAGCCATACATCAATATTTTAGAATAATATGTTTTGCCACATGTAACGTTCTTTCATGATCCTGATTTTGTTTTTCTTTCGATCTGTTCTTACTTACTCTTAAACATGAATGTATAATCCAAACACGTTTAGTTTTTTCAAAGTGATTTTTCTCTATGATATTACATGTAATAACGTCCTTGGCATAAAACTACCATGATGATCCTTATCTTTAAAAGGCTTTTTCATATCAAAGGATATAAGAACATGCTCAGGATGGTGGTCAATCTAAAGCATAAAAATCACATTGACTATCGATATAAACCTAAGTAAGTTTCATTTAAATCCAGATAATGTTGTTGTTGTTAACAATGATAAATGTAAAGAAACACGGGTTCCTGAATGCTGTAAACTTGCATACAGTTATTTAAATTACAATATTTACCTCTCATCTGTACTTATGCGTAGGGCATTGACAACCATAATTGAAAAAGACAAGGATTTCCAACATCCAATCCAATGTAGTTGGTTATAATCACAAAGCTATCATTTGTTGTAGTTCAAATAGCTTCAAGTGAAGTTTTTTAATATGGCAGAGGTAGGTTTAGCTTGATGTGCAAATGAAGAATGAGTTACGCTAAGCATAATAACTGTTATTATGCCACTCAATATGCTTGGTCGTGAAGACAACATCAACGAAATAGGTCGATTGACAAGGTAAAGTGATCATATTTTCATAAATGAACATGAACTACGACATAGTCACCGTAATAAAATGTTATTGTATGTATTGCAGTGGGATCAGATAAATATAAATATAATATTTCATATTTCATTTACAACAACCCTAGTTAAGATGACAATTTCAAAGGTTATGTATGAAACATTAAGTCACGTTAATTCTGTTTGTGTTTAAACCTAGGAGTAAAGGAGTAAGTTACAATGATTAAATCTTCTGTATTGCATCCAAAACTTATATCTTTTCTCCTATAATAACACGCTTCAGAAGTCTACATCGATATAGAACTGTCAGCAATATTTGTCGATAATCTTGATGTATATTTCATAATAACAGCCTTGTCCATACAAATATATACTTTACAAAAACCCTAACGATGGAAAGTTTTAAGGCTTGCCTGATGTGATGTACCTTATATGTCACCTACGAGGTGTCAAGAAGGATATTCTTTTTATCCCCCTAGCACAAAGAATTACGATTGGTATGTAAAGAATATATTTCATGCAATCGTAACTCATCCTGCTATTTGTATTCACAGAGCTCCTAAATAGAACTTTTATATCTATCCGATTAAATGCCTCAATTTACTAAATATATAACCAGCCAATGAAATACAATGACTTCTATCTACATGTAACAATGACGGCAATGCCCGGCGGGCAGGGCTGCTGAATAAAAGCAAGATGGCGCCCAAAACACGTGATCTACGAATGTTTCATGATTTACGTTTTTGCAGTATTTTGTAAAAAAAGTAGCAAGTCTCTAAGTGCATTTTGAAAAAAAACTTAGGGCCTAGCTGGGCCAAATTGGCCAAAAGCTTCGCATGTCTATTTCTCAGTAAGGGCTATCAGCATACCAAATTTGGTCGACTTTGAAGCAGTCGTTTTGGCTGTACCTCGTTCCCAAAAATGTACAAATAATAATAAGAACTTGAAGAAATCGGATAATAACAATAGGTCTTCCAGACTTTGTCTTGAAGGCCTAACTATAAACATTCGTATTTCCCTTCCTGTGTTCTCAAACGTCAATTCTGCTCATGAGCTTTTGAGTCAATATTAGATCAAAGTCATTTCCACAATACACATGACGAAAGTAGCTTTACTTTTTACTTTCTACTGAGGTTTCCTCTTCCGTTTTTACAACAAACTAGTTCTTACTAATACATTATAGATAAGTTATCAATATATGCAATTTTCTAAAGGATCAGTTATATCCTGAAGTGTACTTCAATTAAAGGCTAACAAATTTGAAATATGTGAAAGGAGTCATTATTGATTAATCTCCACTTCCTTTAACGTTACAAAGTGTTAAGTTATTTTAGTCTTTCTTTGTAAACCTTCAAAAGGTAATTGGATGGATAAGAATTAATGTGTCTGGATCTTCTTAAGCCTCTTAAATTAAATAAGGTTCCCTTTGATTTTCCAGGCTGTTCATTGTTACAAAGTTTTAAAACCTTAGGCCATCTGTGTGTCTTTCTGCTTCGATCATAGTAAAAGCTATGCTTATCGGAACTGCGTCTGTCAAGAAGGAACAAATCAAAATTTATTATTCTTTTAGTCAATAAACCCAGGTCAGCTTCCTTTGCACCGGTAAAACTCTTCTGTTTGGTCATAAAATGAAAACTATTTTTAGACCCAATAGGTAAAAGTTACGACTGACTTAGTGAATGTACAAAGTAATATTAGTAAATGACATAAATCTAAAACCCAAGCTAGGTTTCTAACTAAAACCCGATCAGTGATTCTACCTGATATTTTTTAAATCGGGAATTGGTATTCTTTATGTTTTAATGTCAAATCAATGTAGAAGATTCATTGACTTTTATGGTTTAGTGTCATCACCAGGGCCTGCTTTCACAAAGCAACCTTAGCTAAGGTTAACCTTAACTCCCATACTTTAACATTGCACTAAGGTTACCTTTAGGACTTACGATCACCTTAGGGCTTTGTGAAAGAAGGCCCAGTTCAACACGATAACATGATGTGTCTTAAATTGCAAATAAATAGATTATTGTTTCTCAAATTATACCTGAATGCCCTCGACAATCTGAGTTAAGAGATTGATTGACTTCAATGGTTTATTTTGTTAAAATTTTATCTTCAATGCTAACATGGTCTGTGCATGAAATCAATTGTTGTTTGATAGAATTTTTTTTGATGACGATAATAACAAATTAAACAAGGGGGGACTAAAATATTCACTGAGTGAAATGTTTCAGTTTGATTACAGACATCGATCTCTGAATAACGTGTTGACATCTTAAGTCTTGACGTGTTGCTTGTGATAGTGCCGTGTCAGCTAAAATGAAATCAAACCATTGTAGTTTGAATTAGCCGTTTTGGCACGACTCAGCGGTTTAAAAATTGAAGATGTAGATTAGAAAACTGTATATTAATTTGAGAGATTACAGGACTTTATGTGTTCAATTATATTTTGTATAAACCGATAGTTTTGTAGTTACATTTGAATTACATTCAATTGATTTTGTTTTGAATTGTTTGATGTGTTTATGAAATTGAAGTTATGAATTGAAGTTTTGAATTTATTACATCATTTTTTTAAATCAGAAAAACATCTCCTGCAGTTATTTCGTATTTCACTATGAATTGATACTAACAGGATTTTGCATCTGACAGTGTTTGTTCAATCTTTCAAAAAAGATTAAATCACTGAAATAATGTGATTTACGTTATGTTATAACATTTCGATGTACACGAAATGATAAATAAAGTTACGAGTATTTATTATGTTTTATTTGATAGTAATGTCTGTCCTAATGAAGGCTATGGCATGTTGGAAAAGCTCCACACTGTTGAAAAGACTTGTAAACAAGTCTAAATGCGACGCATCCAGTCATCATTAAAATGATATCTACAGCAAGTGTCGTCTGAAGTATTTCATTTTTTCAAATATACATTTACATTGCGACCTTTCACCTTTTTACATATATATATATATATATATATATATATATATATATATATATATATATATATAATGTAACTGTAAAAATTCAAAACAATATATTAATTGAATTGATTTAACATAATAAAACTCTATTTTATTTTCATGAAAAACAATCCAAAATGTAAACAAGATTAGTATACGTAACTTAACATCTCGAAAAGTAGAAGTTTATAGTTACAAAAGGTAAATTAATTGTGTTTTACAATCGTAATCAGAACAACATTTGTTAGTATTGCTTTGCGCTGGAAGATTAAATGCAGTTATACGAGTCATTAATCGAAGACAAAACAACTGCACGAGGCTATTTCAAGGGATTCAATTATAAGTTTTAGTTAAGAATTACAAATCTATAACGAAAGGCTGTTACATTAGGTCTTTATCGTTAGTTTTATTACAAATGAATTTCATATCATCTAACAGAAAGGTTTATACATACATAAACCACGAGTAAAATTAATAGGTATTATTTATGTCTACATCTATTTGTTTTTAACTTCACGCCGACATGTATGAAGTACGATGAAAAAATATTGTTTACTTTGTGTTTCAGGTTTTCATCAATACATTCTCAGTTGACGTTATACATGTAAAGTTTTTATCCCCATGAGTGACGCAGCTTCACTCCATGAATCAGATAATATTGCAATAATGATAACAATTATGGATAACAAAAATAGATAATAATAAATTTAAGTCTTTTTATTTGAGATGTGATTTAATGGAAATATACGATAATTGTTGATGATGCTTGGTTTACGATTTCATTCTGATTCACCAATAGGAAAAAAGTTTGTTTATGTAAGATCTTTGTCATTGTATATTGATTGATATAAAGATAGATAAAAATATATATAAAATTTGACGTCCATAAATATTGGATATAACAAAGCAATATAGCCAAAACAAGATTTAAGGCTGATATTGATTTACTTAACAGACTCACCTTTACACAAACGGTTTTCAGAAACATTTAGTAAACCACTACTTTACAAAGATTTTATAAATTTGATACATTGCGCTGTGAACAGGACTATCATAGGTGAAGTTCCTCCAAACATGAATGTTGAACCATATGTTGTGGACAAAGATTAAAGAGAGAGTAAATGTACGAAGAGATTATTCTTGATCGTATTTAAAGAGTGTGAGTAACTTTGACTGATATACCCATAACTATCTTGTATAATGTATGTAATGATATGATTGAAGGGAAATGTGAAAAGTTATAAGTCAGAGTCCGTTTTTCAAAGTTGCAGATTTACGTGAAAGGTGTAAGATTTCATCTCATCAATAACTGAAAAAATGAGATATTCAAGTAATTTGAAATGATGTCGACTGTATTTGACATTAATAGACATATAACAACCCAAAGTAATTGAAAACAAAGTAAAATCATAAGTTACTTTTGCGTTTTTAATTCCCTGAAAACAATAAAATCATAAAAATCATAGAACAAAACGTTCTTCAAACGTTTGTTGCACAGAGGTTTCGGTTTCTTGTTTACTTTCCAGGACAAATTCATTAGCTTATCCCTGTAGTGCATTGATGTTTATTACAGTTGCAAGGAAAACTTCAACGCCAGCTCTCTTCTTCTAGAGTAAGAACCAAGATTTTATTTTTTACTTGGTAATCGTTAATGTATATAATTTTCATCTGAACAATTCAATCAATATATTTCAAAAGATAACATAAGGCCAACATGATCATGCATGAACTCGTGCTGTCATTCTTGTAGACTCTTTACAGGTCATTGTGATTTACATAACGTTGCAATAAGTCACGTCATTGGTAGTCAGTGTTTTATGCAAATTCTACAATACACAATGATAATTTATTTTGTAAAGTGAACAATTATAATTGTTTTTATCAATTTATATAGTCCTTTCAATATAGTTTCCGATTACACTATTTCATTGATGCTCAGTCTTTCATGTATCATTTGAAGTATTTATCATCATTAACAGGAGATGATTTATCCAACGCAACTTAATTAAGCTAAGTTAACTCTTCAACTTCAACCATCACAAGTCGGTGATTTGCATAAAGGTAATGATTATTCAACACTCATTGTGTTGACTTTGCTTTTGATCAGCGTAAGTCTCGTCAATGTTCCTTGAAGTCATGCACAACCAATTAATGACATTCTAATTAAGAAATGTCTTTGTCAAATGTTTATTTGAAATTACACATAAGATTAAGTGCACGTGCACTTCGAATACACACACTATATTTATTGATTTATATAGATATACATTGTTATATATGTATATATGTGCGTGTATGTTTATATATATATATATATATATATATATATATATATATATATATATATATATATATATATACACTAAATCAAATGTGTTATCAATAGATGTGGAGGTTTTCTAAGCACATGATAAGAGTGCTGCTATTTTCGTTTTTCATTAAAACTAGTCTGTATACGAGTTATTGCTCCTAGTTGCTTCTTATCTTCTTTTACATAAACTTATAATTAGTATTTGAAAGTGGTCTTTGTTGCAAAGTTTTTAATAACCAAGGTCATCCCTGTTCTTCATTAAAGAAGATTTAGGGATTAGCTGTTAATATTTGAGTTGGCATTAGCTTTTAATCATAGTTGTGCTTATTGGAATTCTGTTTCATTGATGGACGTATGGATATGTCTCGACCAAATGGTTTTGATTAAGTTATTTTATGAGACCTCTATAGACTATTATCTAAGTCTTTGAAGGGTATTTAGAAATGATATATGTAAGGAAGACAAGACTTTCTGGTTTCAAACTGGATGTTTGTATCCCTTTTCATTCTCCCCATATACTTCGAAACGTCTTGAAACAATAAAGAAGTTGAAAATATAGTCTACTTGAAATCGTCTCTAGTTTATGACCAGCGCCAGTGAGCAGCGTTGCTAAATTTGTTTGTTTAGAAGAGATAGAAGCCAGTTATTATATTAATATTCTTCATTTATCTATCAACCTTCATTTAACACTGCTGTTGTACTCTTTCATTTGCCTGTCTACTGTCATGTAATTTTGGTAAAGACTGATCGATGTTAGCTCGAGATGTGATATATCAAGCTAGAAGAGAAACAAAAAAAATCAATTAACGATTAGATGTATTCAATTTATATTGCTTTGCTTCTGGCCACTTTTTACAGTTTATTACACAATATTTATTAATCATAATAGAAATTCATTTTACCTTGTTATTAAATATAGTCATAGAATGGTGGTTATTACATATTGGTGACTTTGATCTCTAGAAGTATCTTGGTATTAATTTTGGACTTAGATTTTTCATAAAAAATTTAATAATAAGAAAAATACGTTAATCCCGATTACCTTCTGTTTTCAATATATACAAACACATACAGCTGCATATCAAAATTTTGTTCACTTTCTATTGTATCTTAGTGAAAATATCATGTAATTTGGGTTTGGTTTAAATGTCAATAAAACAACTTTAGCAGATCTAATACAGGATCTCCAATTGTAAATGTGTAAAGTAGACATTTATTAATTTATTGGGGGATTGTCTCGTCTCTCGAACAAAATTCGAATTTGGCATGATTATTCTGACTACACAGGATCCTATTACAAGCAGTGGTTAGTGCGTTCGGCTTCGGATCAGGAGGTCCGTGGTTCGAATCCCGCCAGGGGCTCGGCAACTTTGTCTGCAGTAGAGAACTGTTCTACAAGCAGTCAGGTTTGGGTGCAATGCTACACTGAAAATCAGCGCAGTACCACCCATGGTTCGCTAGTTCCAGCCGATGCTCGCAGGTTTCACCGCAATGCATAGCCACAATGGTGTTGCGAGCTTTCTCCATGCAACAATACTAGCAGCCGCGATATAAGTGAAATAATCTTGAAAGCGGCGTTAAACACCAACTCACCTCACCTCACCTCACAAGCTATACTTCAATGAGTTTTCTGACGATGACAAGTTCAATATTCATAATTTGTTTTAATTTCAATTTTGATTTTGTACGAGCTACATTAGCGCAATACCTAAAGCAGATAACGATTCATTCTGGTGTACTAAAGTGACAGAATCATATTTTGGCCGGTGTTAAGTGCCATAAAACGATGCTTTATTGTTGGAAAAATATACAACAGCAACAAGTACACGTGAATACGGCTTCAATTTAATCATATCCTCACCTTCAGCAGAGCAGAGCTCCAGTGTTGGCATAGTGTGATTGATATATTTCAATTGCAATCAGGGAAACATTTGGTTACAGTGACAATCCGTTTGAAAGCAAAAATGACAGATTAGTATCTCTCAGTACTTTACATATCAGAATGAAAGAGAACCTACTCGAGACAATTTACACTTTTAATCGACTGTTATCCGACCATTTGCACCCTGATTTGACAATAACGTCATATTGGATTACGAAAACCATTGATGGCTCTCAACCGTAGAAGGTAGCAGCTAAATTCCATAATAGTTGTAAAGTTAGATGAACATAACAGCAACAATTACAAGGAAAACGTAATCCAAATCCCTGGGACATATGCACCACAAACAACATATTCAATACGTACTGATAGCAGTATCATATCTTGTTGTCAGTTCTCCTAGCTCATAATTTACCTTCCGTAACTAATGGATGTGGGTTGACTCGAACTCTTTTCCGGATTAACATCGACTTACGTTACGGATTTGCGGTAAAGTAAAACCTGTTCGGTCAACAAGTATTCGATCTGTCAACTTGGATGTAAAGTTTCCAAACTGTCATGAACGTCATCAAACTAACAGTGATCTTTGTGAAAATGCAGTATTACCCCCATTTAATGCATCCGTTGTGACTGTTATGAACTGTACACCATTATCACATTTAGATCGTATTACTGACGTTTCCGTGGATGTGATCGTTAAAATACCTTCGGAACCGGAACGTCAAGCTGACAAGTTGGATGTTGCGCAATCATTTAATGACAAAACGTCATTACTTGACAAATAGTTTTGAGAGCTGCCGTGTGAATGGAAGCTATCACTGAAATTAATAAAAAAAAGAAAAAAAGAATTACCTAAAAAGCTATTTTAAAATAACTGTGCTTAAAAGCCAAAGACAAGCAATTCTCTAATTTCATTCTGATAAAAATAATGACGAGTCTGTTTTGATTAGCATGGCAGCAATGAAGAGATAAGTGTTGAAGAATTTAATGCAATTAATGTACTCTTTCGACGTGTCAGCATTTGACAGATTTTTGTTTTTGTAGGCCACTTTGTGTTGTGCCCAGCCATTCGTGTTTGGTGCCCATGTCACAACGAACCGTAAAAATAACAACTGTTATCGGGATTATATATTTATAATAACGTCATATTTTGACATCATTCCTGCGTTTAATGAAATTACAATGTGAGAAAAGTCAGATTAACAAATTGGTATGAATGATGTGATATTCGGAATGACAGTATGTGATCTCCAAATTCTTCGTTCTGAATCCGTTACAGGTTGACCGATCATGTGATCGAACTTATGTGATGTAACTTTCTAAGTTTGTTTTACATTTAAAGTAAGTTTTATTAAACGTCTTTGAGATATGGCATATGAAGAATACATTGAAGATCAGTTCTCTACATAATGACTCATCTTTGCTGATCCTAGTCCCACAGACTAGAATAAACCTATGATAGATAGCAAGCTTGACCTTCTTAAAAACAAAACAAATCAAAATTTATTGCACAGGTTTAGGGAAGAACCCGTTGATCAGAATATATAAATGTTATTTCTGTAAAACCTGTATAAATTGTATAAATTGCAGGGATACAACTGAAGCATAACTGACAACAAAGGTTCTTCTTTCAAATGCTTCCTGTGAATTGTGCAACTAAAATTATTTCCTTATTGTAAAATTTATTGGACAATATGAAAAAGCTAGTCGTGCAGTTTTTAGATTGATTTACTATATATTTTTGTAAAAAAACAATGAAAAATTATTGATTACAAATTTTAGCATACGGATTTATATCATCTAATCATCAACTTAGTTTTGGAATAAAATACTAACTGAAAAACTAACAATCTCTTAATCAACCAATACTACTGATAACTTAAAGAAATTGAACAACTCATGTTCCTGAAATCTACAAACGGTAATCCCCAGGCTTTCAAGAATTTCTTGAAGCAACCAAGATATAAGGCCACCGAACAGATGTCCGGGTGGAGTCTTACTGAGATTATCCTGAATTTTTTTTTTTAAAAATATTTCTAATTAATTTTCATACGGTATTAAATTGGTTTAACTCCGTTTTTCTTCAGCGATTTTCTAAAGAGGAATACACTTCCTGTCAGAAAATGAGAAGGATAATCTAAGCATTACAAGAAATGAAGCCTACACACTAGCTATGTAGAAATGGAAAAAGTAATCTTTATCTAAACGTTTCACTCAATAATAACTAACAAAAACTTTGTCTGAAATATGGCACTGAACTGTAATTTGTAGCTATTGCCAATCATTTCATATCACATTTATTAATTTTCAAGCAATATTATTTCACAGAAACATTAAAAAAGTAAGCATGGTAAAGTTAAAAAAAAGATTGTTTTAAACCTTTGTAAATTTGATGATGATGTATTGGTTCTTCATTTTCACGGAATTGGGCATTGGTTTGTGACAACATATTCGCTCTAATTGTAAAGGTAGGAACAATCTTTTCCTGGTACTGATAACTTTATGTATAGATTCTTAGTCCTTGGAGAACTTCAATTACGTTTCTCCATTTATATAGGTACTTGAGGGGCCATTTTCCATAATTTACTTCGATGACAAATATGATAAAACTTTATGTAATTAAACGTGTCAAAGTGAGTGTACAAAAATAGAATGCTCTAAAAACGAAACTCCAACTTTGGTATTTTTTATAACTGATAAACAAAAATTGATTCTTTGATTAAGTTTGGTCTTCCATTTTGTATGGATTTCGTTGAGAAACTGTTTAATTAAGTTTGAAATGAGGAAAGCCTTTCAAAGTGCCATGCCACTCAAGAAGTAGAACTTTTGAAAAGCTCTGAAAGCCATCAATCTCGAGAGGAAGGAGGATGAAAAAATTCGATTTCAATCTTAGAAATCTGAAACAACATGGATCGCATTATACTGCAATGTTTTAGATGATAGAGATTCGTGTGAACAAATCCACTCGAAGATCTCTAGTATCAACCTTTTCCTTTGATGACATTTAGAGGTCCCACGTGAAGATGTTGCAATCAAGTCTACGTAAGGCAGCAAGCTTATAGTGAAAGGATTCCAGGGATAAATTTGGAAATGAAGAAGAATATTCTTAAATCGTGGTTGTCATTAAATCAATAATTTCCATCTTCCAGTTTCCATGTGTTCTAATGGAATTATCCTGTTTGCACATGAAGAGGGTAATGTGTCATAAAAGTTGTCTAAAAGAGTGATACTTAATAAGTATAATCTCATGAAAAAGGAGTTGCTTAAATAATTGATATGACCACACAGAAACGTTTGATTACATGGACATGTCGTTAACAGTTATTATTAATGATTATGCATCCCATGGACGAAGTAAAAGTGTTTCATAATCATTTTATCAATATTCCTCTTTTAGAGAAGAATCCAGACATGTTTTTCATCATATTTCAACCATCAAGTAGTTAATGGCCTGATCATCAACATCATATTTCCTAAACATGTTTAAAATGCAGCTTGCTTAGAATTTTGAAATAAATATCAATAACAACAATGATTGATTCAAAGAACTTGTAAACGGAATTTCTCGCAGCCCTAATCCTAATCCTTTACGTTGGTACAGGTCATCCTGCTAAGTTAGCGTAAATGAATCCGCTCAGCTCCTTCCTAATACCCTGATCTCTTTCGGGCCAAATGTCTCGTTCGGCTGGATCGGCTTGATATTCGTGGCTAATTTACCTGTTTAAGGAGCTTGAAGCTATTATCTTGAACTCAACGGATTATTCTATCCGGGTTGTGCCGTTGTTGCGGGATGCGATTCGTCTCATCGGCTGGTTAGATAGCTAGAGATACGAGGCTTTAGGCTTGAAAGATGTCGTCATATACGCTGATTTAGCAGGATGCTTACAGGTAAAACATCAGCATGCAATTTCAACAAGTGCCATTAAATCAATTATTTACTCATTGATTTAAGTTTGTAATTGTTCACATTAAATAAAAGTCCATATCATGATATACAGTTTTTAACTTTTATTACTATAACAACCGGCAGATTATTTACACTGCAGTTTATTATGTATAGTATAATGCTCACATGTTTAGGACATCAGCTTGTTATTTGTGACACTGAAAAGAACAGTAAGAAGACTCAAGTAAAAACAGAGTAAATCGATCAATCTATCATAAGAAAACCATAGAAAATTGCACAAGGGGTTTGAATTGAACATGTTTTAAACTTAGATAGCTTTTGAAAGCAAACCTCGCAGAAGCCCATAGAAAGAGATAATCCTTAATTGCTCTTGTGCTAGCTACACTATAGAACTTCCTCTCTTATGTATAACTTTGCCTAAAACGGCAGGCTTGCAATTTATACACGAACAAATCATTCCTTCGGGACGTGACTGAACTTTTGAAGCAGGAGAGATAAGAGGAAGAGTATCGTTTCCTTTATACACTCTGGGAATTTTAAATTATTATACTCAGAGAAATATCAGATGTATAGCGACGCCTCTGCATCTCAAGGGTTTTAACGGTTTTCTCTATACGTTCTCATTCAAAGGAATGCAAATAGGTTGCAATCTGTAGCACAAAAAATTCCCAATAAGGAATCAAAGATCATTAACCAGTTAATCGTATTAGACATTTGACATTATAAACTACAAATTATTTCGATTAAGATAGGGAAAACTTGATGCATGCGACCGTTATCGATTATGCCAAATGCTGCCAATGAACACGTAGTTATGACATTTTGTGTTAGTTTTTTTAGTAGTTACACATATGTAATGGCACAAATAATGATTTTGATATATACTATCAAAAAAAGAAACACATAAGAGATTTTGAGAATTTTGGATTCTTATAAAACCGGTAAATCTTACAACCATTATATTTCCTTTTTAAAATGTTTTTGTTGTGGGATTTTTATCAGCTTCAGTGAAAAAACGGTAAATTCTTAACTTGTTTTCTTTGATAAGCATTTGAGGGCGTGTCGGCTAAAACGTCATAGTTTGGTTCAGTATATAAAGGTGTTAAATATAATGACACAATTATACCACCTACCACCATCTGACTATTTAATTTTGGTAAAATAATGAATGTCAATATCATATTAATAACAAGTTCATTATACACCTTGAAAATCGTGGATAATTTCCCTTATTTTTCCCTTATTGATGAACGATCAGCTTTTAAGTTTTTTTTAATATGAATTCATATCCATTAACGCGGAACTATTAAGATTCTCATACGATCTATTAGGTGAAATATGGGGTTTTCAGTTTGTTGCAACTAGTTACACTTGATTACGTTTCTTGTCGCTAATACTTACACTCCACTCCGTAGTGCCATGTCCTGAAAAGATGCATCGCTTTACTCACTATTCTCTATGAGTCCTTGTTTTCCTCGGTTTTAGCAAATGCATTGTTACTGATGATCCCTCTTATGTGCATAATCAATCACGTGGTGTACTTTGCTGTACTTCGGAAGGAAGTATGTCGCCAGTACATGCAAACCTTTCAAGCTAGACAGAGAAAACCCATAGAAAGGAACCAGAGAAGATCACGCTTCGTTCCTCAATAAAATGTGCTGCGAGCTTCATACAAGTAACAAATGCTAGTGACGTTGATACAACAGAAACTAATTCTTTATACAAAATGAATATGTCAACTTCAAAGAAGACTTCACCAAACTGAGGACTCCAGAACAATCCCGAAAGCATTTCTATAGTCATCAATTTCACACTTTCTTGGAAGCAAATGTTATAGCTATATATCAATACACTTATTGTGATTAAACAGTCTGGAGAAAGGATTCAGAAACATGTTTCACCTTTTGGTAACAAGACGCAAATGGACAACATAGAAAGGACAGATAAATACCACAGACATGCTCTTTTTAATGACATTTTATTGAGTACACATGCATGGTTGGTTGTTGATGTCCGTCTCATTACATAGCTCTGCTTTTTTCTCAGATAAGAAGTCAAGTGAAAAGAAAGGTAAGATGCACATTATGTCTCAAAAGAAATATGTAAAGTAAGTTTATCCGAACATTTTCTTAAAAGGACACTTTTTTGTTTTTTAACGAAATTTATTTGGGCTTTGATTCATTGCTACATACCATTTATGCTGATATGAATACACAACACAACACTTTGCTTCCTTCCTTCCTTATGTGCAAAATATGAAAATTTAGAATTGTGAATGAAAATCTAAGAGAGACCATATACATATTCACGATCAGCAGCCATGTTGTTCTTCTAATTTACAAAAGTAACAAATCTACAAAATTAACCAAAATTTACAAATATTGAGCTTGAGTAACTTACGTACGTATTAAACAGGTAACACTGTCCATAATGCAAGGCGTACGGAATGCAGGATCGATTTTCTCAATCCCAACAACTGAAATTTTATGTTTTTGATATAATTTTCATAATTTTAAACTGCTACATTCAAAGAGTTTCTTCACTTACCTTCATACCCCTGAACATATAACGTTATTTTTAATTTTTATTTTGATTGGACGTCAGTTTCATTATTTCCTTTACAATTAGAATACATCTCAAAATGGATTTGCAACATGATCATTGTACAACTTGTCCTTACATTTTCAGTTTGGTGTACAATTTTCAGACTTTTGGAAGAAAAAGAAACAGATGAGTCAAGATTTTCGAAGTGCTGATTTATCAAATTTTGGAATGAAATCGTCCTAATTTACTTAGTGGAAATGTTACATCATACGTACATTGAAAAGGTTGTACATATATGACACAATAGTATAAATATTGAATAAGATTTAAAACTGAATTTTCTTAATTTTGACCTTTGGTCATTTAACTAGTTACCAAAACACTTAATTACAATTGATTGTGTGGTATGAAATTTTATTGTGTTACAGAAATTCAATCCACGCCTTTGACCTTAAACATGACATTGTTGATTTTAATTTCTTCATTCTATGATATGTAAAAATGATATTTGTTTAAAAAAACTAAAAAAAATTTTTTTATCAAAGTCTTTGCGATTGGCAAGCAGAGAAAATGACATATACAAGGAATGGGGCTGCTCTCATGCCGTTGAACGAACCCGAATTCCGATTGAGTCAATTTTGAGAACTTTTATTCCTCAGAACACGGTTGATTAAAATAAGTCTCATGACTGTATTTGCGTTTTTTTGCTCCATTTTTTAGATAACGATGTGAACTTTCCAACGTTACTCTTCAGGAAGTAAGATGTTTGATAAGAAATATTTGATGTAAGGTAATCGCTAGAATTCAGTTTTGTGATTAATCATGAAATAAAGTGAGACACATGTTAATAATGTATTATATGTATTTTGACATCTCTTTAAGGATGTATGTTACTGTGAAACTTTTTTCTGAAACTATATTAGTCGAAACTTAGTTTTAGTTTTAGTAGTTTGGCTACAAATGGATAAAATCTATTAAAACAAATTGTAATATTTGGTTGCCAAGATATTTTCAATCTAATATCAATAAGGTTAAAATTGATGTATTCACTATCTATCATGGTAATTTAACTGCTATGTACTTTAACGTTTTTATAATATATATATATATATATATATATATATTATATTATGGTTAACTTTCTTACGGTTCAATTTTCAGTGAGACGATAAGCCAGAGTTTAGATGTGCTTCCGATAAATCGGATAAGGATCTTTACTAAACGCACGAGATATCAATAACAATTTCAGAAGATAGAAGCATTTAAGTCATTAAACTTTTACAAGCGCTCACTTCCATGTCGAAATATGTCTTCAAGTCATTTGTAATGATATAGCTTTTGTTCATTTTATTTCCATCAGTATGATACACTTAAAATACAATTAGATGTGAAGTAACCGTTACAGTATATGTTCAATACAATTGATTTGACCGATATAGTATATATATAAAATATGAATTGACCAGTGTAGTATATGTATAAGATAATTCCTGTAGGTATGTTAGAGCGGTACCATGCAGGGCTTTATAGGTGTATATTAATACCTTGTACTAACTTCTCCGATGTACTGGTAACCAATGTAAAGCCCTTCTGACTTCAGGTATATCAACACGTTTCTGTGTAAGAGAGATGAGTCTCGCAGAAACATTCTGGACTCTCTGAAGTCGCCGCATGATAGTCTGTGGTAATCCAGCGAGAAGAGCATTCCCATAATTCAGTCGGGATGTGACAAGGGGAATTAATTAATTCTTACAGGTGTCTACATCAATCTACTACCGGATTTCGCCTATGTTTCGGAGCTATAAGAAACATGACTTCGACATTGGCATTTGCTTTTCCTGGGCGTGGCTGGTCGAGATAAACAAAGCAATCAGTTACACGGTATCAACTTCGTAAATCTCTAAATGTCGTGTAATTGTTATTGAACATTTCACTATATAACCGACACCGAAATATGTCAGATGCGAAAATAAAGTGGCAATGTGAAATATGAGTTACCATTTTCAATTGACAGCAACATCTCTTGGCTTGCAAATAGTACCATTATCTACGGCAACTGTCAAAGTTTTACTGTCGGTAAATATTCAGCATTCCCACAGTTTAGTAATCTAACAGACACTTCATAATTAGCACAAACACTGTCTAAGAAAGCAATTACCCGAATTCATGTGCCCCGTGTTGATGTTGGTAAGCATTAAAAATATATTTACTTCAGTGTTATATAAACTATACCATTCGTATCGAAAGGTAATACAGGGCTCATCGTCAATGTGTATAACTAGATTGTTACGAGTACCATTCCTGTAAAACTGCCTCAATTACTTGTACCAGTTTGGTGAAGTTTACGGCAAAGGCCGGATGTGTAGAGGAACCTTCAAGGGCAAAGCAACCCATAAACTTTTCTGTGTTTTAGAACCGCATTATGTCTGGTCAATACAAACCTGAAGATTCTCCAAGAGGAGAAAAGAAAGAGTAGGCTTAAGGAAGACTCAAGACTTTGAAAAAGGTGAGAGAACATTGTATTATCCATTTATATTGGTTTACTAAAAAATGTTAACAACCTGATAAACCTGGATGAAAATATGCCTCATGGCTTTACTTTGCTTGTGCGTGAGAATCAGAATAAAAGTTATTGAAGAATTTTTTAAAATTATGCACCCTTTATGCTCTTGCGTTTTATTAAAAAACATTAGCTGAAACAATTTTGAATCATTTTTGCACGTGTTTTACATGTATATCAATTTGGCAATGAAATTTTATAAACTTCGGTTTACTTTGCTTACTATTTGTAAAATATTGGAAATAAAAATAATATACTTTGCGTTTACTTTACATATTATTAAGCAAAATATACTTTACATAAAAATGATAATAAAATAAACATTACTATTTAGCATTTTATATTCATATAAATATACATATTTACCATTTGATATCAATAATTCGGTTTAAGTGATATAAACTAGATTTCAACTTTATTTGATTCATTATGAAATAAATGTGAATAATCTTACAATCAAACACCTGTTGTGTATCTCATCTATTCGATACATGATTAACTTCTTTAATGCTTCTCAAGAAAGAGTACCAATATTTTTTTCAATTTAAAGAAACTTCAAAATGTATTGCTTGGCACAATTAAGACATCCGTAGAAAATTACGTCATCATTGGTTAACAACGTAAGAAAACAATTGCTTTGGATTATTAGAAAGGGTTAAATGACTCCCTGTCGATATGACAGGAATAAGAAAAAAACAAAAAAACTAAAGGGCAAAACAAAATAAATACCTAATTAAAAATTGAAAATATTTCATTTTTTGATAAAACTTGCAAATTATAAACACATGCACAACCATTATATGTATCATACAAATTGTTATATGTTAGCGATCCCTTTTTGAAAATATTTCTTAAAGCGTGAATGTTATGCATCAAAATAAATCTCCATCTTAAAATTCGTTTCTGTATGTGATAGTGGCAGCGGCATGGTTTGTGATGGATGGCAATCTCAACGCAAAGAGGTACATTGTTAAGATTCTACACATCCCCTTAACATTCCTTAACAAACCACATGACGTTGTTTAACACAGTAGACCCATCCGAATCCAGCCCATATAGTCACGGACTTTTTGTAGATGAACAACGTGAATGTGTTGCCATGAAATACCGGGTCACATGATCTATCGCAAATAGAACACTTATTGGACCCTTGGTTGTCTAGTCAGAGAATAAACTCTTAATTCAGAAAAACTCGCCCAAGCAGTTAGAGAGGAAAGGCAGAGAATAACAGATATATAACACCTGTTTTAGAAATTTATGGTTCAAATGTAGCGTTTACATTTATATTCGCTGTGAGTTGAGATCTGTATACCTTGTTAGGAATGTATAAGCGACGGTAAGAATATTGATATTCGCTGCTACGAGCTAAAGCATAGGCATAGAAAGAGATCGTTCATGTTCACTCACCATAAATGTCAAGAAAGAATGATAAATATGTTGCAAAATCGGATAAGAACTATTTCTTATAGATGAAACAAGTAAGCATTTTGATAAGTCATTTGTAACGTAATTAATGTTAATCAATATTGTTAAGATATCTAGCTTCTCTCATGTTATATATTTTTGTTAAATATGAAAGTAACCATCAGGCTATTGGTTTGTTGATGTGTGACCCTTTTCCTAAATAAACTATTTGAAACCATGAACAAAACTGAGGAAACTGTCAGAGGATCAATACAGTGTTAAAAGCTGCATTGACGAGTTTGGAATAATAGCCTGTTCTGAAGCCCTGAGTTCTATTTTTCGTTTTCGGTGCTTGTTAAGGTGAACCAATATTCCAGCAGATGAGCTTGAAATATCATCCATTCACATTAGTTTCTAAGTCGTATTCCATATATAAAGCAAATTAAACGACCCTCAATCCTCTTCTTATAATACAAATGAATGATTACGCTTTGAATAAACGATACCAAATCATCCAATTAATATATCAACACTTTATTTCAATATTTCAACTCCAGTTCAATATTGTAGGTTTATTACTCTCCTTTTTTCATGTTTTGGACAATGTGCTGAAATCTTAATTTCAGCAAGTAATTTCAGCAAGTCCGTCATGTTAATTTTAACGTATGAAAACCTTTCAGTAGCTCACATTGACTTTTCTTTCTTCCATACGCCTCTCACTAGAAAATGTCAATTCATGGCCCGTGCCTTCCGTAAGGTTTAAAATCGGTAATATTGTTGGTTTTCTTTAATTTGAAAAGTCTTCCTTGCTTAGAAAATCCCTGTTTTACAGACTAACATTGTAATCAAATGAAAATACCAGGCATGTATCGTGTAAAATGTTATGCGATGCGAAACCTGTACCAAGACGTAGAGGAAGATAGATAAACTCTACAAAGGCGCCGTAACATATGCAAAACCTTTACCACGACGCCTTAACAGAGGCAAAAAACATCTACCATAACGCCGAAGAAGACTTCTACAACGTCGACTTAACAATGCAAATGCAAATGCAAAACCTCTACCAATGTCAATTGGACCAGATCGGTCAGCCGGTTAAGGCTGTTCAAAGTGGAATGGTACGTCATGCCAGAACTTGATGGTCTCAAAGAGACACATTCTGCTTCAGAATGCTTGAATAAAAGCCAAAATACCTTATGTCGACGTCCTGCGTTAAAATGAAATCATGTAAAAACATGCAGTTTAATCATTGAAATACAAATAATATGATACTTATTTTTTTCACATTAATCGAAAAACGATTCACAATTTGTTTTCAAAGTTTTGATCACAAAATCCAACTATAAGCTGTTTATTCTCACCATTCTGAACTGATAAGCATTAAAATGGTAATTTTTCAGATCCAACCAGAACTTTTAGACAAAGTTTGACTCCAACAACATAATCTATGTCCCTTTTACATCCCTTTCTTTTTTATATTCTTTGCTGTTGTTGCCAGAAATAACGTTATACCCAAAGGAAAAACTTGGCAAAATATAAAACAAAAATGATATGAAGTTTATCTGTCTATAGATGTTTATAATTCTTAATTAGTAAGTTATTCGCTTTAAAGCTATAATATACGTTTTGACAGACTAAGAAATTTTAAGTTCTATGCCTCATAATGCAAACGTAACAACTTGGATCCATTGTATTCATTTATATATTAATAACGGGGAATATGATGCTGTTATCGGTGATGCATTTCATTTATATACTCAACGTTCTTTTTAACAATATTTCACCTAAGTGAAAACATTATCCCAAGTTTGTTAAAAATTGGTCTTTATTAGAAATATACTTGTTGGTATATTTACCACAAACCATAATTACACTTAATGAAGGCACGCTGTTTACATGTTTATCCAGCAGCCACATTTAAAAGGAGGCGGTTTCTTGGAAAGTCTACCTACATTTTTCATTGTTTGTCTTATGGAATAGATAACAGTTAACAAAAGATGTTTGAAACCTTAAGTGGTTGTTAAAAACTGTATCAGAAGATTTTGAAATAGACATACAAAGCCCAGTTCTGGACCAGGTAGTCTTGTTTTCGGTCTTTGAAGATATCGAGAAAGTGCTAAATGTTTAGTTTGTCTCATCAATTTTCAAAAACGATCTAAAGCGATAACAAAAATTTACAGCCCTGATGCTAAATTTGATTTGAAAATCTTTTCAGTAACTTCTTGTGTGGGTACACCTTGCCTGACAGCTCAATCCTTTAAACATATTACGACGTCTGATGTGATTTGTGAATGTGTGATTTTTCCATTTAACCAGTCTTCTAATGAGCAGAAAGCGTTATTCCATACTTTTAGGCTTTTAGGACCATACCTAACTTAAAACTACGTTTCGTCCAACTATTGGAGGTTGCTACCCACTGTCATATTGAAGATTAAATGTCAAAACACGTCAAGTTCATTAAAAAATCTTATTTTGTTTGCAAGTAAAGCAGTATTGCTTGTTTTACTTTCAATGTTTATACCGTAAAATATTGAAAGCGCTTGAACTTACTATTTTCTATTTAGGGGTACATGATTAGTACCAATCATTTAAAAAAAGTGCATTTACTTTTGTCGGAAACAGGTTTCTTAACAAGATATATTACAGAGATAGTTTCTTTAGATCTTCTTCTTATTTCCTTTATATTAGTAGAGACATTGAAATATCGCAATCGTATTAAAGACGACAAGATATAAAAATATTACGATTCTATAAGATAATTACATTCGTTTATCCTTTAACAACACTCTTAGAAGTATTTGAAAAATATTTAAGGTTGGAATTTGATGTTAATATGTAATTTAAACATGACAGTTCGAGTAATGAAATTATACGCATGATTGATAAGATTCGGAAAGGAATAATTGATATTTTGATGAAATCTATGGATAATGAGGTTTCTCAAAATTATTAATCTTTGTCTATGATGGTTTACAGAAAATCTTAAAAGTGCAAGTGTCGAGTATTTATAAAGAGTCTTAAAGACTACTGATCATTCGTTTTAACCGGTGAAAGAAACATACCGTATTTTTATTGTCGAAAGTGAGGTGAGGTTAGGTGAATCGGAGTTTCATTTCGTTTTCAAGATTACTTCACTTATATCACGCCTCCTGGGAGAAAGCCCGCTACGCCACTGTGGCTATGCATTGCTGTGAAACTTGAGGAACTCGCTAATCATGGGGGATTGCGCTGAAATTCAATGTAGCATTGCACCTAACTTTAATGCGTGTAGAACAGACAAAGCTGCCTAGCACTTTTCGGGTTTATTAAAGAACGTATAATACATCAGTGTATTTAATATTTAAAACATGCTTGTTTGCGAAAGTTTTAGATAAGATTTTGTCCAAATATGTGTTACTGTATTTATTGTCATCACTGATAAGGGTCAAATTGGAGATTCAAAGGTACTAGCTATTACCATATCTCATTTTTAACTTAGTAGGTATCATTCTACTTATCGATGAGGTTAAGAAATCGATAAATGGTATTCTTAAAATAGGACATCAAAGTTAAAGTATGAATCACTTGGTATAAGAAATAATTGATCTTCCACAAGTGATATCTGCTGTGGAACATAGTTTTGGATGATAGATAGAGAATCTCACCCAAGTGTCTTCTGATATAAAATATATCAACACGAGTTGATAAAAGTTACAAATATCCGAGGTTTGCCGAGGATATTTTACTTTTATCAACGAGTTTTGATATATTTGATATCAGAAGACATGAGGGTGAGATTCTATTTATCATCCAAAATCATCTTTCATTACATTTGATTGACAAATGAACATTACTGAACACCCTGCTGCCTTAAGACTCCAAGTGCGGTGATGTCATAACATTGTGACGTCGTAGTGTTTATGACGTCATACCATTGTGATGTCATTACTTGATGATGTAAAACAACTGTGATGTCATATACTTGGCGTCAGAGGGGCATTGTTCAAAATCTACTGCCAAAAGGAGATATCGCTTGATCTTCCACAAGCGATATCTCCTGTGGAACAGAGTTTTGAATGATAAATGATATTTCTTGTTGGTTTACATGTTTACATGAATATCTTTGAAGGTACTTCTCAAACATCATGGGAACCATGAGTAAAATGTATGGATTATTGATTTTGAAATACTTTATACAAAATATTCTAATACATTTTCGCAATCTGATATGGATGGACAAATGCTTAACAAAACTGTAAGAAGATTTTAGTGTAAGCTTAATCAGTATCTTCAAAACGGTCCCTCTAATTGTTATCGCTGAAATTGGATCTAATATCTTAAATAAATTATTTCAATACAATATTTCATCAATTTGAACTGACGATGCTATGAAGACTTGATATCTCAAAGTCGTACCTTTCTCAGACCACTGGTCAAACCTAATTACCATACAACCAACCAATGATAGTGAATGAAATTGGATTATATGGATTCGGAAAATAAATTGCAACTTACAGCAACTTCGTGTTACATGTAATATCATATTTCGAGAGTCATGCAGCATAACTTTAAAATCCTGAGGACGTTGGTGTTACACGTAGGAAATAAAATCTAATATATCAGATTGGATTGCTCATTATTATTTCATATCAGTTCATTACCAACCGGTCTCACGAAAAAGTGATTATCAGGGTATTATACATGTTGTTGCTACATGTTGTTGTAAATACCATGATGATCACAAATGTCACATCTATCAATCATTGCTTCCATCAAATCAATATCTTAATTAGTGAATTATTTATTCTTTCAAGGCTCAAATGATAATTCCAATCACAAGTTACTAGTTTTTTTTTATTTTGAAAGGAATTAAGGTATGTATTCTACCAAACATACAATACAAATTGTCAAACAATTCAAGCTTATAAATAAACAAGGATGTAGAAAAGAGACGAGGGAGACGCTTAAATCTAGAAACTGTTAAACGTCGCTCCAATATTAAAGTGCACTTTTCCACACTCATTGGTTTTACCAACATTTTTATAAAGGGTTGAAAACTCTTTAACACTATGTAACCTTCATTGTATGGAATCTGCATACACGAAGTGACTGAATTTCTCTCACCTTCTCTGCACTCATTTACTGTGTTCCCTCAATGCAAGAAATCTCTTGGGAATGTAGAGGAATGTCCTGGAAGTGTAAAAATGGAATAGAAGCCCCAATAGGCCATCATGAACAGTTGCTCTTATTAATTTGACCACCTACACGACTCTTTTCCAAGCGAACATGTCAACTTGAGTTATTTCAGGCACAGGTATTTTTAAGGACATACTGCTTATTTATACATTTTGATATGGTATTTTCGAATAGATTTACAGTAAAGTTAATCCCCCTTGCTTTCATGGATATACTACGGAAAGATGTGCGATAATTTATCTCTAAAAATCTATCTGTGCTTGTCTTAGATAACGGGGATATCATATCATTTGAGCTGAATTTGTTTCTGGTTTGATTTTCAGTAGCAAATTAAAAGGTTGATCAGTTTCATATAAAGTACATTTAATTAATTAGAATGATATCGTTGTATCTTGTTTAGGTTATAATGGTTTTATATTGCACAAGTGATGTTACTATGTATTCTTATTGTAATACCCCTAAGAGAAAGTTAAACTTGTAGCAGCATATGTTTCATCGAAATTGTCTCATTGCATTATCAATAGCTAAATATCTAAAACAAATTACAGACATTACTTAAAATGCCCATTTATTATGGCGTTTACTTATACTTTGAAATGCTCACCATCCGATTCCCTTAAAACAATGGAGAATAAATTATATTTGTAACCTTTTATTGTCTTTAAGAAATGAATATCAGTGAAAATGTTCCCCTCAAACAGAAACATGTTAATATGTAATCAGTTTGAAATCATCTCATAAATTCTATGTGATACTTAATTTAAAGGTCGTGATTGACTTAAAATGTATTGTATATAAGGTTAAAGCTAACGCATTAAACTGAGTCATCAAACTGCTTCTTAACATTTGATATAATTACATAAATATGTTTTACCGCACGCGCACTACATGACCGACTTCGTATTAAGACATTTCCATAGTACATAGTTTACGCAAAACTTTGCATATTAACCCTTATTCTTATATTAGAGGTTGCCACTAAATAACTTAAACTACATTATAGCAGGGACCTTATAAGGTCCCTGATTATAGTGACCTATTCCACTAGCAAAATAGTCGAGATTTATTCTATATCTACACAGTGGAAGAAATCTCTCGGGAAGCACGTGAAAAGCGTGCAGCTGGTGCAAGTCGTGTCAGCTAACGAGACCAGTCGAATAAGTGTGAAAACGACAGTGCACCAATTTGTATTTAATTGAGTTCGAAGGAAGAAGAATTTCAGTTTATATGAAGAAAAACTGATGTAGATATTTAATGACATTACAGAAGACAATTAATAAATAGAGATTATTAGTGAAGGAAATGTGCCGTATGGCTTTTACGAAACGAATGTGAATAACGAATGTGTTACCCGAGCGAAAGCGAGGGTAACACACAAATTCGACCAAATTTTGTAAAAGTCATATTACATATTTCCGAGGGTAATAATTTCTTTATTACCGATTTTATTCAATTTCAAACGCATGGACAAATTTAGAAAACGCTTTCCTTCCCTTGGAATGGCCCGCTACAGTGACGTCTTGAAAAATTGTTTCATGACGTCACATACGACAAAATATGACAAACTTGCGCTCAAACAATCGTTGCTAGGCAAAAGTTATATGTACTCATATTGTTGATATGTATAACCATATGGATAAAAAGATGAGATACGTCATCATAGCAAAATAGTATGATAGTATAATGCTGTTTAAGAAGTTGCGTTAAATCGCTAACTTTGTAAACGCGCCTGCCATCCAACTACTTTGACACGTATACATACGCTTCTCTCGGTCAGTTTCACCAGAGAGTAACAAGGACTCTCTGAAGCTGTCATGACAATAAACACACCCGTATTTGTCAGACTATTTTTACATCACCCATGCCAGAAATATATTTTCCTCGCTCTGCATCAATTTGTAGTCACTCATGTCACTCAGAAATAACATAGTCCTTTATAGACATTCATCTCCGTACAAACAATGTTTTAATTTAGATAAAGAGTATGAGAATTCTCAAGTGTCATATTCATTCTTTTGTCCTTTGTCGTGTGATGTTAAGCGCGATAGATGTGTCCTCATTATTTCTGTTTTACTGATATTTGTTAGTTTGACTAGTTATCAAACACCTGCCATTTCCCAATTTTTTTCTCATTTAAAGGTTATTATGATAATATGATTAAGAAATAGGGAGTGTGAGATTCATATGATAACATGATATATGGCTTTCATTATTTCCTATAAATCCCGCTAATGTAGACATTCGTCACACTGTTTTCGTTTTGTAGCCCAAACAAATATCAATTCGATTATGCTTTTCTTCAATTAGTCAATTTTTTCCCCGGCGATATGTTTGTTTGAAGCACATTACGTGAGCAGAGAACTTCAGCATATTTGTCGACCTCGGTCACCATCGTTTGTTTTGGTCAGTTCGTTAATTACCAGACCCTTATTATATAGTATTCTTATAGTATTTCAGTGATTTAAAAAGAATAGGTACCGATATACCGATTCGACACACACCTGTCCATCTAGGAATATGTACAATTACAAATACAATTACAAGTCCTACACTTGATCTAATATCTATATGTAAATGGTTGCTGAAGATAAGATCTTAACATTATTACTAGATATTACTTGCTTAACTCTAGTTGTATGTACAAAGTGAATCTGAATTAGTTCATACAATGTAACTCTTGTCAACATTATTGTTACCTTTTATTTCATAACAATTTGCATGCAAGAACATGAATTGCATTTTTAGTTTGAAAAAAGTCTTACATAACAAATGTTAAAATGAAAGTACATGTATGTATCTCGTAATGAATATTTATGGGAGAACCAACAGACATATCGATTTAATCTACCATGATCAATTTGGACCAAACATTTAAAAACATAATAAAGGTGAAATGAAACTTTTGTTTAAAGTGTTTCTGTAAGCTTTATATAGACCAAGGGTGTTTCACTGAGATCTAGACTAATGGATACTAATTAGCCAAGGTAAAATGTTTGGAAGGCTGCAGGTGCACCGCAACCCGTGTCTAATCGAAAGCAATAATTTGATAAGCTCAGTCTTCACATGTTAGCAATTATTTGTCAGCAAACAGTCAACTTGTAGAAACTCTACCTTATCAGGGTGTAAATAATCGTTTTTTTCGGCTTTCGTTTCTCCATCGTGATATTTTGACATGATATGACAATAAAAATGTTATACCAGGTTTTCAACGAATTAAAACTAAACTATGTATTAACATATTATTAACATAGAATAAATATGTAGAGTTATATGATTGTCTATGACAAACTGTGTTTACAACGAGTGCCTATTCATTTTAGTATTTCCAGAGCAAGAGGGGGTGTTATACTGATATTTAGCCACACGTGTCGTAAACATACACAAACAAGATTGAAATGAAGTCCGAAATAATCATGTAGTAATGATTAATGAGTATAAGAAGGATAGAACCCTAGAATTTTATTTCTATAAATAAAACCTCGACATAACATTCCTCGTCTCTCTACCTAACGAGTTGCTCAATTACTGTCTTTTGACGTTCTCTGCTTGTATTCACCAAATGCCGTTAAGGGAATATTAGCACAAGTGTTTTGGTTCAGGAATTAGTTGAAACTTTTTGGAAATTGAAAACTAGGTAACTAACTAAGTAATATCGAATTGTACACATATATTGTTTTTATATATGTAAATAGCGCAAACCAACAACAGTAAAGATTTAAAACCCCCCCCACAAATGTACCTATTGCTATAACGTTTATTCTTTATTAATTGAAAAACAATTGACCTCCATGAAATCTTCGTTTTCAGCAGCTTCTAAAAATATATATATTAATATATCAAAATATATGGATGAATAATGCAAATTTTTCATTGTAACATATTCTTCAGTATTCTTGAAATTGCCTTTGTACTAGTTTGTTTATGATGCCATACAACTTCGATTTTGTTATCAAACTAGCCTAGTGTCAGTCACCTTTTCTAGATTTGCTTGATGGTATGTTTTATAGCATGACATTCTGACATACTGAGACGTTGAACCCTTGATATTTGTGCTTGGGATTATATTTGTGTGTCTAGTGACATTTGAAATGAGGACTCTTCTTAAAAAAATAGATCAATATGCTATCAAATAAACGTTTTGTCATCTACACACAGTTTTGTGATACTCTAAATACTACGTTGTTTAAAACACTAGTGGTATTTCATATGAGGACACTATTTAGACAAACAAAGTAATGTTTTTCTTTTCAAAAAAAAAACTTAAACTTTTATCAAATTAAAGTTCAAAAAACACGATTTGAGAATCAAAAATATACATTTTTTCTTTTTTCAACTAAATATTTGAAACTATCATCAAATCAAATCAACTGTTTTTATTCAACACAATATATTTGAAAATCGAGACTTCCACTTCTTTTAAAACATGCTACATTTGAAATAACGACACCAATTTAATTATGAGTAAGGTTCATCTTTTTTCAAATAGATAGTCGTGTATCTCAAATAATGTTCATTCGATACACAGCTTTTGAAGCCTCAAAAAGGTAACTGTGATTGAATACTTGTCAGTGGCAAGTTATTTTCATCATAACGACCCTTGGATTAAGATGATAGAAACTCGCTACCGCTCCTTGGCTATACTTTGTAAGTCACACGTTTTAATGAATATAATATCCATTAGGATTGTCTTCTCTTATTACGTATAATGTCAGTAATCCTATGTTTATTGTAATGGAAAACGGTGGTATCCATAGGAATACTGTTTAGTATGCTCTGTATATGTGTAAGTAGTGTCAGCTATCCTATGTTTATTGTATTGGAAAACGGTGGTATCCATAAGAATACTGTTTAGTATGCTCTGTATATGTGTAAGTAGTGTCAGTAATCCTATGTTTATTGTATTGGAAAACGGTGGTATCCATAAGAATACTGTTTAGTATGCTCTGTATATGTGTAAGTAGCGTCAGTAATCCTATGTTTTATTGTATTTGATTAAGATTGTATTAATACTAAACCGGTTTAGTATTCTCTGTATAGCTGTTATGATGTCAGTATCCATAACAACACCTCACTTACATTGCTATAATTTTTTAAATAGATTATATATGGAAAGTTTGTTGCCTCTAGTTTGTTACATATCCAATAATGATATTTGGTTGCAAAGTGTTTTGGAAATGACAAAACTACATTCAGAGAAAAGAACATTTCACCTCAGTTACTTTAGAATCTGAATGACGTTTGCTTTTGAATATCTTTTAGTTTTATAAAGTCCACATTTTTACCAAAGCAAAAACAAAAATTTAACGACAACAATCACATGTTTTACAAGCAATTTTAAAAAATAAATGGAAATGGATAACCAAATTTAAAACGATGTAATATTCCTTCTTTTGTTACACTCCATTCATAAACTGCACTATATTAAAACAAGTAACTTGTCTGAGGATTAAATTCCACAATATTGTGATTTCCTTTCTGGTGAAACGCTGCCCTGACATTAGCAAATCCAGTTTTTTATAATAACACTGAATTTATAAAATTACTTTTAACACTTTCACATAAAAATGCCTGACGGTAATATTTCCATCGTTTCATGTATTTACTATTGGGCAGAATTGTTAGCATCCTGAAATTCAACATGTATGTATTGAAAACGAAATACAAATCGATGTGAAGCGGGTATCTAAAATGGAAAGAAATATTTTCTGAAAATATTATGTTAATATCATACCTTGCCTACTAACGTTCCTTTAAAAAATCATATCTAAAGGCCTATTTGTAAAAAAAACCCGATTTTGAATGTCTTCATAATCCGCATCATTATTTTTCTTTCCATTCTGGGTTCTAAATTTCTAAAAACATCTAGCATCACAAATTACGTACAAAACTAAACTTCTAGTTTTCGTTAAACTCGTTTTGAGTTTCACAAGGAAAAGTAAATGTATTTCGCATCGGCTGCAAGAGAGCGAAGTCCGTTACCTATCTTTATAGGATGTCCATTTTGATAGAGAAAATAAACGTTCAAAGGCAACATATTATGAAAAATATTGATTCTTCAAATTGCCTCCACAGCTGAATAGATATTACAAATCACTTCGAATGTATATAATCAAACATTCTTGCCTCTGTTTCTTATAAAAAACATCATATGGTTGAATAATGTAATTTGAGGTAGGGGATTTAAAGTTTAACGCTGCGCTATTTCCTTATATCACGGTTGCTAGTATTATTGCAGGGAGGTATATGTGGCTATGGTGTGCAGTGAAACCTGCGAGCATCGGATGGAACTGGCCAACCATGCTTTCTGTGCTGAACT
This sequence comes from Phorcus lineatus, assembly GCA_921293015.1. Classification (NCBI taxonomy): domain Eukaryota; kingdom Metazoa; phylum Mollusca; class Gastropoda; order Trochida; family Trochidae; genus Phorcus; species Phorcus lineatus. Next base: position 45,529,884 of record OV121081.1, on the reverse strand, counting down.
TCAGCGTAGCATTGCACCTTACTTTACGGCATGTAGAATTGTTTTCTACTGTAGACAAAGTTGTCGATCCTCCTCTTGATCCGAAGCCGAATGCGCTAACCGCTTCGCTATTCTACAACCCTGTAATTTGAAAAATAATTCATGTTTTATCTTATAGTTCATAAGAAGAAGAAATCAAAATAATAGTCTAAAAATCTTTTAACTCAAAGTAATGAAGCCATTGGCATACTTTTATGTACATCTTCTGTACGAGTCAGATCACGTACCGTCATCTGAGACATATTACGTCCATTCAGAATAGGAATTTTAAAAATAGGTAATATCAAAACCACCAATTTTATAACATTACATTGAACATTGGTCTAGTTCAACTTGAAACCTGCTTTATTGTAATACGAGTTTCGATTTGAACATTTTGGCTAAATTTCAATTAGAATTGCATTACTGACATACAAATCCCTTTCTTTTCTATTCTTTGGTCTCTATGATAACTAGGATATGCGTCAGCCTGAATATAAATTTAAGACCGTTAAGACCAAGAAGCAAATAGCCAGATCAATAGTCATAACAGAATCAGAGAAAAAACAGAGGGTTTGCTGAAGTTGAATGGTACCATCACCATGTGCTCTTAAAATTGCTTTTGTATTCATCTTATTTTCGTATATATTTTGTTGCAATTGAAAATCTTCTGTTTCAATATATGATGTCAAGTAAGGATGTTAAGTTTTACCTTAAATACTATACCATGAAGTAGTCAGCGTGTCTCGATGCTTTTTGTTTTTGTAAAAGTTTGGAGATGTTTATGCTATCTATTTACAAGACATTCATATCTGGGCTGATTTCAGTTTATTCAAATCATTTGGGTTACCATTATTTGGCTTGTATTTTAAATCCCATAATTGATCAGTAGCTGGAAATGCAATAAGGATGGCAAACCTATTTCTGCCATATAAAGATCAAGAATACAGATGTTAAACAAAGGTTTGTTACATTACTAAATACCATGTTATTAGGTGCTGGCTTAAGTTCGATTTATTCAACTATCTTTAATCGATAAAATCAGGTTCTCATCACAAACTTAGACATGAAACAAATGTTTTTGACTGGAACACATTTGGTGTTGATTTGAGAAACACTGGGCCCAAAAATATAAAAAAATATATTAAAAATTGACTTTATCATAAAATTGATATATCAAAATATGTTATATATGTTAAATATGTTATGTAAATAACATAGTACATGTCATAGCGTTAACTAATAATAACTATTTTAGTCAAAATATTAATGAAAAATTGTTTCCTGATGAATTCATTGCAGAAGTATAGAAATATGAAATCATCAATGATAGCCCTTGCTTTTGACCGTGTTAATTTAGTGTAGATATGAACATTTAACATATTGATTCAAAAGTACTGTCTTTAAAGTATTCCGATAAAAAAGTAATGGTAATTCAAGATATAAAAAATGATGATTCATAGGAACTTACGAACAGCATGAAAATCTTTGGTTCAGGAGTTATACTCTACCACAAAGTAATCATGCATGTGTGTCAAACAGATTAGTTCGACAGATCGATGGGTTAAGTAGATCACTACTGAAATGGTAAAGCATCATTTTCCTTAAATTTTGAATGCCCTGATGTTGTAATTCAAATAAGCCATTCCCAAAAGATAAACTTAGCAGAATGATAAGCTTTTAAACTGTAGTTGTCTGCAGTTGTCTCCGGATTTATTAACTAAACATTTCTTTATAATGCTCTTATCATAAAATGTCTTCGGATGACATCTCAAGCAATCTAAAACTTCAAATAAAGAACGTTTCAGACTTGCACTACTTAGGGCAAAGAGGACAGTAATCTCATGGGTATTTGGACAGTATGTTTTCAAGTTTGGCTTCCCTTTGTCTCAAGATAAATCTATTTGGTAGACAGAATAAATTATTTTCTGCGATCCAGTGTACCAATGCAGCAAGCATGGAAACAATGTCCATTGTATGCTAAAAACCGTTAAGTTAAGAATATCAATAATGTTGAAATTAATTACTTATTGTCATGAAATAAGTTCAAATTCGATGAAAAATATCTATGTTGTGCAGACACAAGTTGGTTGACAGAGTTGCTGTTATTTGGTATAATGGCATAAACCATTATTACATAATTTCACTTTTCTATTCTCATGTGAGATATGTTATCTAATGAAGGAAAAGTCTTTCTTAAGGTAAGGTATTCCAGAAAAGTTTTATTGGCTGATTTGTTTAGTTGCCACAAATATATTGCAATGACTCTTTTATGATATTAATTAATGTCAGATGCCATCCAGTTTTTTCAATGAATTTTAGAGACTTAAATTGGAAGAAATAGTTGAATTAAGACTCTGAAAACGGACCACTTTTCAATCAGCGATCTCTTTGCAATCGACATTCAACAAACGCTGTCGAGTATACAAAAGTGTAATTTAAAATAAATTCAATTACTTGGTTATGATCGGAAATTTCCATGTAAATTCTAATCAACTATGAAGCCCGAATGTCACTAGCCCAAGAAACCTGTCGATGGACTTTATTTTGATTTATCTATTCTAGTTTCCACATTCCTCTTCAATATAACCATTGATGATATATGGTTATATTGAATACTTGAGATATATTTTACCGTAGTTCCATACATGTACGAAATAGCTAGTATAGGTTAATGTTGTTATTGTACGTTTAGGATGTACCTTTATCTTACCTTATTTTCAGGTACGAAACAGGGATGAACAATGTAATCAATTTTATTAAGGAGCTTTTTAAAAGCTGAATATAATGATATTGTAATACGAGGCAGCACGTTTGAGGTATAACTTTTAATTAAATCATATTTCAGAGCACCGAACCCAAGGAAATATTATCATTGTGTCAGATAATTACATTCAGCAAATCCTTGCATTACACTTGGAGAACGATTGAAACACGCAGAAGATTGGTATTTGATATGTATATCTATATGAAATAGCGAACTCGGCAGGAGACGTTATTTGTGAAAACGCCCATTAGCAGTAGCAAGAGGGTGATATAACAGCTGACGTCAAGTTCTACATCGTTATTTGCCTTACTCACAAGGACATCGTATCTTCAACTTCAGATATGATTTAACATGTGATAAACATGGCCTTACAAATATCATTTATATGATATTAATGTTATACGTTTGCTGTATGACTTCACGTCATTATAAAGGTCATCAGTTTTTTTCAAAGTAACGGCATTTACAGAAAACGGATTGTGGTATTTCTTGGTTAGGTCGTATATGGATGTCCTTAAAACGCACTTGAACATCCATGCCCATATAAGGTTTATGACTTAATATAAGTCGCGATGTCCCAATCAAATTAATCAAATGGGTAACATTTTCATTAACTGCAACTTAATTTATTTCCATATTTACCGGATTTGGTTTTGCTTTTCCCCAATGATTGAGATCAGCAACATATATTTAGTATTACATAGTTGCTGATACGACTTTCATTTCAAATAACTATAGATGAAATGCAATTCTTTTTTAGTATTATGTCGTAGAAATTTAGAAAGATGATAATAAGTAAAAAAATTTCTTTATATGGGACTTTGCTACACAAAATGGTCCGTCAACGCAATTCATTTCAGCAGCATGCATTCGTATTTAAACGAAGGCCTAGTTTTGAGACACTGGCATTTAAAAATAAGTACAGGCTGCTGAGAATAAACATTAACCGTCACTGTCAGGAATGAACTTAAATTTCCGTACAAAAAAATGAATAGTTTTAAGCCTAATAGAATGATCTATTACAGAAATCAGTGAAAATTCAGAGTGCCGAATACATCGTTAATAAATTACAATATGACTTATGAAACAATCTAATGGCGCAAATCATCCCCTAGATAACAATTTTACAAGTGTTATTCCCCATTGTTGTAGAAGAGATGCTGTAAAGATTAAATATAATTTAGAATTATGAAAGAAATCTCAACTAACAAAAGTCTTTGTCCATGAACTTAACAACAGGTATAATGTTGACATAGTTTTTACGAGAACCACATTTCAATTTGAAAAGTGTACTTCATCGGCGGTTCAGAACAAAATATCGCTGACAAATGGACCTTCATCTTGGTGAGTGTAACTGAAATCACTCCGAAAATTCTAGGTCACAACTCTTAACTACAACATAATCATACTCTTCATTCAAAACAACATTTTATGATAAAAAAGAATATTTGTAAATTAACCCAGTATGAAAAGGATGGTACACAAACATGATCAATAATCTTTTTATATCGAAGGATCTTTGATGACATTAAATCATGTCTGATAACAAAAAGGGGAAAAAAAGAAATGATGTTTGAAAGCGAAAATCACTTACTATATACACCATCGACACTGTTTATACAACTGTCAATAAACAGACCAAATCTCAAGAGACATGTATTTGACATTTTATTACTGCGACATACAATTGACAAACGGTTTCAAACGTCGTTAAATAAACCACTATGTACAATATGACTCTGACATGAATAAGATAATTATAACAAGTACATACAGATGTTTCAAGTGAGGATATGATATAGAGAGTAAGGATGTATTTGTTTTGGAGGGTACAAATGTGTCCATAAATGTTTTAATGATAAACTACGACTATCGTATCTTAACTTCCATAAACTCAATATTTGTATCACATGATTTATCAGTTATCGCTCGTCTCGAGTGCAACCGTGTAATCAGAAAGATCATGTGGGTGTACGTCATGTTATGATACTATTTTCCCAGGCGGAATTCGATGCATTTTAAGCGTTTGTTACCTTTTCAAGCATCCAATGGTTTTAACAGATAAGAGAAAGCCATTAGGAAGATAGCGTGGTCCGAATATTAAGGTCACTACGGACATAAAAGTGGCACTTCCTGTGTGAGCTGTCTCTAATGAGGTGCTTCATCATCAGTCACATCTGGTCTCACGAGATCCCATTGAATCATTTCTCGGGACACAAAGACCGGTTAAATACCCCAATTGTGTTATGATACATCCTCAAATCATAATTGGGAAATGTGCATAACAAAAGGTAGCAAAACTAGTAATTGGAAACTAGTATTTTCACCTGCTACAAATGACTATTAAGGGACATATGTTTTCCTTTTGATTGTTTATATACTATTATATAAAAAATGCCCGATTGAAAAGAAATTATTTGTTTACATCGTTAACTTGATTAACCTGGTGACCTGCTTATCTTTTACTATCTAATCTACAAATATCACCACGGTATGTATACAAGAATTTGGATCAATAAATTTGAAACAAATTGAACAAAGACATTAAAATATCAGCTTTTTCGACATTGCCAGTATGCATATATTCATAGACAAATGTATGCATTGTAACATGAATGCTATTGTGTTGTTATCATAATGTAACAGTGCCACACCTTTTCATTCAGTAATGAAATTTAAAGTAATTATCTTAGAGAATTTTGATAAACATCATCATATAATCGTGTTTCTGTATTATTACAGGGTCAACTAATTCAAAGAAATATCAATGCATGTTATAATTAAGTAAAAAAAATATTATCAACACAAGGCGTTGTAAATCAAAGACAATAGATACATTTAAAAAAAAGAAAATTTACAGAAACGAAAAGTGATTTTATAGAACATTTCACCCTGCTAAACCTAGTGCCATATAATGCTAAATAAATGCTAAAATCTTTCAGATTAATGATGGTATTGACATATAAGCTTCTTAATAATGATTCAGATATTTCGTTTATTTCAAATACATTAAAAAGAGACTTGTTTTATTATTCAGAAAATAAAACATGCCAACGGATTGCTTGTTTCATATCCTGTTGATGAGATTGAAGTTCAGTCTGCTGAGAAAACACCTTACCCTTGAAACAAAGAAAAGACTTTTTTTAAAACAACATAATGCTTATGATGAGATAATCTTCATGTCGAACATGCTTTCTTCGGCATGATTTGAATGGTATCTTTTTACACAGTATTTTGTTATTTTTTAAAATTTCAAATTCATAGTGTAATAAATGTAAACAAACCGTTGAAACCCTAGTGTTATATCCAAAAACGTATGCCTTGAATTTGCATCGTTGATTATGAGAGCCACAGTTGATTTTTTTCTCTTTTCTACCAGAAAACATATGTACATTGACTGAAGTTTTAGAGAAAAATAATTGAATTGGTTAATCATGTAGCATCAACTAGGTTTCATTAGAAAGTAATCACATTTTCAATGATTCAATTAACTGTTTTCGTGTTGATTGTGCGGAGTAGATAATACCTTTTGTAGAATTGTACAAAATCCCAAGGAAACATGATCATCAAGATCCCAAAATCGGTTATCACTTCAACTTACATTTCCCTAAAGGTCCTATAGCAGGTTAACAAAACAGAACAAGGCCAATAAATCTGAAAAATATTCTCTTCTCTCCTTTTGAAGATACTCTTGAACAACATCCCATGAGTGGAAGGAGGGCAAACTAGAAATATAATTGTGTTTAAAGCGCATAGCTTTAAAACCTAAACATTGAGCACTGGCACTTAGGAAGTTGAACTATCATCCTATGTTCGAGAAAATGAGTACCAGTGACGTAAATGAGTTTCTTCAACAATAAGAGTTATCAAGGCTTAATAAAAGGATACAGTTCCATAACCTTATTATTCTATATTGTTCACACTTTCCCCCTTGGTCGGGGGAAGTGGCAGACACAAAGTGTTATTAGGTTTAGTATTATCCACGATTATTTCTGACCATGACAGTTGATCCGAGTGAACAGCATTTACGTAAGGCATGAACTAGGCGCGACTGTAAAATTAAACTTTATATGTTATCCATTTCTAAAAACTTTTAAAACTATCGTATAACTGAAATTGACATTTTTACACAACAAACTATAAAAAATGCCAGACATGAAATAAAATGGCGGATGAAATATGAGTTACCATTCTAAAGTGACAGTCACACCTGTTATTAGGGATCGAATAGGAGCCATAATCTACGGCAACTGCCAACTTGTTACTGTTAATTGATGGGCAAATGTTTAGCGTTGCTGTACTTCATCATTATTACAAATACTCGTCAAGAAAGCAATTACGAGAATTAATGTCGATGCTGTTACGCTCTGAAAAATATCACTAACATTCTCTACATAAATGTGAGCACAAGGCCACCATTTCTAATTGCACATTAAATAAACATAATTTAGGGCCTACATAAGCAATTATTGTGAGATTGTTAAGAGAACCGATCCTATAAAACTGTCTCGATTATTTGTTACGGTGTAGCAATCTATGACATGGGCCGGATGTGTACAGTAATCATCAAAGGCGGACATGGACGTTTTGCTTAATGGTGGCAATATCGTTTGCTATTCCAGCCGATGCTCGCAGGTTTCACCGCAATGCATAGCCACAATGGTGTTGCGGGCTTTCTCCCTGCAATAATACGAGCAGCCGCGATATAAGTGAAATAATCTTGAAAGCGGCGTTAAACACCAACTCACCTCACCTATCGTTTGCTAAGACTCATCTGATTACTATGCAAGGGAGACACGAGTAAATTGAAACTAAACCAAACACTTCAAAACAAGGAAGGGCACTACACGTATTGATCGTTTTCCTTTAAAGACAATGTAAACAAAATGTTTTCTTTGCGTGGGTTTGTGTGCTAAAATCATTGTGATGTAGGTAAATATTTTTGACCTATTGTGACCAAAATGTCATGATTATCAAATACATTATATACCTTGAAACAGGTGAAAGTGAATTGGTATATGAGATATATATTTATTGAAATGAAAGCCAAGTTAAAAACTCATAAAACTTTCGTAAAAATAAAAAAAACACATATAATTAATTTTTAACTGAATAAACATATAAATAGCAAACTAAATATGTTTAATAAGAACATGTACATTACAAAAAACACAACAATGACATCTAAGTAGTTGCATACATTTAATATACAGAGCTGTTAACAAATAACATAAAAAGTAAAATATCACCATATAGAAAATCACATCAAACATGTTTATGAGTTTCAGAGTGCAAAACGTTTTTGTTATCAAATTGGTTTGTCGTGCAAAACTTTTCTTATCAAATTGATTTGTCGTGCAAAACATTTTCGTTATCAAATTGGTTTGTCCTGCAAACGTTTTCGTTATCAATTTGGTTTGTCCTGCAAACGTTTTCGTTATCAAATTGGTTTGTCCTACAAAGCGTTTTCCTTATCAAATTTGTTTGTCGTGCAAAACGTTTTCCTTATCACATTAGTTTCAATGTAGATCATATCTAAACAAAAGTAATGAGAATTTTAACCCCAGACGTATCCTTATTACATTGAGCTGCTTATTCATACTTCTACGAGAATCAGACCATATCTATGAATGCATTATCTGCAGTGCACACCAATATTTTGTAACTATTACTGATCCACAGATATTGCATATACCTCAATATCACCCTGGACCCACACTCAGCTAATCTAACAGGCTTTAAAGTTAATTTGAAAGACCATTTTATTAACACATGCACAACGATATCAGGAAGGTATCGTCCCAAAAGACAGAAAGCTTAAATCAACACTTTTCATGGTTGACAAATTATTTGTAACATTCCCAAAAGACACCTGCATTAAGATACATCAGTTGTTTATTTTTTTCACTCGATGGATTATGATAACATATAAATATACTTTATAACATGAGGCACCATTTCATTTAATTTTCATGTTGTCTCTGTTAACACATATATGGGTTGTTCTAAAAATTGGTAGAATTTTCTGCCCAATCAAGATATTTTCAAAAATTACTTGTTTTCAAAGGGTTATTCTAGGAAGAATATTTAGATGTTGATGGTCAGTTTAAGTGGTATACAATTATTCTTGTCATTTGGAAAGTTTTGATAAAATCAGCTTTAGGGTCAAAATAGACAGATTTACTCTGTCCGGAGGTGACGGTCATAGTATATATGTTCACAAAATCTGTATAAATGAACAAGAATTTTTATCAAATAATACTTATAATTAGGGATCATTTATGTTAACAGTGCAGTTGATTTTTCATTAAATAAAAAAACCCAACCCCACAATGTGTAACATGTCTGTCCGTAAATTTTGTGACCCTACCATTACAGTATATATAAGAAATATCTATATTTGCTGTTCCTGAATTATCTAAATCCTGTAATATTGATAGGATATGAAATAAAGAGATTCAGCAAAGACACCACCGAGTAAGTATGAATTTAATTCGTCAACCTTGGTTTCCCAACTGTTACCAATGTATATTGTATAAAACTTATCTTATAAGAAGGTAGTTTGTTGCCTAGAAATGAATGGTGTTTCATTTGATATATTTTAGGAATCATTCATTCAGATTTAGTCCTTCTTCACGACAGTGTATAATTAAATCATTTAAATATTTCATAGACTAAATATTAGTCTAATTCAGATTGCGTTGACACTGGAACATAAAGCGGGTCGGGTCAGTTCATTGATTAATTAGGGGTGGTCAGCACTGCTCCGTTAATTAATGTTGTGGCTGATTCAATCTTTTGGGAATTCTGTCTTATGGCACTGAATCATGAGAATTATTCGCATTTGTAAAACAGCCTGAGCTACTAAAACGGATGCAGTTGTGATAAATACGACAGCAATAATTATACTGTACATAAATAATGGTGGGAAATTGTAATAAAGCATATTTCGTCTTTTGTCCTCAGGTTTATTCAAAAGCTGTAATATTCCTATTAAGTATTTTATTGCATCAATGAAAAGCTAATATGATTACAAATATCCTTCATGTTTGTACCATGCCATTAAATGTCTAGTTTGTGAGCGAAATCGCGCGCGCTCTTAAATGAAGGCATTTAAAAAAGAGGATGATGATCATCTGATTCGAATGAAGGTGAGGTGATTTCAAGAGTATTACACCAATATCGACGGCTAGTACTGTTCCATCCAGGAAACACGCATCACTATTGTGGTTATGTATTTCGTCGTCAGCTGTGAGCATCGGCCAGAACTAGCGAATCGTGGTCTTTTCTGCGCTGAAATTCATTGATGCATTGCACCCAAACCATACTGCATGTAGAACAGTTGTCTACTGCAGTTGCCGAGCCACTGGCGGGATTTCAACCCCGGACCTCTTGATCCGAAGCCGAACTTGCTAACCAATGCGCCATCCGCTCGTTAAGCGGTCAAGGCCGAGACCCAATACAAATACCCAATACGACATTTATTCGAGGTTTGTTAATTGCAATGTTTTCAGGGACAACTAAGCGATGTGATTGTCTATGAATCTTCTCACAAAGTACATAAATTTTGGTTTACTTTCTTTATTGAAAAATGAAGTCAATATAATGACTGGCCGTATGGATCTGTTCATTCTCTCCCCACAAAGATAGCCCAGTCATTAATTCTCACACGAACCTTTCAAGAGTATTCCACTTATATCATGACTGCTAGTATTATGACAGCCCACAACACCACTGTGGCTATGCATTGCGGTGAAACCTGCGAGCATAGGCTTGAACTAGCAAACCATAGGTGGTATTACGCTGAAATTCAGTGTAACATTACACCCAAACCCTACTGCGTGTAGAACAGTTCTATACTGGAGACAAAGTTGCTGGGCCTCTGGCAGGAGTAAGGAAAGATTCAAAAGCCAAGTGTATAATGCACATTCGAATAAAGTTTAGCTTTTTACGAAGCATAAGGAAATATCTGAGGCTTCTCGAATCATCACTTATGAAGCGGCGTTGGTGATTGTGCAAGTGACTTTAATTGCATTCAATCGGGCTTCTGTCTTCTTTCTTGACCGATAAACGTTCGATTCAGAACAGAGGTGGGGAGAGGATGGGATCTGTTGAGTGTTTTAAAGGTTTGAATATTTGCCATCCATCTCATGTCACGAATGTCATTGATCTTAACTGTTAGTCCCTCAAGCAGGTCCTGTCTTGTGCAACCGATCCCTTTCCCTGTCATAACCCTACACCATCACAACTGAGCGACAGGGCTTGTAAAACTTCACAACAATAATATACACCCTTGGAAACAACCTGTCCTGACCAATAAATTACTTTGACATTCTTAGGAAAGTGTGTGATTGCATTAAATCTATCAAGGTATGCTACTTTTCAGTAGTGCCATTGCAATATCTGTACTTTGAGAATGACACTTTTAGATTTGTAGATAATCTTTACCTAGTTCTTTCTTAAACTGTCTCGATTAGTTGAGCTGTAAAGCTTTACAATCCACGTGTCTCAAAGTACTTTATGTGAAAATCTGTTTGCCATCAGTCTTTGATTCAGTTTCTTGACGAATGTGTGTTTAAAGTGAAGACATGTCATCTCTTCAGAACTCTGGTCTTATTTTTATCACGTGTATGATTTTAAACGTTGAAAAATTCACCCGTGACTTCTCTCACTGTTAGATTCACTTGTCATTTATATGCACATCTCCCCTTTCTTACCAATCTTTCGAGAGAAGTCGAGTACATTAGTATTTTTCATATTTTCATAATTAAAAATTCGTTAACGACCAATAATGTTTTTAGTTCTTAGTAGATGCTAATTGAAAAACTTCCGGGTTGAGATGAAATCATTGCGAATTTCATGTGACGAGATTTTTTAAAATTCCAAATGAATGATTCATATTTTTCCATAACAATCATAAAACTAATTTTAGGATTGATAATTTCGATATAACCATTATCAATGGCTCTAATGAGGAGAGCATAGAACGTATATTAGAATGCCATTCATGCTGCATTTCAACTATACATAATATATTTAAGTGAAATGTTTTATCGATCAGTTTTTAAAACATAATTTTCAATTACTTTTATATGCATCAAAGCATGATCTAGTACTGGCATTTGACCACGATAAGATTTGCGTAACGGGAATGATCAACGAGATCTTTTAATGTGAACTTTTGTTTTTGCCTGCCTCTTATGATGTCTTATCATGATCAAAGATATTGAAAAATGAGATCAAACATAATCTTATTACGTGAATGAGTGAGGAGGGTTTGACGTGCTGTCAGTATTATTTTTAGCTATTTACAACTTAAAACAGGTCCAAAAGATATTTTGATTATATCAAATTTCTTCATTTCGTTTAACCTTGCACACTATTCGAAAACGAAGAAAAGTGTTGACATTTTGAAATAGACATGTGATATAAACATGTCTGAGATATGGTTTGAAATAGATTGATAGTAATCTATAGTGACCATTGATAGTTCCGAGTCTTGGTAATGCGTCAAGAATGATGAATTCGTGTTGGTCATAATTCCCATAAAATTCTATAGGAAAGTCTCACATCAATAGTGCTTAGTCAGATGGATTTTACGTCTGCGTGTATTAATTCAATATCATATAAATATTAGGGGTAAGAGTTCCGTTGTTTTTTATCTTAAGCATTTGCATAAAGAGCAAAAAACGCATGCGCTAGGTGATGGTCAGCTTGTGTAAGGGAGCCAACAGCAGGGTGTTGTGACAGGTGCGATTGGTTCCAGATGGGGCTATCCGCAGTTTGCATCGTTTAAAGCTTATCACTGTGGTTTCCTACCGTGTCTTATACACGTCCTGGGTTGTATTCATACAAAAATAGTTTTTAAATCCATTTGATAAAACGTATAGTTATAAATAATTGCGTTTCCTTTTCACTATGTGTCAAGAAGTAATCAAAGACAACTAAGTATGTTATTTCAGGACACACTCAGTATTATCTATTTACACTGTTTTCATGATAATTAGGAATTATTGTAACCAAATCTATGTTAATGCCCATTACAATATTATTAAGATATTTGATCTAAAAGATTAAAACAAGTCTTACCTTCTTGATTAACTAAGAACATCTGTACCTAACATGTCAAGAAATTTATGTTGATGTGTGTGACATTATTACGAGAAAAAGTGCAGGCAGTAAAATGGAAAAAGAGGAAATTTTTTGCTGCGTTGTTCTTTATGTTTGGTGGTATTAATTTAGCATTTCCTTTTTGAAACGATTTTTTCAAAAAAACGTATAATTTGTTCTATATCAATTAGGTAATGAATTATTTGAGTAATTACACGTTCGTTGGAACAAATAAGCAGTCTAATATACAATGCATAACGCACGATTACTAACCTATGCGTGAGTGATTGAGTTAGGGTTTAACGTGTTTTGAACAATATTCCAGTTATTAAAGACGTGGGTGAAAAGCATACAAAGAGAGTGGACAGGTCAGGGAGAAAGGACGAGAAAAAAGTTAGCAAAGATAGGCTTAGTGATATAGTCAGCATTAGGTCTCTTTGATAAATCTGTCAATATAATTGTCATATATTATGTGCCTGGCACATTCGTGAGTTCATATGCCCATTAATATAGAATTTCTACCATCTGGGTGCCTAATATATTCTTTGAAAATAACAAACTGAAGATTGGTCTTCATATAAGTCCATTACCAACCGGTTTCACAACATAGCTCTCTTCCTGCAATAATGTTAGCAGCCGTGACATAAAAGGTATACTCTTGAAAGTGGTGTATAACCCTAAATCAACTCACCTCCCATCACATAAGCCTTTTCTCAGTATACATCTATGGATCCTCTGATAACCTCTATAATTATTTTGGGTTTGAAAACTAAATTTAATAACGAACAAACACAAATGTAGGAGATTGTACGCTCATAAAAAAAGTAACTTAGTGTTTCACTGTCATGGAACGTTTGGAGAGAGAATATCCATAGACTCTCGCTTCACTTGTTTCAATTATTTATCATTTATTTGATGTGAAGAAAACATATAATATGTATAAATTCTTACTAAATCTGTAAATGATAATATTATGCACATCGTTAAATATAAGGATTTATCGCATACCCTTGTTTACTCTGTCAGAAAGAACAACACGTTTAACAAATGAATCATATGTCATATGACACTTATGAAAACTCTAAAATAAAATCCAAATTTTCAAATTACCTCGATACATTTACCATTTAGTGCTGAATGTATCTTACCAAACGATTTTTTCCCCAAAATTAGGACAGACCATGGAAATTATTTTGTTAAAAATCCGTTATCAGCTGAACTTGGCATATGTTTGATCATCCTTATCTTTATTACACAGAACACTGTTGCAATTAAGGCTAATCAAATTTCGTCTGACCTTGGTGAATAAGAAATTTCTACAGCAGTGTTGCCCAAACTGAACGTAGATCTCACAATGTTCCTGTTAGCTATCGCCATCTTGTTCGAATATCCCGCCGATGTTGGTGAACGGATTTGTCTCCTTTACACTTCTAAGTACTAGTATTTAACACAAAATAATTGTAGATGCAATTCCTAATTAAGGATTCAGCATTTTGCTGAATCCTTATTGAGATTGGCGTGTTTTATTATTATTATTTTTCCACCGATTTTGTGAGCACGATTTCGCCCAAACGGCTAAAGCTTTTACAGCCAAACTTGCCAGTCTGATAGAGCTTCATGAGAAGAAGTTCTAATAAGCTTTTTTCAAAATGCACTTAGAGACTTGCACCTTTTTTTTAAAAGATGCGCAGTAGCATTACAAGCAAAAAAGTAAATCATGTTGAATTCGTAGCTTGCATACTTGCGCCGCCATATTGTTTTATTTGACTTTTTTACATTTTCGCACCCCACGCATCTTTGACAATCTTCTTCTCTTAAGATACTTGCATCTAAGAGCTGAAATTCATACTGAATGTAGCTGAAGCATTGTAATTTTGAATTTATCTTTTTCAAGGTCCTAACGTTAAAACTTTTTTCTGCAACCCTTCAAACTCGAGCAACATAGGTCATGTGACCATGTTCAAAGGGAGATAACTAAAAAAGTTAGACTTACAATTGCACCATTTTTACAGGAATGTAAGGCCAGTATGTGCACTTGACGAAGCTGTTAAAATATTGATAGCGAACAGTCATTTTAGTTCACAATAAACGATCAAAAACAGCAAAAATATGTTTACAAACAATTAACATATGCTAATTTTTTAAAATGCACTTAGAGGCTTAAAACTTGTTTTGAATGAAGCGTAATAACAGTATAAACAATAAAGTCAATCATGACGAATTCATAAGTATTATAGTTTTTTCGCATTATGAACTTATTTGTTCTAGAAATAGGTTTTCATTATTCCACGATTCTTGTGAACACGATTCATCCCAAACCGCTAAAGCTATTACAGCCAAACTTGCCCGTCTGATAGAACTTCATGAGACGAAGTCACAATAATTAAGCTTTTGGGCTTAATCGGATTAAGCGTTAAAGGCACAGTTCCATCCAAAGTTGGAAAAAATAACATGGGGAATTTTTTCAAAATGCACTTAGAGACTTGCAACTTTTTCTAAACGACAGGCAATTACATCACGAGCAAAAAAGTCAATCATGGCAAATGTATAGCATGCATAGTTTGGCTGCCATATTGCTTTTTTTGACTTTTTGAAATTTCCGACCCCATGCACCTTTCAGAAATATTCTCCTCTGAAGATACTTGCATCTAAGAGCTGAAGCTCTCCAATAAGGTAGCTGAGGCATTGGGAAATTCAGGGTGATCTTCACTTTTATGAAAGTCTAATATTTTTCTATCAGCAACCCTTCAAAATTCGGGCATAATGGCTCATGTAAGCATGTTCAAAGGGGGATTACTAAAAAAGTTGGACTCGTAACAGCACCATTTTTCTAGGAATGTAAGATTGTATAAAACGGCGATTGCGAACAGTCATTTTCGTTCACAAAAAACGATCAAAAACAGCAAAGAACTGTTGACATAAATTAATATGAGGTTATTTTTCAAAATGCCCTTAAAGACTTAAAACTTGTTTTGAAAGATGCGCATTAACAGTACAAACTAAAAAGTCAATCATGACGAATCAATAACTAGCATAGTTTTTGCACATTATCAACTTCTTTGCAACAGAGGCAAATTTTTATTTTACAATTACAAAAAAGGAATATACATCAATAATATTTCGGGGAAATACGTCAATTTTTCATACACAATTCGCTGATAGTGATTCCAGTAATTTCCGACATGAGCAGCAGTGCAGACCCCTACAGCGTGCACAAACACGCGGCTCGCATGGATCTGGACTTCTAAGCCTTTTACTATCCCGTCTTGTCTACGTAATTATTGCTACGAAAAAATAAAAAATTAGTCCAAGTTTTATTTACATGGTGCACATGATATTGTGATTATTTCTTTGTGTAGGATTTGTTCGAGATACAAGTTACATTTAAAGTTGTGTGATCATGGTAAGAGGTTGCATGTAACCAGGGGGAAATCATCCTCGGTTGCCAAGGGCTCTATGACCGAGGATTGGGTCATTTCGGTCATTCCAGAATTGAAAGTGATAATTTTTAGAGAGATGTCATTGTGTGAACAGCTGCATCTTGCCATTATACAAGGCAATGGCAGTCTTTAATTAAAACGACACTTTCAGTGTTATTTTCTTACTTTTTGATGATGAGTTTGGGATATTTCAACAGGACGATGCACGATCTGACTTTTCAATATATATCATTTGAGACCTATTTGAGTTATAAAGATAATGTGATACTTACCCTGTTTAGCCAATGCACAATGTCAAACAATGGGAACAATGAGTCTATCACCCCTACAAATTGTTTTATCGTCATAATAAAATGTGATGCTTCGCCTCGAACTATGTGTGGAGTTTAAACTATATACCGTTTATTTATATTTAGCTTCATAAATGATTCAGACTTTCTGTTATATTTAATGCCATAAATATCTATGAACTTGTTTCATATGTATTGCAACCTTGGGGCGTTTTGTCTAATTAGTGAAGTAAATCATCTTCGATATTTTGGAAAAAAAGACACAAAACCCAGTGGGCACAACAACGTTGTTTCAACGTTGAAAATTGGTTTGTCCTCAACGTTGAAACTTGGTTGAAAATAGGTTGTATATGAAAGTTTTTTAGACGTTGAAATCTGACGTTGTTTCAACGTTGGAAGATGACCTTTTATCAACATTGAGGTTGAAAATATACGTTTTTCAGACATCTGTCTCTGACGTTGAATCAACGTTGAAAAATACCTTACATCAACATTGAAGTTTGAGTGGCCCAGAGCCTGCTAACTTCATCGGGCTGACGAAGTTTTGCTCATTGGTTCTTCGTCGGCCAGACGTCGACAAATGAAATGGGCCGAGCATCGGTCAATCTTTGATTTACTAATTTATCTCCTTCAGTACAGCATTTTTTATTTAAAAAGCCCTGATACAATGGTAATACAATTTGACAGTAATTCTTCCAGTTACCTGAAATATTGCTTTCTTGTAATTAGTATTTATTCACAGGTATTGAGCTCGAGCATACCGTAGGCTACAGTTAATTGCTAATTATTAGTACACTGTCACCTCTTTGACATCTTACCCTCTGCTTATTTTACAGTTGAAATTGATAATATCAAATTTGAATTCCTGAATGTAATTATCTGGATTAAAAAATGTATTCATCAAACAAGTACATCATACCGAGACATGCTCAAAATTCAGAAAAAAACTCCTTTGGTACAGCATTTTTATTAACAACTGATACACTGATAATTAAATTTGACAGTGAGTCTTCCAGTTTCCTTGAAAAGAATGATCCCATCGGTCCTAAAAAAAGTGTGTTCCTGAAAAAATAAAACATTTAGATAATAATTAATGAAATAAAACAAAATAGTATTAGTTACCTTTACTAAAATCTACAAAACATATGGAGAATTATATTACATAAAGTGATTAAAATATTATATTAGATAAATATATTACAACTAGATATCATGAATTTAATTCTTGTAAAAACGTACAAATGTATGAAAAACATAAATTTAATGATTAAAGGTGATACTTACTCATATATTTCTCTGGCATTTATATTCTAGGACCGATAATAGGTAATAGTACTTGTGTAGTCTGATTTAGGATGGCAAAGCAAAACCCCTCCTGAAATTAAAAGTTTCACATACACTGGTAGTTTGATCATTTATCCATTAATTTTATAAGAATCCATTCAATGTCAATTGTTGTGATCTGATTAACTCACACATAATTTTGGTGGCAATTAAAAATATTCCCGGGTTTAGTTTTGTCTACTTTTTCAAGGACCTGTTCAAAAGTGTTGCAAAATATTTCATCTAAATATTCAATATGAATTTTTAAAATGTGCATAGTGACAGTTTGTACTATTACAACAAGATTTACATCAATTATAAATGTATAATATATAACAAAGAAAAAAGTTAGGCCTAGACATATTGTGCGAGTTGACATAATCTTTGATCAACGTCAGTGAACTTTGTCCTCACGCCAATTAGGTTTAAATTTCACTGTCTTATGAACAGAAACTTTGGGGAAAGAATCCAGGTGGCAGTAAATAACATGAACATCCAGTCATCATAATATTTGTTACCACTCAACCATCAAAGTGATGATCATTTGTTTTGAATGACCTACAAAACGTTGCCCACCATTGGCATATGCCTCGGTTACCGGCAACACAGCAATTAAAATATTTTATCAAAATCTTCAAAGCCTAGGTACTGATCGATTACAAATTCTTGAATTCATTTGACAAATTCATTTGTGCAATGTGCACCAAGCCAACACACTGACATGATTAGCCTATGAAGGTCAACTTTACCGTAACTTTGAAACAGTAATTTGGTTATACTAAAACATATACTCATCAACAGAAAACATGAGCAAGAGTAAAGAGTATACCAGACCTGATTTTACTTTACAGACAATGAAAAGATTATCAAGTTTTTAAATACTTACTTTTAACTAGGTGCAGATTGAGTAACATCCACTGGAGCAGACGACACTGGGTTATCATCAAAACTTGCATAGTGAATTTAAAACGAAACATAAATATGAAAGTGGTATTACGATGCGGAAAAGGATCAAGTATTGAAAAAAATACAAAGATGTTCAAAGCAAAAGGATTTTGTATTGTTAAACCCAGAAAAGATATTAATTGAATCATTTGTGAAATATTTTGTCAAATGACTAAAGGCAGAAATAAATACAGTTAATTTCAACTATAGGTTTTTTCTAAAATGAAGGATGCCTGAAAATTTTCATGTAACAAAAACAGCAATATATATATATATATATATATATATATATATATATATATATATATATATATATATATAATTCCAATTGTTTAATTCATATAAAAAGGGGAAGTATCATTTATTGATTCCAATTTACAATGTACATGTATTTAAAATAAAATGTAAACAGGAATCAATTAGTTGGAAGTGTGTTGTATTCAGACGTTGAAACAACGTTGTCCCTAAAACCAATCTCTTGCGTCGCTTTCCTAACATTGAATCAACGTTGATAAAAGGTTGATCAACCAAAGAACCAAATTTCAACGTTGAATCAACGTTGATCCAACGTTGTGTGCCTGGAAGATTTATCAAACAGATTTACTTTAGGAAATACTGTTTTCTCGCCTTAGAATGAATTGTTTTATCATATTTTGTGTCTAATGTACATGGTTATACATTTGACAATCAAAACATTTGATCAACATGAAATACTTAAAGTACATAGTTTCAATTAGGCATGACTCTTTCCGATAAACAAAGTTATTATGCGTTATCTCCCTCTATAAAATCTTTACGTGTCCTCTTATTGGAATGGTTTATGAGGAAGTGACACCAAAAACGAAACGGAAGTGTCTTAGCGAAATATGAATTGCGATTTTAGTGACAGACAAACCGCTTGGTTGGCAACGGGTAACAACTTATTCAACTGTCACCTGGAAATTCTTTATTGCTGAGCCAAATAATGTTCTACATTTCTGCAACTGAATTACACTTCATCATTTATGCAAACACTCTTCAAGAACGCACTCAACAGCATTTGTTGGCCTCGTGTTGTTAGATTTGAAAGTATCTGTTCCAGTCGAGCCAATTTATGCCAAAGGCAAGGTGTTTTCAAAGGCAAACCAAGACTTTTCTGTGTTTGTTGAGGCCGCATATGTGTTGCGTAGATTCATCTGAAGGTTTTTCAAGTGAACAGAAGAAAAGCTGGAAGACACTGGACCTCAGAACAAAGTAAGAACACTGTGCAAATTCATCGTTTTCATTTACTCCTTAAAAGACAAGAAAATAATGTATAGTGTGCAAACCAAATATAGTCTTTTTGAAATTTTGTCACTGTTTAGAATTAGAGTTTAAGATATTATTAGAATTGTTTTCATTAGGGTATATACATGTTTGTGTCAAAGTTTCTCACCGTTAACTGGATGAAAGAGTTAGCTTAAGTATTAAGTGTCGTACATATTGTCAATAAGGAAGTTAATAGCTAAAAGCTATAAAATGTGCTTTTCGCAATGTACACGATAGTTAATATTGACATTTAGCATGACATATTCGTCACCGAAGATCTATTGGTTTTTATACGCTTCAAAATATATTCGGGATGTTTAAGTTTTGTCCTTGAATTTAAACAATTAATGATGTAAAACCCGTACAGCTACGATGCATAAACACGGCAACTCGAGTTAATACCGCACGATGAATGCCTTATCGCAAGTAGCACGTGCATGAGAGGCACGTGAACAGCGCGTGGTGAAAATATCAGTTCCAGGTAGGTTGATGTTGCTGCACCATTCAGCATTGTGAGCGTCATCTACAGACTGTGGGTATGGTTTTAAGGAACCAGTTCAGTAGTTGAAGGCCAAGAAGTTGAAGACCAAGATCCACAGCATAAAGCATGAACCACTACATTGTTACATTGCCGGGGCATTGGCTAGAGGGGCCAATGCTGCAACACCACAGTTCATTGTTGGCTTATAGTTACAGTCCCTTTCTGACTGATCTGTTTACTCTTTTAGATGATTATCGTCAACGTGTTAAGTAACTGACCGATTGTTGAAAACTCTTTAAACAACAAATCACATACTCACTACAGTGGTCATGAACTAAACATATATCATTTTGAGAAATTCTTTTGAAAATGAGTCGAGATGTGTCTTGACTTTCATGACTGACGAAGACTAGTTTTGAGGGGGGTCAGACAACGTTATTTGTTGCTAACCACGATCGGGCTTGTGATTGATCGGTCATGGTTTTGTTGAAATTTCTCTGGTTTACGCTACTAAGGTGATAGCCATACGAAGTGGGGCAAAAAATGCTATCTGCTATCGTGACGAACTTCTTCATCTAGTTGTCTGGTTATTCGGGAGAGGTCAGAATTCATGTTGATGGATGATAAAGTTCGTCCAGATCGTGCCAGAGTGTTAAATGACTACCTTAAAAGGAAAACAATTAAATGTATGGAGTTGCTTGCCTATCTTCTGTCCTCATTCAATTGAACATGTCCAGCTACTGTATCGGCCTTCAACCGCAGAATTTTGATGACGTTGCCAATTAATGCACTCAGACAGGAATGGAACAATCTTCGACAACAGAATACCAGACCTCAAGCAATTTTGATATTTATTCGAGTTTTAGGTAACACGTGGGCCATACCTTAATCCATAAGATGTATTTTCTTTAACCTCTTTATCGACAAAAGACAATTATGAGTATTTGGTCTGAACATAGATGTTTTAGTTAATGCGGTCGTTTAAATGATATTTTGATCCGCGAACAATCCCCCCATCTATTCAATACTGTCCAGCTTTTGCTCATCATCATGGATACCTTGATCAACATAATTATATGAGACTTGTTTTGGCCAGACCACTTTAAACATCTACCAAATCTGATGAAATATGAATTACACTTTGTATAACAATATCGCTGTTATTACACCTTAAGTAGAGAAAACTGCTGTTATGAATAAAAAAAACCATAGTGATATATGCAACGTCATATGACATAATCATTCAGATACCTTTAAAATACCCATTGTGATGATATACAATGTCATATGACATAATCATTCAGATACTTTCAAAATACTGTTTTAAATTAAAACATGACCTTTTTCACATTGCAAATAGTTAATATTCAACAAAGTCAGATACAAACAACAGAGTAATTTGGCCCGATATGAAGTTTTAAGACGACTGTTACTTTTCTCGGTTAACGCTGAAAGCCATTCTTCCATCATATTTAATTAATTATTATTGGTAGCCAGGTTCCAACAAGGTGTCACTAGTCTAACAAACACTTGTAATCATAAGTATTAGCTGAATATCCAAATATTTCGCGAGTATATGTTCTCTTCGCAAAAGCTCTGGCTGGAAGTGATATTTCTATGCATTTAAAAAATATATATAATTTAAGTTTAGATAAAACCAGATGTATTGCACATTTAAACATTATTTTATCTTGTAACGGAAGAATAAATATCTTAAAATTCTTAAATAAAAATATTAAGTCAGGTTGTCTTTTAACTTATGTTTGAAGATATCTGAAAATATTGAAATGTTGGTATTGTCAATCTACCGATATTCCACACGTATCATATTTAAAAGTTAGGCCCTGATGTAATCGAAAAAGTTTATTTTCTCACTGTCCTGTTGAGATAAACCTGGACTAGCTAACTCCTCCAAGCAGGTAGTGCGTTTTGACGTCATTGCTAAAATGATAGTTGATGAATATATTAATAATAACGAAGATGATCATTCTAACATTGGAGCATATCTTTAGTTGGTAGAAAATTAAAAACGTTGAATTCGTTTACTACTGCAAATTTGCTTTATGGTACTGTACTTTTCAGATATTGAAATGTCGTCTCAAGAGAGAATGACATTTAAATGCATCATGTACAGACATAACCCGTTGAAGTTGAATTGAATTTTTATCCTGTTACAAAATTAAATGCGGAACTCGAAGTGTACACTAGTGTCTCGTAAATCAAAACTGTTCGTAGCTTAACATTGTTAAAAGCTGCGGTTGTACAAGTTTTGAAGGTAAACAATTCTTTGGAATAACCATCTTGCATGACTATCAAGCAAACACATATCGTTACTTAGTAAAGTGACCTCAGCTGATGTCTAAAATCATGTAAAATCGATTTAAATTGTGTGTCTCGCATCGAATTTATATGTAGTGTGTGTTAATCTGGTAACGATGCAGCTCAGATACCGAGAGGTTATTTACTGTCTCTGCGCTATCCTGTATCCTAAGGTTGTTAACAAAAAGATAATAAACATATCGTACTTCGAGTGTTCAGGTCAATGGGGATTACAAAGTAGCACTGTCCGCCGGGAGGTGTCTAATGAGGTTCTTAACACCAGGCACATATGGTAAAATGAAATAAAACGAATCATAATTTAGAAGTATTGAAAACTTCATTTAAACGAGGACGATACGTTCATGAATGTTTATAAATAAGCAAAGTGTATAGGAATGGAATGGTATAAAAGCTAGCATTTTACAGATAATATTTATATGAAGATTATATATAAATGATATCAAAACAATTACTATCTATGGCAAGTATATCTTAGTTTGGCTTATGTTATTTTATGTAGTGAATATAATATAATATAATATAATATAATATAACATAATATAATATAATATAATATAATATAATATGACATGGCATGATATGATATAATATTACATATATGTAAAGGAATCAAGTGGTGGGTGAAAACGTTGTTATTATGTCTGTTCGAGTTAACAACCTCAGTTGTGAGAAGTTGGCAGGTCAATCGTGACTGGTGGTGATTACTGAGTCAACAACACGTGCTCAAATTAGACATAATTTTCTTTCATGCCAGACATTGTTTACTTATAGTCACTACATATTTTCATTTTACAGAGTCCTGACTCTTTTATCATCTCTTTTTAACTGTAAGATGACATATTAACATCTATTTCGTAACTTATTTTAAATAATATAATGTCCTAGAATCGCCTCATTGGCTGCCGGTCAGTGAGAGAATAACTTATAAAGTTCTCACCCTCACCTACAAGTGCATGAATGGACTTTCTCCATCATACCTCATTGATCTCCTAGATCTATATGAACCTTCCCGACCACTACGATCTTCAATATATGTTGGGTTCCGCTCTTTTCAGCACTCTGCAGCTTGTTGGTGGAACAATCTTCCAGAAAACATCAAGTCATCAAGTCCAAATTTGGACTGTTGTAAAATAAACCTTAAAGACGCATCTCTTCAAAAAGTGTTTTGGTTGATATATTCTCCACTTGTGACTCAAATGTCCTGTAGCGCTGTGCGCATGTTGACTGCGTGGAATTTAGCGCAATATAAGTGTACATATTATTTTTATTATTATAATGAATTATTGACGTCTGTAGTTCATATGAATAAATCATTAACGATTTAATAGAACCATAAGATATGTTCTAACTCATTTATTATCTTGGAAAAAAAGCCCAGAAAATCATCTCCTAATTTATAAGCAATATTACGAAATAATAGGAAAAAGAGAAAGTGTTGCTAAACGTCAATTTTCACTGCACTCTTACCGACTGGTTTTTATTCTACTTAATTGTTATTATTCAGCAAATCATAAATGGATTTCAAAAGTTCCAAAACAATATATTATCCTCATTCCATAAATCTGTAAGTAGTACTGTTTTAGCTTTACTGTGTTACTAACTGCGAGGAATCTCCAAGGAATGGAGAGAAATGGAATTCCGGAAATGTGGAAATGGAATGGCAGCCTGTAAGGCTACGGTGGAATGCTTCTCAATTAGCATTGCCATCTTTGTAGGTCTTCCACAATCAAAAATGCTATGTCTAGTGAACAGTCTGGGTGCAGATGTTCTTATATCTATTAAAGGGGCTCACACGCATGTAGTATGTTGTTGGGGTCAAATATGACAAACTTCATGTTATTTGACCAAGAAGTAGTAGTTCCTGAAAATTGGCATCATAGTTCTTATGACTTCAGATTAGTGAAATAAACAGGACTGTAAACAAAACTGGACACTAGCGCGTGCCAATAACTCAAACGTATTTTCGTTAAATAGGTCATTTAAGTAATATACATGTAAATGGGACACAGAATTGCGACTTCTTAACACTTCTAGGGCCATTTTCGATTACAATTGACACCATCGGCGTTTATCCACCATTACAATTTATTGCTGGATTATACATTCAAGAACAGAAAGTTTTAGTTTAAATCGTTTTCTTTAAAAGACCCGTTTATACTTTAAAAGAGTTTTAAGACAACAACCTCAAAAACGTAACATACCACAACAAAATCAAAGTGTGCTAATAATAATGACGGATAAAACCTTGGTTGACTGGTGTTTAAAAATGTTTTCAACATCATTAGATATATCGAGGTTTGAAATATATTTTTCACTGACAGTTATTTCCTTTACAAGGATGGAAAACAAACTGAATCCTGTACAAACTGTCATCCTGAATATTTCCTGAAAGTCGGTCAAGCAGTGAAGCAGTCCGTAACATAATTAAAATCTTATAAAAACCAAGAATAATTTATATAGGTCAAGATGACATTTGATGAAGATACAGAAGGTGACCCACCGTTAACATCAACTTCCTCCTTCGTTACCTTTAAAGTCATTTTCATTAGACAGTCTAAACAGTACCATTCAGTTTTACATCAAGATGGAATTAAAACTATTAAATATCTTCTTAAACTGTCTATTTAAATTAAAAGATGTCAGTTTAATATCTTCCAATTTTCAAATGACACTTGGTCACTTCGAAACACGCATACAAGAATCTGCGACATTTTTGACATGTCGACGAAATCCAAGTATCATTGTCTTACATAATTTCGTTTTCAATATATTTCAGTGTTTATTACTTGACTATCGCATCAATGCGTGTCATATTTGATCTCTTCACGATACCTTTTTTATTTGAATAGATATAGCAACTTACTCGACTGTCAGTTCATCGGACAATCTGACCATACAAACACTATCATTTGTCTTCTGCAAAAGCGTTTTTTAAAACTTTTCAATGATGAAACTTTACTTACAAATAGTATAAAGCTGTTGAAAGGTGTCTTCTGTCAACTATATGTATGATGATCAAAATAGTTATTGCAATTTCAATGGGAAGATCAGAGGATGCTCCGTCATAAATTCCTATGCAACCTCAGTCCTAATACAACCCTTTCTTGGTCTAGAAATGATTGTCTGATTGGATGCAATGAAAGTTGTGCAATTAGCGACGCCGTTTCAAAAATAGTTATTCAAAACGCCTCAAGATATATCTCTATCCTTGTGGTAATTTGTGTTGTAATATTTTTCCGTGACACAGCTGTTGTTAAAATAGATGTTGTATAGTAATTAATGACATAAAAATCTCGGCGGGGAGAGATATGGAAAATGCGTTTCGTCAAATTTGTTAAACTACTGTATTTGCCCGAAGATCCGGACAAAGGGATTTATTTATGAACATCAATGAAATCAATGTTTTCAGAATATTTGTCATGATACCGTATTTTTCTGTACAACATACTGTATAAGTGGGATCGGGTAGTATACAATATAGAGGAGCCGCTGACATTTTAGACGGGTTTGAGGTTTAATCTCCTACCGTTTTAAAGCAATAGTTATTGCGACTTTCTTCCATTTAGTCTTTTTACCCTGGATTTATTTGACAACAACGGGTATATTTAAATGATACCCGCGCAATGCATCAAGCTTTCTAATGGTGCCATTTTCTACTGAGAGAGTCACAGAGTGTTAATTTTTTAGTCTTTTTTTATTGCCGAAATATCTACACATTGGTTATTGATCGGTATTGAAGTAGTAACGTGTTTAATGGATGAAAACATTGTTTATCGCTAGTTTACATGGCATAAAATTTCGGTGTGAAATCGGTACTTACTATGCATGTTCCTAGTTACTTCATATAGCCTTAAACTGTCCTTACATTAATGATTTTTTAAAAAAATGACAATGAAAAAGGGGTTGTAGTCTTATAGATTTATTACAATTTTGAACAAAGAATATTACACAAATACAGATACACAACTTGGTTACCCTAAAGATTACCAAACTCGGTGTATATGAACATTTTAGCATGGAAATTTGATATTTAGGACAAAAATTTCATACCATGCATGGTTTTGCAAAAAAGGGTTTAATTTACTTTCGCCAAACCTACATTCAACTGCAGGTTGTATTTAGGAGATTAATCAATTCTAGTTTTTAAAATTTATTTTGGGGTTGTATGTAGTGCATTTTTTACTCCTAAATTTCATTTTAAATCGTACTAGCGAGGTTTGACATGTTGATTTAGAGAATAAAAAAGCAATGCATACAACCCCAATAGAAATACAGAATGATTTATTTCCATTCTAAGACAACTAATTCGGAAAATGATGAGCTATTTTGCCCTGTGCAAAAAATAAAAAACTTGTTCGTTTAGATTGAGGTGAGGTGATTTTGGGTTCAACGCAGCTTTCCAGATAATTTCACATACGGCTGCTAGTATTATTGTAGGGAGAAATCCCGCAAAAATCAAATATTTGTCGTTGTATCTGTTGTTAATATGTTTCCGAAATTACGTTTGAGCCTGTAATGCGCGTCATTGTCCGGTTTTGGATTACAAATCTCGATTTAAACCTGTTTATTGCCAATATACTAACCTAACAAGCATTTTGATGCTTATTCTCAGAAACAGCCACTATTAAAACGACCAACTAGGATCAAATAACCCACTTTATGAAATTTGATCCAACAACATACTTCCATGTCCTTAAAAAAGCAATGAACAAGTGAAGTCAAGGTTAAGCTTGTAGAGGCGGGCCCGAACGACCAATCTGACGTTTATGACCAATCTGTATGTTCCTTACGTGTCCGACCTCTAAGGCCTGATATTACCGTCATCCAATCACAATGATTGCAGAGAATTACCGCCACTGAGAACTCTGTTAAGCCTTTCCCCCGATCGTGTGAGGATCATCGAATTCTTGACTTTTAATGTGTAAACCCATATCTTAACCCTATGGAGCGTGTCTGGGATGCAAATCTTAGGCAGATACACGCACTATTAATGTTAAAGTATCAGTTTTCAGAGGCAATACGAGTGTATTCAATGCTAGGAAGTTATTCACTACCGCACACATTATGGAATTGGCGGTTTTCTTTCAAAATATGTATACTTTTCATACAACCGTGTTTTATTGATTCCACAAGAAAATATTTCTAATGGAATAAATGTTCTTGATTGTCTCAAACAAATTTTTTTTCCTTTTAGGCACACGTTCATTTAATATATAATCGCTTATAAATTTTGACAACCACACCGCATTTGTATACCTTACGTAGCACAACTGAAAGTTCTCGTTGCCATACGGTATAGATGTTGCTTCAAATTAAACCATCAGTATATTTTCACCTTCGCTCTTATCCAAAGTAGAACAATATGAAAAGCAATTTTAAATTTGTTTTGCTAAATAAGATGACTGCTAACTGTTAACTGATTACAAGGGTTTCCTTAACGCATGGATTTTTCTTGTACCTTTCAATATTATTTTCCCATCATCACAAAATGCGAATGGAAGTATGATTAGGATGAAATTGTGAAGTCCTTACTTGCACAGTGCAGATATGTCTGGATTTATTGCTAACATTAATATGGTACTGGGCACCTGCACATTCCCAGAACTTGTCACATTTAAAACTATTTACGATATTCATGAACATTAATTTATTACGAGAATTATACGATTAAACAGCATATTGGTTAATAAATTTCCTTTAACCGCAGTTTCGTGTCTTAACTCGTCACATGAGTTTCTTTTTATGTCCCCAGAGATGTTTATTTCCAATTGTATTTATTGGAATTCAAGGAAACTTTTCGGTGATTTTGTCGTATGTTATGAACCAGAAGAATTCTCGAAATACCTGAGTCAAATTAGTAGCATGGACCGACAGAAATTGCCACTTAGCTCAATGCCAATCTATTATTGTATATTATTCCATTATTTTCACTTTGTAAATTATACCTTAATACATACTTTTAATCTTCAGTGTCTCAATAGAAGAAAACTCGATTCCATTTACAGCTGTACAAAAGTACACAGAAAAACTCATTAATGTCATATGAGTCACTTACCTGATTTCTTTGTGTTATCTTCAATAAGTGACTTTTGCTACCCGTTGATATCATATATGGTTAAAGACAAGATCGTAACCTGTTTCTTCATAAAAATCATAAGAATACATATTTGCCTTATAGACTCATTTGTACGTTTATTGTTACACAACGTTGTAATACCGATGATGTAGTATATGAATTAATATGTGTTTGCCTTCCGACTGCACACATCTAAAATTCTATTATATCACTTGCGACCACGAGGAAAGGTCTTCACACAAAATATTGAAAAGGAAGTGTGAATTGCTTCATACATGGTAAACTATTCACACACTAAACGATTTTCTTAACTTTTCGTTTAAAACAACATCCATTCTAAAATGTTACTCTTTGTTTACAATTTGTTAAAAACAGAGATTTAGGAAGTGTGTTGAATGAAATGTGCACTCTATACAATTAGATGGTGAACAGCATTTCAGTTACATCTTGAAAATATATACTATTTCGGTGTGCTGTTCTATGAGATTTATACATAATTATGGATCCAGAATCTATTACATATGATAGGGTGAAAAGAAGCGTAAGGATCCAGATCCGATGTTCGTTATAGTTGTTTCACATTGAGACATGATTTATATCTTACCATTTGTCATGATTAAACTAATTAGGTCAGGAAAAAATGTTTGGAACGCTGCAGGTGCATCGTAACTCGTGTCTTATTATCAAGAGCAATAAATCTGATAGGCTCAGACCTCATGTAATCGCATCTCTCTGTCAACAGACGCTTATCCTTCTGAAACTACACCTTGTCTGAAAGTAAATCATCGCCTTGAAACACCTCACTGTACTTAGCAAGATGCCAAGTGGATGTTACTCCACTGGCGTTTGGCAATAATGCAATGTTGCAATTTTTCAAAACAATTTAAAACTCGTTTATATAGAGCATTCACTTCATTTGATTACGAACGCGAACTCTGTGTAAGGTGCAAACTTCTAATAATTTGAAAGGCAAAGAGCCATTCTTGCTTATAAATAATGCTTCTTGACTTCTTGAAATTGCTAACCTTTTTTTTATAAACTTATGCAATTGATCAAGATGTCATGGTTATTCCGGTTAAGCTTAGCCTCCTTTCAGATAGAACTGCTGGATCTTTGAATGCTTAACAGGTTTTTTTAATCTGTGTGTGTATGAGTCAATTTTCTCCAGTTTACATGCTGAATATGAATGCCAAGTGATTGCAGTTGTATAGCTGTAACCGAAATTTTGTTCATTTATTTGTCTCCTAGTGCAATTGTCATGTATTTTGATTTATGAGTTTATAGCTTGGTTAAATTAAAACCGACAGTGTTGTGTTTTAAGGTGAGAAGAACCGATTAAATTGTTCAAACATATTTTCAACACATACTGTTACTTTTATCAACTCTGAAGTGTGATCAACAACGTCAAACATTAGTCATATAACCAATTATATGATCATTTATAATATGTATGATGCAAATTTAATTAAGACAATAAAGACAATTATATTCAAATTCAGAAAATCGAAAATCTTACCCAAACAGTTTATTTCTTCTTGCAAAGTTTGAAAGATTGCAGCAACTACCTGACCATCCAATTATCTGCAGAATGATCCATGTTACACATGGACATTTTCTGTTAACAACACCTGTCAAGATATGTTTTATTTGAAAACCCAATTATGGTCTGTCTAAATATATGCATAAAAAATAACGTTCTTTTAATACAAGACCAGAATCAAGAAGATATTGTTTATTTAATGAAAACTATAAGTCTATCATCTATTCATGATTATCAATTCGTAACAATATCTTTACTCTGTTTGATTGGCTGGATCATAGGTCACAGCGCGTAGCTTTGAGTGTGAATCAATCCCAGTGGAGCGGGCGCGTACACGTTTTACCCTGAGACAGGGTGACAATTTAATGTTTTGGCCACCACTTGACTCAATACCATGTCGTTGTGTGGTGGTTGTTAATGCTTCAGGACCCTAAGAGTTATACCATCCTGAGTTCTTTATGCTCTTTTGGGCACCCATACTGGACTGTCGACGGACAGAAGCCAGACGAAAATCTTGCCGTCTTCCTATCACTTGCCATTTCTCCTCGTTTTTCCTCAACCTTTCGATCCCCTCTCTCCCGAAACTTTTCACTCCCTTTTGGATGATCTTCATCCACGTGAAGAAATGAAAAGCATGTTATTGACGGCATGTCAAACCTCTCTAACTCTTTAACTCAAAGTAGGTTGGAATTGTGTGAGTGAGTTGGGGTCTAACGTGCTTTGAACAGTAATAGTAGGTTGGAAAAATCAATTATTAACCAGAAACTCTAAACGTTATTTGAATGGAATATTAATGTAACTTCGGCTCAAATTCTGCACAAGGCACATTAGTTGTAATTACAAAACTAACCATCGAACACCAAATGGTCTAATTTATTTACGGTATTGAAGAAGCTAATAATAACAAGATGATCAAATTACAGAAGTTCTATATCACAAACTGTATGATGCGTAGATAACATGTTACCGTTGCCGTTTTAAAAAAATGTTGCAGACGTTTTCGAATGCAGACACGCGAAATATTAACCATTCAATATATATGGGGCTGTAAATGCATTTGAAATTGGTGTTGTTCGAAAGACAAATTGAGGTGAGGTGAGTTGGTGTTGGCTTTCAAGATTATTTCACATATATCGCGGCTGCTAGTATTATTGCAGGGAGAAAGCCCGCAACACCAATGTGGCTATGCATTGGGGTGAAACCTTCGAGCATCGGCTGGAACTAGCAAACCATGGGTGGTACTGCGCTGAAATTCATGGTAGCATTGCACCCAAACCAGACTGCGTGTAGAACAGTTCTCTACTGCAGACAAAGTTGCCGAGCCCCTGGCGGGATTCGAACCATGGACCTCCTGATCCGAAGCCGAACGCGCTAACCACTGCGCTATGAAAGACAAATTGAAGTATATTCATGTTATATCTGTCTGTCAGTCCACAAAGTTCATTTACAAGGAACAGTCGAGCAAGAAAAGTATGATTAAATCTGAGTAATTCGACAGATTTTTTAAAATCGTATTATAAATAATAAGCACCACCATCTAAAAATTTCTTTTTAGCTATCATAATAATTTCTTTTATGGCGCTGATATTCAAACATTGACTGTTAATCTCCTTATTGTCAACCGTTTAAATGCATAACCAACGTTTTTCAGATTATACATGACCATGATATGATA
Source organism: Phorcus lineatus (assembly GCA_921293015.1). Classification (NCBI taxonomy): domain Eukaryota; kingdom Metazoa; phylum Mollusca; class Gastropoda; order Trochida; family Trochidae; genus Phorcus; species Phorcus lineatus. The sequence goes on along the minus strand of OV121081.1, from coordinate 45,497,592 downwards.
GGGTTTTTCCTCATGAATCATTAGTTTATTCAATAAACATTTTCTGTTCACGCTGACCTTAGATGGTTCTTACACATATTAAACATAGTGCTATACAAAGCATTGAGTATGTGCAGGTCATCATGGATGGCTAAATGGCCCTTTCTGTATGAGCTGTATTTAATGAGGTGCTTCATTATCAGTCACATCTGGTCACACGAAATAACAGGAAGTACCATCTCAGGGACCCAATTTCACTGAAATATCAAAATTATATGATGTTGATAGATAGACATGAGTCATAGCTAAAGCACTGATCTAGTAATTAAGAGACCATTTTATCTCATTTATTACTTTCACAGGTTACATGTAAAACCTTTTGGAAAAAGGTTGTTTTTATTCAGGGCAATAAGGTGACTAGATGACTCATGATATGGATTACGAATTGAAATGTTTTCAGCAGACAATGTAACTTGAAAGTGTCATAAATGCATAGCATAATTTGAAAGGATACAATCGATATCAAAATATGAAACAAAAAAAATCAGTTTATTCATCGCTTGATAGACATATATTCAACAATGTAAATCATCTGTATTGAAATTACTTTTTCTGCAATGACGATCAAAGTGTGTCTCCATTACTACTCCCTAAAAGAGATAAAATTTACTTCCGAAGGAGGTGATTAAGGGTTTGACTCCGCTTCTAACAGTATTTGATTTGTGTCACGTCTGATAGTATCATTGCAGGGGGAAACCTACGATCATCGGCTGGAACTAGCGCAACATAGGTGGTATTATTAATATGTCAAGACATTGTCACTTTATAAAAATAGTCTTGAAAACGTATACATATGTTACACAATGTACATAGTTTTGTTATTGCTCATAGTATTGTCCATATCATCCTCAACCCACACAGGTAGCTCCGTCAATAATTCCTATACAACCTCTGTTCTAAATGGTAACGCTTCTCAGGCTTCCGGCATTCTCAGTATTGCAAAATGCATAATGCTCCAGTCAGTGAAAACACCGCATGTATGGAAAATATGTTTGTTGTAACACAGGCCTATACAATGGCGCAGTCGCTAAATAAGGCGAATGTGTTCTGTAAAGAAAACTCAACGTCAAAAGTGCACATTCGAATAAGTTTCGTTTCTTAAAGCGTATGGAAATAACTGAGGCGTTTCGAATGCTAATTGATAATTGATGATTACAATATTATGTTTTAGATATGTTACGCTAGTTATTGCTGATTTGTAATCTCAGTCATAATACTTGAAATTGTTATCGAGGTGAGATATATTGACATCATTTGAAAACAGTACACATTCAGTCATTTAGAAGTTTTGATTTTTGGACGCCTATCTATCTATTTGTGTTTGCATATACCTTTAGAAGATGGGAAAATTACAAAGTTACGAGGTATCATTGACCGAAAAATTACAAAAACTAAATGATTTTTCATTTGATTTCTATTAAGAAATCAGATGGCAAGTATTTCTTACAAAAGCACATCGGTGTCTTTCCGGTCAATGCGTTAACAAATAAACATGACAGTCACAATTTTCAGGTAGATTCTGATCGACGTACGTCTCCACGTTGTTTTTTTCGATACCATCAGTCATTCCTTATCCGCTAGTTCCGTTCGAAACCATGACGCTGACATCACTAAAAGATTTCACAGTTTTAATACAACAAGGTTGCCAACATTCAGTACGATTTCTTGTCAGACGTTGTTTCATCATTTTAGTATATTAGAAATAAATACTCTTCCGAAAAGCGTGCCCTTTCCAAGTTGAACGCCTGTCACTGGCATGGGTTACATGACCACTGGAAATATTGACGTCGATGTTGACCAGTCAGTTGCCCGCCACGGTTGAATTTTTACTTTATACAAGAAAAAGCTAAGCTTTCAGGGCAAAATATGTTCATCAAATCTTTCTGGAACGTTTCATATACTGCCTCCTTAAGAGGTACCTTTAAATATGTACAGAAAGCAAGTGGAATTTGGTCTAGGTGAACTGATACCTTTGGATATCTTTAACATTTTGACATATATATTGAATATTTTTGTTGTATGTTACGAATTACGAAAGCCGTTCGAAAATGTCTTCTTCTGATGATATTTTGAAAACCAACAGGCTATTTTTGTATAGGGAGACGTTTTATGTAATTGAAGTAAAATTGAGCTATGGATACAAGATAAGGTTTAGGGAATTTTTACCAGAATGATCAACAACGTTTAAGTAATTTTGAATGGAAACTGTACCAGATCTTCAACAACATTAAATTTCTAATGCAAGTATAATGTATATCCCGGTTATCAGATTGGTAAAGTACTGGATACGCCGCACGGACGTCAATGCTTGTTTTATGAGGTCTCGCTATTGTTATTTTGTTGATCTGTCATCGTAATGGTCACAATAGGATCATGATTGTAATTTATTGTATTGCTTTCATGTTTTTTATGATTAATTATGAAACAACAATAGATTAAAGAATTCGGTTAATTTTGATAGACAAGAGGATTCCAATCTTTCAAACCATCACCAGTCTTTGAAAAAATATTTATGGTTGTTTTCCAAAGAACCTTATCAAATAAATTTATGTTTAACGTTTAGCAATGTCACGTCCCTACTATTTTGGCATCATAAAAATGAAAAGGATTCTTGTATAGTGCTGTTAATTCAAACATCATAATCGAATGTGGTTAAAATATAAGGTTCGTATACATATGTAGCATACATTCCATATATTCTAGAGGATTGTTTCGTCAAGATTTCAAGAAACGTGTCTGTTATGTTATACTTGTTAAACGTTCTCATTTGTGTAAATGGTGTATTGAATCCATCAGCAGAAAGGAAGAGATAGTTTAGTTTCCTTTAAGAGAAATCGTTTGACGTCACATATTGAAATGTTAATACCAAAGAATTAAATATTGAATTATTTTTCAGTAACTGCAATACATATTCACAATAAGATTTGGTTTTTGTTTTAAAAATGCGTTCTGAAGCAAAATGATCTTACTTACTTAGATATTAAAAATCCATTGTCATAAAACATATAATATAGATAATCAATAGAAATATTCCTATTCAAAGAACAGCTGTTGTAGTAAAGAATTCAACATAACATACAGTGTACATATGATTCACATCTCCACAAAAAAATAAAGGGAGACGTAGTTGGAAAGCTAAAGCAAGATATAGAGAATCTTACCCAAGTGTCTTCTAATTGATATATTTGACATCTGAAGACACGAGGTTGAGATTCTATTTATCATCCAAAATCATTTTTCATTTTGATTCCATGGAAAATGTAAATTTCTGAACACTACACTACTATAAGACTCACAGTGCGGTGGTGTCATAGCATTGTGACGTTGTCATGTTTATGATGTCATAGTATTTTCTTATGTCATTACTTGATGTAAAACAATTGTGATGTCATAAACTTGACTGCAACGGGGCATTGTTCACAACCTACTGTCCGGGGAGATATCACTTAATATCCCACAAGTGATATCTCCTGTGTAACACAGTTTTGGATGATAAATGAGTGAAAGGTGTATATTCTCCTAGATCTGTCCACTCGTTTTGGGATGATTTTTATCCACGTTTTTAATACGTATATACTCTTAATATATATGATAATGTTGAAAACATCGAGATCCTAACTCACTGTTTGGCACTAAAGAACGTGTCACAATATTCAGTTCTTTTCGTAGACTGTTCAAAATGCTGGTGATTGAAATTTCAGTTATGGGCAGTAAAGGTGTAAAGTTGTTTCAGTTTTTCTTACTAATTTCTTGCCTTTTGCGGATTGCAGATTGGGGATATGTTGGTCGTGACTTATTCTTGCCTGTTCATGTTACTTTATGTTCATAGCAAGAGATATTTTTCGATTCGTTTTACGTGTAACTGAATGCCTAATAGCTTTGATAATAAAGGACAAAATATTGCGTACGCATAAAGAAGAACCTCGTGTTTAATAAGATAATGATGTCTCTACTTTGATCAAATTACAAAAGATATCAAATGCTGATTTAAATCTTGTAACCAGGCTTACATTACAGGGTTGGATTTGTGCAAGAGTCATTTGTCAGGTGTGGATATCGGTGTAGTAGACTTATATCCATTCTTTGATGTAACATGATATAAGTCGCAGATTAAGTGATGAAAAAGACATTAAAGTCAAAGTGGAAATGAAGTCAAATCTTTCTTTGAATGGTATGTCGGTATATATATATATATATATATATATATATATATATATATATATATATATATATATGAAAAATTGAATTGGTTCAAACGCAAGGTCACATATAGATTAAATATAACATACTTCACATAGTCGTTTGAAGAATCATTATAATCCGATACTAGTATTTCGTCAATAGTATTGACTCATCAGGGATGAAACGATATGATCGTTAACATCGCATTACAAGCGTTTTTATAACAAAATATACGTACAATGTACAAGGATATATTGTAAATTATGCTAATCAGGTGACATCATGGTTCTTCCTTGTTGGTCTTCTGATTGACACAATCACTCTCTTATGAGTTTACCCCTTGAGCAATATGTTAATGTGACATAATCCCTTTTGTTTTTAAATGTAGTTATTTAAAAACAAAAGGGATTATGTCACATTAACATATTGCTCAAATTCTTCGCACCTCGATTTATCACTACCAAATATCATAGATTATTAAGATGATCTATTATGTATATTATCTAAAATTTGAAAATCAAAATTCCTTTTCGGATACATCAATCACATTGCTGCAAACAAATGAAACTGCCTCTTTTATCATTGGAACGGATGCGAATACGGAACAACCCAATATAATATTGATGATCGCACTGGCATCATCATGGCCCCAATATTTATTCATTTCGTTCACTAGTATTCCCTGTACCACTGTTCTATGATTCTTTGTTATCCTCTATCAATGACTGTTAAATTTTAAGACAAAGGTGATAATTGCCATTTTTAACTCCATCTGGTTAGATTAAGAAATGTTTTATTTAAATGTGTCACTAATTAGTCTAGCGTCTTGTAAATGTTCCCTCACATCATTGTTTTCTTCATTCTTATGTCAGTAAGAACAATAAAATTCGTCCCTCATTGCAGACATAAACAGAAAACACATAGGTTTAAGTACGCTTTTCACATTCTTTTCTTTAAGTTTTGCCTATAACTTAAAATTGAATAACTGCTACTCAAAGCAGAAATATGAAGAGGTTTTTTCAACCATTGACCGAGAACGCTGAAAAGATCATGTTTTTGTCGGCCAAATAACAATTCAAACAGAACTGCCTTTGTAGTTTATATCAATGCTACTTAATCTTAAGATTCTACTTCTTTTAGCTCTTTTCATAATGAGCTAAAACAATTTGCAAATATTTATGAGTACCCCTTGATACAATGTTTGAAAATGTGAAAGTTTATGTAATTACTCATCTCTGTTTCAAAATCAAAACATGAAGAATCTGTTTTTCAAACGCAAGACACTCGGTTGATGATGGCAATGGAAACTATCTGTACATTTCAAGCAAAAGTGCATTGCCACCCACTTATGATATCTTATCACTATCTTTATCTATTATAATAAATACGATCATTTTCCTACTTTTCAGACATTTATCGTCCCACGACATTTAGGGAAACACATTTTTTTCAAACAAGGAAAAACATGTCCAGCTTTAATGAGAATTCAATACAGTGTGTCTTGATTGTTGTCGAGTTCACTACCACGTAAATATGTTTCAATAACTGAAGAATAAGTATTTGCTCTATAAGGCTGTTATTTTAGGATGATCGAGTGGGTTTTAAGATTGAAAAGACCAAAATCGATTATAACTATTAATAAATTGAAAAAAAAAAATTAAACAAATTATTATAATGATAGAATTTAGATAGATTTTCACTTTAATGTCACGTTGTTTCTCTTTGTGAATAGATATAGAATTGATAAGGAGGGCATGTTGTTCGCACGATTTGAAGGGGTGATTACTATATTTTGTCTTGGAAGCCTCTTGTTCAAAGTCTCAAATATAAACTGAAGTACAAAAGAATATACACCCCAGGAATTTGGTGATCAAAGAAAACAGGACTTTCTAGCATTTAATAAGTTAAATATCAATAGTAAACTATTGAAGCATTGCAGGGCAATGTTGGAGTGTTTTGTTCAACATATCACTTCCTTATATCTGTTTGTGTCCAATTTGGGCGTATTTGGAAATTTAACTGGATATATAAGGCGAAATGACGTTGTATGATTTTCATAAATAGCGGAGTTAGTATCGGGAGGTCTTTTCATGGAAATGGTTAGACGTCGGATGACGTCTCTCTTGACACGTTTCCACTCTTCGTGTAATGTCTGTTCCGGCTTTCGTATGGTGACTGGTTGCTGTGGGCTACGTCTAAGTCGTCTCCCCATATGGTCTGATAAATGCTCGATCGGTGATAAGTCAGGGGACCGTGATGACCAAAGCAAAACCTGGATGTTTTGTCGGTTTAGGAAGTCCATGGTGATTCTGTTGGTATGTGGTCTTGCTTTGACCTTTGAAAAATCTGCATCTGTATGAATGGGACCACCGCATGCTGTAAAACTCGATCCTTGTATTTCTTGGCTGTAAGGGCCTGGCGAAGTGTAACAAAATCTGTTTTCTGGTCGCTGCATATCCCGCCACGGGCATAGCGCTACCACAGCCATAGTATACAATTTCTTAGACACAGGCTGCATAAGTCTGTATATTCTCAATCTGCCGTCTTTTTGGATCAGGTTGGGTCGACTTTCTTCGCTGAAGATCACTCTTGCCCAATCAACGCCGTTGCCAGCGAATCACTATCCTTGCCTAGCGCCTTGGTTGAGGCGATGTTCGCGGATCAAGGTCATTCCGCAGAACGGTTGTTATGCTCGAATACCGGAGCTCGAGCACGTCTGATGACAGTGTTTCTGCTGATGGTGCCCTAACCCCGTCGATGCCGTTGACATTATGGTGACGAATCTGTTGCGCAGATGTAGTGTGCGCAGATATCGGTCTACTGCGGGAGTTGTAACCCTCCGTCTTCCGCTTTTAGGAAGGTCAGAAGACTGGCCGGTCTGGTGAAGGCGATGAAGGAGTCGAATGATCGTTTGTCTGGTGCAACTGAACGTCCTAGGAATCTGGCAGTTGGAAACCCCCACTTTTGATAATCCGATGACTCTTTCTCGCTCTGCTGCTGTTAAACGTGGCTTTTTCTTCTGCTTTTTTCGTAAAACGGGTAGTGAATAATCGAATTCGTCGCTTTGTATACTCAATTCGTATGCAAATGAAAATAATGGTGATTTCTGAAAAAAAAACACTTTTACATCAACTGATACGCCTCCAATGTTTTCATTGTTTCCATTCGTTACATTAGGACAAAACATTAAAAACGAAATATTTTGTCGAAAAGTATATCAGAAGAAGATAATCTTTGTGTGTGTACATTATTTTGTACTTCAGGTTAGTTTGTTAAATAGGAAAAGGCAATTTCAATCCTGATGGTCAAAAACCCGTAACTGGTTGAAAAGAGATATGCGCCTGGCCGAGCAAAATTTTAATTGATCACCTCTAATGTTAAAAATACAAATACATACACGTTATTAGATGTCTATATGTGATAGGAGAAAGCTTTTGATTCTTTGAGTTAGGTGAGTTGGTGCTTAAAGCCGCTTTCAAGATTATTTAATTATATCGCGGCTGCTAGTATTATTGCAGGGAGAAAGCCCGCAACACCATTGTGGCTATGCATTGCGGTGAAACCTGCGAGCATCGGCTGGAACTAGCGAACCATGGGTGGTACTGCGCTGAATTTAAGTGTAGCATTGCACCCAAACCTGGCTGCGTGTAGAACAGTTCTCTACTGCAGACAAAGTTGCCGAGCCCCTGGCGGGATTCGAACCACGAACCTCCTGATCCGAAGCCGAACGTGCTAACCACTCCGCTATCCCGCCCCTTGATTCTTTGAATCCCATGTACAAATGAGAGTGGTCAACACATCTTACTGATCACCAAATGTTCTATCAACATTAGATGACAGTGACTCTTATTTATTCTGCTCTGATTTCTCGTGTATTATTAACTTAAAATCTTTCATATTTGTTATCATTAAAAGACAAATATATGATTGCAAAAAAACCACGATGTATTCTATTTTCCCCATAAACTAATATAAATAGAAATAAAGTTTGAACTACCTTTTTTCTAGAAATAAACCTCATTTCATATTGATTTGATATAAAAACATTTGCAATTGATAAATATAGATATGATGTGATATTTATCACCATTTACCTTTCCGATAGTTGTTCAGAAACGTTTAAAAACTAATATTTTTCAAGCATTATACATGCTTTAAGGAAAATTTGTGTGTTGTATTTACTTGATAGGTTCCTCAAAGATTTTAAACTAATTAGATTTGTGTTATTCATCATGTATTTAAATTTAAACCACTGTATCATCTGCTGAGGCTTTTAATCTGAACAACAAAATTTTTAAAGTGTAAGCTACGCGAATCATGTTAATCGTGTTTATGACCTTCAAAACATACCACCAATGGCAGTGAAGATATGATGATTCTAATTCGACACAAACAGTTTAGTTGATTGAAGTGAAAATTAAAAAATAGTCAAAGAAACTTGACTAAAGGCATTGTTCATGAATTTTGATCAAGTAGATTTCTTCTTTTTATATTAAGAGGATTTGTTTTCTCTTTTGGTATTCATTCTCATTGAACTTGAGCACGTGGCATATTTCTTTTATTTCAATGAGATTTCGTATTTAATTAAAAACTAAACATATTACATTTACATGTACATTTTTTAACTTTTTTCACTTAATCCTTACATCAATTTGTCATTCATACAGAGCATGTTTTTCATAGTTAAATTTTCGTTACTGGATAGTGACGTCACAGTCACATTTGATGGCCTTTGACGCAAAAACGCCGTTAGCGCTAAACCGTATATTTTCATGAAAATTCTATTTGACATACGTGTTAGTCGTATGTTTATTCATGTTTCCTGAACTTTTTTGGGGTTTCATCAAAACGTTACAATCCATAAAAAGAAAATTTAGTAAGTGTCCAAACCATGGTCAAATCGGTGCGAAACAAGGTCATTTTGACATATTATCAAGATCTTAATATTTACTGATATATTCACTTTATATATACCAATGTAAGTTTGGGCGACCTCGAGTGGTGCACTTTTGTTTAGGTTTTCCGCGTTGGTTATAAAGAGTGTGACCAGTATTTACATAAAGGCCACACACTGAAAACGTTTAAAAGGTCTTAATTGAGGCGAAGTGATTTTGGTTTTAACGCAACTTTAAAGAGCATTATAATAATAAGTGTACTTGTTAAGCGCTTACTAGGCCATACACATATAGTATGCTCAAAGCGCTACAATATATACATATATACAAGTAAAGGTGAGACGAAGTTGATTATCAGCAGTTGAAATAGGCTTTGAAGAGATGAGTCTTTAGTGCTTTCTTGAAAGCTGCTATTGATGATGAAAGTTTGAGGTGAGTTGGTAGCTGGTTCCACAGTTGTGGGGCTCCGTAGCTGAAAGATCTAAAGCCATAGGACTTCAGTTTCCTCTTCGGGATTTGGAACAGATGTTGATTGGCTGATCTTAAGTCTCTCCCTGGTTGGTATGGTGTCAAAAGTTCACAAAGATACTCTGGTGCAAGCTGGTGATATATTTGGTATGCAAGACACAGAATCTTGAACTCGATCCTGGCCCGCACCGGCAACCAGTGTAGTGACTGTAGGACTGGAGTGATGTGGGATCTCTTGGACACTCGGCATACTATTCTCGCTGCAGTATTTTGCACGTGCTGGAGCTTGTCAAGTGAGGATGCTGGTAAACCGTAGAACAGAGCGTTGCAGTAATCCAGTTTTGATAGGACTAACGATCTTACAAGTGCGTGGGCTGCCTCTGTTGATAGCGAGTGTCTCATGTTACTGATGTTTCTCAGATGGAAGAAACAGGTTTTACACACATTGCTTATGTGTATATCCATGGACAGATCAGCGTCAATGTGACATCCGAGGTCCTTGACAGAATTTGAGAAGTGAATGGTGGAATCGCCGATTTGAATTGAGTCATCTTCAATTTGTGATCGAGCATTTGGGCGACCAACAAGCAAAGCTTCTGTCTTGTTGTCATTCAGTTTGAGCATGCGTTACACCCATCTCAAGTCTACATGTAGTATCCGAGGAGACACTATTGTTACTATGCATTGCGGTCACACAGTACTATATATACTTTATACTTTTTTCTGTTAACTCAAACATGCTTTCATATTAAAAAAAGTTTAATACAGGAACTAGTTTAAATTTAAGATTTCTCAAAAAAGGTCATCATTTCCCCATTGACTCCCATGTTAAATCTCTGACTGACAAAGGGATCTTTGTCTTCAAATATCTCGAAAAAACCCACACTAACCCCCATTTTTTGGGGTTGATATTTCAAGCAGATACACGAAACTTTTGAAAAAACAAGTTAGGAAAAAAGTTTGATACTTTAAATTTGAGGGACGGACATCCTTAAGAGATTCAGATGTTTTAGTCACCTTCATAACGTAAAACTTGAGCATTTATTTGATAAAAGTGTGTGTATTTGTGCGTCAATACTCACTGTTGTGGAGAGATATATCATGGATGAAAGTATGGAATTATTCTAATGCATCCATCTATTCACCTTTAGAGAGCAATATTTCTTACACTTATTTGTCATCATGACGTATATCAAGTTTCAATGCAATTATTAGATATGTTAAGTCCTAGGAACTTAACATTTTTGTGACTAGACATTCATATTTATGCCAACTAGTAAAATGGTATATGCATCATTCATGAATGTGTGCTTATCATTGGACTAATTTTCAGCCTAGTGGAAATTGATACGGTAGCAAATTTCTAAGTGATCTGATGTAGCCATGTGGAAGGACATAACACGTCTTTCTATTATCTGAAGTATTTCTGATTAAGCCATTGGTGGATATATATGTCTCTATAGGTTGTTGCAGATTGAATATTCTGATACTTCTTCATTTTGGTGAAAATCCACATTTCGGGCGGAATGTGTGGAAAATGAACCGTACGCAGTTACCTCACAGGTATTAGTTCACAAAATTTAATTAATTACGAATTACCTCTACATTGTTGGAGGTACATAACGTTCATCATTCATTCCTTACAAGCTGAATGTTTGATTTAAGTTTATTTTGTGTCACAAAAACAGCAAAAAGTCAAATCAGTATTTTTAACTCAATTATCTCTTGCATCTTATTTGGCGACAAATCAACAATATGATTTTAAAGCTCATCAACGTTTATTTCAGTAAGAAAGACAATTAACAAACAAAATGATTTAAATCATCGATAAACAAAGAAAGATTAAAAGATAATACCATAAAATGAATTTGTTTTCTACAGTTGAAATTTATAATTAGTAATGTTGACAGCTGACAATTTGTTTTCCTCCAGATAGTAATGCATGATGTATTCCTTTCCAGCTGTTGTTTTATGGTATATGATGTTGATTTCCTCTTTTGCCTTCATAGATTTTATTCATTACAGTCATCAAACGATTATGAACTATTCAAACGGAGACCTATCGATTCGATATGGAGCTAGGATAATTTAAATAAAAATCTTGGAAACTCGGAATTGGATGAAATTACAACCTCATTGAATATGGCATCAAAATCGATCACCTATTTGTTTGTATGTAGGCAGGAAAACAGATTGCGTTTTTTTCGTGGAAAAAAGATACAAGAAGTTATACGAAAAGTGTTTAAATAATTACCCGTAGTCAATGTGGAAAAGATGTAATAATGTACATGTTTATTATTTCTTTACTCTTTTAATTAATATGTAAAGGTTATATTTTTCTCAGTTCCAGAATTAACATGGATCATTATTGCTTATACATATGAAAACATATTATAAACTTCAAATATGACAAAATATCTGAAGATTCAAATAAGGTAATGAGGGATGAATCATATCGTAACCATACCTATTCGAATTTAATAGGTGAGCGATTTGCCGAGTCAAAAGTTTAATGCAGTTTTAGAAATTACTTCAAGAAATAAGCACATTGAAACAAAGAACCAGTTTCCTTTACCCATAAGCAGTCCTTATTGTACTCTTAAGCATAATATTTTCAAAAATAGCTTTTATCGATTACATGAAAATTAATTATTTCAATACAGAAGAATTTTAGTGGTAAATTGTTTGGGGAAATGATTGACGTCATCCAAAAATTAAAGAAGAATAAAATTCCTCCTTAAAATACACCATCGCCTTAAGGGAATGATTGATCCATGATGATTCGCTGCCATTTCAGATCTATAAAACAGAAGTCATTTTGCTTTTTTAAAACGTTTACTTGTTGCCTGAGGTCAGATGCCATATTCTCTAATTCACACTATTTTTCTACCAGGCAAGTTAAAAAATCTGTACTCTTTGTCATTATCATTTTCTCTCAAAAGGGGATACTCCATTCATTTCCCATGTACAATCAAATAGCGTTGATTATCTCCGACTAATTACTAATAAGAAAACATGTGAGCACCGCACAAGCCAAATACTTACTTTCTAAAAAAACGATATTGATTATTCGCTAATTTGCAACAAATATGTATTTCATATTTCAATCCAAGAAAATGCATCATTTGGATTAGGGTTATGTTCTTCTAAAACTTACTTATTGACATGAAAAATCTATCTATATGTTAAACAAATACTTACGTAATATTTCCATTTTCTAATAATCACAGTGCAAACTTAATCCTGAACGATGATCCTGCTGTCAAATGCAAAACTGACTAAATGACCTGAGGCTATGTGGTAAAAATAACTCTTCATGCGGTGCAATGTATACAATATTTATTGAATTCATGTTTGTTTCCGAAATAAAATATCATATATTACAAAGTGTTCAAACACACCTCCTGTATTTGATGCATAGTTGGATGCAGATTATTTTAGAATTTGAAGACACGTTCAGATATCATTTATAACAAATATTCACATTAACGGTAGTCACCATTACAAAAAACAACTGCCTTAAAATCAAACGTCTTGAAAGTTGATTTATGACATACCTTTTAAACATCCTAGCCTAGTACATGTAACTGTGACTGATGCATAGTTGATGACAAGATTTGCAGTGTAGTGTTAGATTTTCAGTAATGTATTTGCATGAAGAGATATATTACTTCACAACCACTGGTTAAGGTTGTCATGGTTCAACATAACTTTGTAAATCATCAAACAATACCTTTCATTATCTGTTAGCAACTATTATTGTTTTATGTGAAGCAACCACTGTGGTTGGAGAATAATATTTTGCTGAGAGCTGTCAAATCTAACTGTCATGTTTGCTTCATTAAGTGAAACTATTTTTATGCATGCGATTGACATACATCCTGTGAATTAGCTTCCTGCAAGAAAGTACCAACTGCAGAATAAGAAACTAACAGGGAAGCATACGATTTTGATATATAAACATCTTCAAAAACCTTGAAAGCATAGACAAATAAGACCTATAAAAATATTCCATGAAAGACATCACTTAAAAAGATATGTCAGTAAAGTGAAATAAAAAAATTGTCTAAATATTCCAGAAACTGTGATGGCTGGTTGAGAAATTTAAGTCGCCAATGTATTTCTTCTGAAAAACAAGAGAAAGTATTTTCTTCAGTGAACAGTCATAATTATAGGTAGACTAAATCATCATAATTTGATTACTAAGTTAATTCATACAGCAGTATAATGGTATTAGGAAAAAAGAAAAGTTTGTGTTAAGTGTCCAAAGGTAATTCATAAGATATGTCACATTCATTAAGCAACTCTGCTCTATGATGTGGCTTCTTTTAAGCCATGTAAGTATTTGTGTGACATTTGGAATGTGTTGAATGAATATTCATTTGTGTCTGAACATTCTATTATGTAAATTATTTTCAAGTTGCAGGTAAAGCTGAAAACCGTTTGGGATAAATAAGCATCTTCATGAGCATAAAAATCTCATCGAGAACAATGTAACATCAAATTGTAAACATCACAACGAGACTAACTTCAGATAATTTTTTAGATTTCTGACTTACTTTTTTTCGGTTTTATGAAATATTACACAACAACGTAACACAGCTACATCCTACACAGACCAACAGGAGGCTGTTGATGGACTAGATATTTGGAATTGAAAACTACTTAGTAGTTAACATCACAAATCATAACAACTATGGTTTTCACATACAAATTGTTATCATATACCAACAAGGTTAGAAGATTTATGCAAATAAGATCTCTGTTACTGTCATTTGGGATTTGCCTTATATATTTTTCACATTTTAAGAAATTTGTTGACGCCGTAAAATGATATTGACATTACATAAGCCAGGTTTGACGAAAGGAGATTGATTTAGATAAAATGAACATAATATACTAAATGTTAAAGGTGTGTCATTGTCATTAACATTAGGAAAAAGCTTATCAGTAAGGTTCTAAACAAATTAAAGAAGCCTTACTTGAAAACATCGAATAATGTGTTATGCATATCTTATGAAAAAATCTATACGTTCCAATATAGAAAACAGATTGCTCAAATTAACAATCAAACTATGATTTCTAGTAACATTCAGTTTTACTGTTCACCCATCCAATTCGTATAATGCAGTGTCTTCTTAACGAGACAAATGCAGGAAAATAATAAAATGTTAATGTCCCAGGGGGCGGGATAGCGCAGTGGTTAGCGCGTTCGGCTTCGGATCAGAAGGTCCGTGGTTCGAATCCCGCCAGGGGCTTGGCAACTTTTTCTGCAGTAGAGTGCAATGCAACACTGAAAATCAGCGCCGTACCACCCATGGTTCGCTAGTTCCAGCCGATGCTCGCAGGTTTCACCGCAATGCATAGCCACAATGGTGTTGCGGGCTTACTCCCTGCAATAATACTAGCAGCCGCTAGGTATTTAATTGCTCACGTTAAAAACAAACTTAGATATATTCCAGAACATTTTCAGGATGACACGTCTTGCTCAAAGTAACTTGTTTGAATAGGTGATTAAATATAGACACGAAATACTACATTCTTTGATATTTATATACTTAGTCCAAATACAATGTCCATGTCAGTTGTGATAAAGATTTGTGCTTTTCTCATAACATCGTTTCACTGTTCAACGTGATCAGAGTATAGAGCATAACATAATTTGTTATTGACGGAATGCTTATTAATCAGCATTAAAATTATCATCCCCTCCCCCCACTGCCTCAAAACATCAAGTGACAGGTATAGATAGAGCATTACGGCCTGACTGAGACTTCCTTTTTAAACAAAACAGTATTTTAGAAGACCTAGTTGAATTGTGGGAAAACGATTGTTAAAGTCTTTATCAAATATGTGTGATATTAAAATATCATTTACTTTCCTTTACAGACAGAAACGTGAGTTCTTGTTTGATACTTTTCTTTCGAAATCTCATCCTGCTACATCAGCGTAATTGAATCCGCTGATCCAGCTCCTTCCATATACCCTGCTATCCTTTAGCCGAAAAGCCTCGCATCGCTAGCTATCTAACCAGCCAATGAGACGACTCGCATCCAGCAACAGCGGCACAACCCGGATCGAAAATTCAAAAGAGCAGCGTCAAGCTCCTTGGATGAGACATATTCCATTGGCTTAAACAATAACAGGTGAGCAGAGCCACGAACATCAAGCTGATCATGATATATGGAAGGTGCTCCATCAGCGGATTCA
Organism: Phorcus lineatus; assembly: GCA_921293015.1. Classification (NCBI taxonomy): domain Eukaryota; kingdom Metazoa; phylum Mollusca; class Gastropoda; order Trochida; family Trochidae; genus Phorcus; species Phorcus lineatus. The sequence goes on along the minus strand of OV121081.1, from coordinate 45,481,798 downwards.
ATTACGGTGGATTCAATTACGCTGACGAAGCAGGATGTCGAAATCTGAACTTCAGTAATTCTTTTACAACAGTCACATAACTAATTTAAAAAATAATTTCTTCACTGAATGAGTCATCATTCTGACGCCTTGGAAAAGAGAAGTCTTGTCCATCATATCTACTGGGGATGCAAGGTTCAAGGTGTACCCACCCATAGCACAATTTGTCCAAGTTCAATCTTTCCAGCTTTCCAAATCCTCTGGGGGCATGTGATTTGCTTGTGCAGCAAGGTTCGTCTAAATTGTCGTCGTCTTCTGATTATGAACCATTAAATTCCAACCAGTCTTTTCTTGTGTCACTTGGACCTGCCTCCCGACTGTCAATAACGTTAAAATGAACTGAGTGAGTGAATGTTTTGGGTTTAACGTGTTTTCAACAATATTTCAGTTATTAAACAAGGTGATGAAAATCATTAAAATGAGAGTGGACAGATCAGGGATAAACGAACGAAAAGATGGGGAACAGATGGAAAGAAAGGCATAGTTAGAGAAAGACAGCAGGTGTTAGAACGACTCGTATTTGGTAAGACTTCTACCCGTCGACCTGTCCAGCTTGGGTGACCCTAACAGGAGCATGTAAGCTCCGGCTGGGATAGCTCTCGGGTTCACTGAAACACATAGACCACCACACCATGATAGGGTACTGAGTCAAGTGGTTCTGCATGAACTAAAGGAGATTTGACACTTTTTTTTCTTTTTTTCTTATCGGATGATTGTTTCTTACGTTCCAGCTTGTTTTTTCCCCACGACTTTGATGTCACGAATAGCTTTTCTTTTGAATGGTGTCTTTTGAGATTTTAAGTTTTTCATTGCATCACCTTATTTGAGGATGACATGCAGCTTTAAACTATGAATTGCTTTTGTCACAATTTCATCTATATCCTTAATGAGAAGCTTGATGTTTCGCACAATGAGTCTTTTTTTCTTTGATGGACATGTATGTCCAAGTTGTTCTGTCCATTCTGCTGGTAACGCTCTCTGGATTAAAAGGTCTTTCCGTCTTTCTGAAAGCACACTGTAGGTTTAATACTGAGAGCATATATGTATGCTGAATCAAACAAAGAAGGTAATTAATCTCTACACACCTTCCTTCCATACACAGCTAGGGGTTCTCTGTGGATATGGCAGCCGTAAAAATACTGAAGACAGCAACATCAAGAGGCTACAGCTGATAGCTTGAATGCGGTGGCAAAGCAAACGTGTGAATGTTATCGAGTCTGGCTTCCTCATTCACATTTACAGTGATATGCCACCACTTGACTCAATACCTTATCGTGGTGTGGTGGTTTGAGTGCTTCAGAGACCCTGAGAGCTATGTCAGCCGGAGTTTACATGCTCCTGGTAGGGACTCCCAAGCTGGACAGGTCGAACGGGTAGAAGCCAGACCAAATTTGAGTCGTTCTAAAACCTGTTGTCTATCTCTCACTATGCCTTTCTTTCCGTCTTTTTCGTCCTGTCGATCCCTTTCCCCCCTTCTCTGTCCACTCTCTTTTGGATGCTTGTCATCCACGTGTTTAATAACTGAAATATTGTTCAAAGCACGTTAAACTCCAACTCGCTCACTCACTCACAGTGATATGCGTGGGATGACCATCATAGAGTAGAATGCATGGTTTTGTTTTCTCATGTGTCATGACATCATAAAGCGTCTCGGATGTGGACCAAGTTTTGGTTGTGGTAAGCCTGAGGGAGACACCCTTGGGTCATGCAGCCCCACAACCTTAAACCTTTATATACTGTTTATTGTGGAGTAGTCTAAGCAAGGCCACGGTGACAGTTGTTTTGGCACCCCTCCAGGAAAGTACAACAAAAGGTTTTTCACCTTTACCTGCAAGAATTTTGGGCGGGGTACAGTCAAGGCCGGTTCCATCCACATTCCTGATGTTGTCTGGCTTATTCTTCAAACCATACAACCATTCATGAAAGTAGTCTTGGTTATTTACTAATGAGATTTCTACATTTGGGGAAACCTTTTTTTAGCTCATCAGGTCTGAAAGACCCGATGGGCTTATGGCATGGTATGGCGTCCGTCCGTCCATCCGTCCGTCCATCCGTAAACTTTTCACTTTTTCGACTTCTTCTCCAGAACCAATGACTCTAGAGAGCTGAAATTTTATGTGCATACTCCTTGGCCAATGGGGATTCTAAATTGTAGATTTGGTGACCCCATGACCCCAAATGGGGTCACAAGGGTCAAAACCTTAAAAATCTATTTTAATCTTCTTCTCCAGTTCCAAAAGGTCCAGAGAGCTGAAAAGTTGTGTGTAGACTTCTTGGCCAATGGGGATTCTAAATTGTAGATTTGGTGACCCCATGACCCCAAATGGGGTCAGAGGGGTCAAAACATGAAAAACCTATTTTCATCTTCTTCTCCAGTTCCAAAAGGTCCAGAGAGCTGAATAGGTGTGTGTAGACTCCTTGACCAACGGGGATTCTAAATTGTAGGTTTGGTGACCCCATGACCCCAACTGGGGTCACAGGGGTCAAAACCTAAAAAACCTAATTTCATCTTTTTCCCAAGTGCCAAAAGGTCTAGAGAGCTGAAAAATTGTGTGAAGACTCCTTGGACACTGGGGATTCTAAACTGTAGGTTTGGTGACCACTTGACCCCAAATGGGGTCACGGGTCAAAACCTTAAAATCCTACTTTCATCTTCTTATCCAGTTCCAAAAGGTCTTGATAGCTTAATAGTTGTGTGTAGACTCCTTGGACAATGGGGATTCTGAATTGTAGGTTCGGTGACCCCTTGACCCCAAATGGGCAATGGGCCTTTTTTATTTGATTGTGAATAACTCGGACGTTGGGACAGGCTATCTTTCCTACACTGCCCATGACCCCATGGTCTAAACCCAAACACCTATTTCTATCAAAAGTCTGATGACCTACAGAGCCCATGGCTCTATTTTTACAAAATTGTAATATCCAATCTTGTTTGTTGCATCTGTTGTTTTTTTGCTATTTCAAGAACTTGCATTAACCTAACGTTGTAAAATTTCGAACATAATTAGCTGACATTCGTGTAAAGAGAGTAGGGCGTCCCCATTTTGAAGACAACAGATCCTAAGAGTTGCCTCGTGCACACCGAACCTGACCCATGCAGTCTTTCTTATTGATAGTCCAGATTTTTAAAAACTTGTAAACATTGAGCAATGTTTGATTGGGTGCTCTACCACATGCAGATTGTTGTTTCATTTCTGAATATGATAAAAACATATGATAAAATATCCCATTGAAGATTTTTAATTATAAGGACCACTCTGTTCTTATATTAACCATTGAAATATTGATGTAAACTATATATTCGATTATTGAAAGGTAGTTGATAATGTTCAATGATAATTTTGCTGATAGCTGATCATGTGCGGTATTTCAATCTATTTACGTTAGTGAAGTTATTTACGGGCCATGGTATTCCTAACCTGATAAACGAAGGTCTTCTTTGCTTTTCTTTATTAGGAGTATTGTACAAATAGGAGGCCAAAGAAAAAATATTATGGATGAAGGAAAATTAATTACATTATTAAAATTTTTCATAGACTAAATTTAAGTCAAATAACTTGTCTTAACCTTTCAAAACACAATTGAAAACATTTTGCAGGAATGTATAACAATACAACTTAATGATTGAATTGTTTTGGATGTGATCTCTAAAAGCTAAACTTATAGTAGTGACATAAATTTCGTCAATTTTTTTGTCTAGTTTAAGCATAGCCATTGGTACCATGAAAATGTCAAATCAAATAATGAAGTATAGTTTTCACCGAAAATAATCTCTAAGTACAGATTTACAGTTAAACGTCATTAGGAGCAGCAGTTAATTGGAAGTAAGACTGAATCTCAATCTCAGAGTTAATAATTTGATACATGTTAAAATCAATTGGTTTCAACCGATTTAAGATAAACAAGCTTGTACGGGTTGTTACGAAATGTCATTAACACTTACGGTAATCATTTTAAGTTTGAAACTCAAAGTTTATTTTGTTGTTTTGGTCTAAACAGTTTGGCATATGAATATGTGTTAACATAGATATGAGAATTAGTAGCAGTAAATGGCTATGATGTTCTGACATGCAACAACAGTCTCGAACTGTTACATGAAACTTAAATCTCAGTGATAGCATTTAAGAGCCCCTTTAGAATCGAATTGTTTAGGAAACAAAATTGTAAAGGTTCCAGTTTGCCTAGTACATTCTTTAAAAAAGAGAATAAGGTCCTTTTTTACGATACATGTACAAGGGTCCATTCAATACATGTACCAAATATGTATGCAAGCAATAAGTTTGGCATTCCCCCTACAGTTAATGTATAATACTTTATTTTACATTATTTGCACTGTGAATAGAATAATGAGTACTTGCTACCCTTTTGTGTACTTACGTGTACTTGTAACACACAAAATAAGTGTCCAAAAGCAACCCAGGGGCCTACACCGTTAATCTACTATTATTGAAATGCACCAACTCAATCTTGGAATAAACTCACAATTTTGTATTTTGAATGTGTTGTTGTATTTCTAAATCATTGGGGATTTAAAGGGATTGATTTAAAAAGTACAAAGAAGAAGATTCCACATATGTACTAATTCCGTAAACACACATCACAGGCATGTAGTATAGGAGTACTTTTTAGCTCATCAGGTCTGAAAGACCCGATGGGCTTATGGCATGGCATGGCGTCCGGCGTCCGTCCATCCGTCCATCCGTCCGTAAACTTTTCACTTTTTCGACTTCTTCTCCAGAACCAATGACTCTAGAGAGCTGAAATTTTATGTGCATACTCCATGGCAAATGGGGATTCTAAATTGTAGATTTCGTGACCCCATGACCCCAAATGAGGTCAGAGGGGTCAAAACCTTAAAAATCTATTTTAATCTTCTTCTCCAGTTCCAAAAGGTCTAGAGAGCTGAAAAGTTGTGTGTAGACTTCTTGGCCAATGGGGATTTTAATTTGTAGGTTTGGTGACCCCATGACCCCAAATGGGGTCACAGGGGTCAAAACCTGAAAAACCTATTTTCATCTTCTTCTCCAGTTCCAAAAGGTCTAGAGAGCTGAAAAGGTGTGTGTAGACTCCTTGGCCAACGGGGATTCTAAATTGTAGGTTTGGTGACCCCATGACCCCAAATGGGGTCACAGGGGTCAAAACCTGAAAAACCTATTTTCATCTTCTTCTCCAGTTCCAAAAGGTCTAGAGAGCTGAAAAGGTGTGTGTAGACTCCTTGGCCAACGGGGATTCTAAATTGTAGGTTTGGTGACCCCATGACCCCAAATGGGGTCACAGGGGTCAAAACCTAATTTCATCTTTTTCCCTAGTTCCAAAAGGTCTAGAGAGCTGTAAAATTGTGTGTAGACTCCTTGGACACTGGGGATCCTAAATCGTAGGTTTGGTGACCACTTGACCCCAAATGGGGTCACAAGGGTCAAAACCTTAAAAATCTATTTTAATCTTCTTCTCCAGTTCCAAAAGGTCCAGAGAGCTGAAAAGTTGTGTGTAGACTTCTTGGCCAATGGGGATTCTAAATTGTAGATTTTGTGACCCCATGACCCCAAATGAGGTCAGAGGGGTCAAAACATGAAAAACCTATCTTCATCTTCTTCTCCAGTTCCAAAAGGTCTAGAGAGCTGAAAAGGTGTGTGTAGACTCCTTGGCCAACGGGGATTCTAAATTGTAGGTTTGGTGACCCCATGACCCCAAATGGGGTCACAGGGGTCAAAACCTAAAAAACCTAATTTAATCTTTTTCCCTAGTTCCAAAAGGTCTAGAGAGCTGTAAAATTGTGTGAAGACTCCTTGGACAATGGGGATCCTAAATTGTAGGTTTGGTGACCACTTGACCCCAAATGGGGTCACAGGGGTCAAAACCTTAAAATCCTACTTTCATCTTCTTCTCCAGTTCCAAAAGGTCTTGATAGCTTAATAGTTGTGTGTAGACTCCTTGGATAATGGGGATTCTGACCCCTTGACCCCAAATGGGCAATGGGCATTTTTAATTTGATTGTGAATAACTCGGACGTTGGGACAGGCTATCTTTCCTACACTGCCCATGACCCCATGGTCTAAACCCAAACACCTATTTCTATCAAAAGTCTGATGAGCTACAGAGCCCATGGCTCTATTTTTGTTATTTATTTTCTATCTTCATGTGACTGTTTGATTCAGCTTCTTTTTGGACATCACAATTGATCAAAATCATAGTTTATCAGAGAGCATCATCATCAGTAACATCACCATACACCAAACACCACAACAACCATCTTTATCATCCTCAAAGCTGGCACGTTGCAGGGCCTTGATGTTGACCAACTCAGAGCAATGGCTCTAGCTTCCCACCCACAAGTCAAACTATGACTCTCATTAGCAACAAGAACAACAGGAATTGGAACATGAGATATCTTCCAAAAAGCCACCTGCTAATTGAAATGCTTGTATGATTATCTTGGCTTTTTATGGTATCATGACAGTGCCCCTGTTCTATTGTTTGACTCATCTTCACAGCGATAGTCATTCAGTTGCAGATAGCAAACTTCATAAAAATTTTTTATGCCAGGTCCAACACGGACAACAAAAATGAAATCCTTACAGGGCTTTTATTAGTGATATACATAAGGAAGACAAGATTTTCTGCTTAACAACTTTATTTTAAGATTCACGTTCCTGAGTACATGATTATTCCGTCAGGTTGGTTGTAGCATATATGAATTTTGGTACATATAACCATAACGAGTAAACATTTAACAATATTGAGGAAACCGAATTAGAGAGATTAATCATATGCGATTGTAATACAATATTCCAGTAAATGCACATATGAAGGCACCTAGCTCACTAAACAAATCTGATGGCATAACCTAATAGCTATAGCCACTTGATCTGACAAGCAAACCTTTGAAAATAGCACCTGGTGGACTAATTATCCCCCGCCCCAACGTAGTTGGCGGGGGATATTGAAATGGTCTCCGTCCGTCCGTTCGTCCGTCCGTCCATTCGGGCATCATGCGGAGATGTGCCTTTTGGGGTTTTCAACTTCTTTGCATTTTTATTTTTACCCGTTTCTATGGAAACGTAACATAGGATTTCTTAAAGGTTGTTTGTCGAAAAACAACATGATCACTGTTCAATATTCCACAACTAGTATCCTTAACTACCCTTTCCCTTTGGCGGGGGATATAGCTGACTCTTGTCTGCTTGTTGTAATTATTTCTGCAAGGAAGTTTTGTTTGAAGTCATTTTCTAAAATAACTTTACCAGACAACATGAGTTAACATTATGAAATATCTTGTGTTTTTTTTACCCTTAACATTTTGAAATGACAATTAGATAAGATAATCAAGAAAGTTTTTTTCAACAAATCGCTGCCAAATGTGTTAATATATTATTGTAAGTATCGTAAGTTATGTGATAGGAAAATGTTACTTCATCGTTTTCAAAACAATTTTGAATAAATGGTACTTGAAAAATTCTAACTTAAATGAAACCGGATTTTATGACATGTTGTCACTGTACAGCAAGTGATGAAAAATCTTTGTCATCAATGACTTTAGTTTCAAGCTTTCAAAAGTGGTTCTATTTGAACACATATTTTTTCCGTTTTGAACTTAAGCAGTTTCTATCTCAGTGTCGAAAATGGAAATTTGTAATTTTGTAACGTGATTTTTTTCTTTACTTGAAATTGTCAAGGTGTATCGCTCACTGGTCTAATTTTCTTAGTTAATGGTATTTCTAGAACTATTGATCTGTCTAATACATATTTGAAGTGGGAAGGCGATGAACGCATAGATGACAATTTATTCTTACCACCGCTGGCAGCGAAGGTATGGTGGTTCTTATTTGACACAACCAGATGAGTGAATGACGTGACAACATTTACAAAATTGTCCAAGATTGCAATATTGTGCATAGATTTTTTCATGGATTTCAGAGATCTGCCGTCTCGTTTTCGTAACTATGTTTATTGAACTTAAGCTCTTAGCATATTCCTTACTGAAACATTATTTGGTTTCTGCCAGACGTCATTCTTAAAATTGAAAGGTATCCCGATTGGGAATGACTTTTCATATTTTGAGTTCTTTTGATATTTTAATCAGTTGTTCATCTCAGTGAAGTAAGATTGAAGATCTGTGATCTAAATGAAAGAAATGTGGGCGTAAAGAAGTTCAACACGCATTAGCGCAGTGTAATTACTATCAATGGAAATGAATATAAATGTTAATTTTCAAAAGGTTTTCACAATGTTAATGACTTTCTTGTAAAAAAGGACAAGTATCACTTTTGTTGACCTGTTTCTCTATATATAAAAAAAATTATGACTTCAAAGCAATTTATTATTCGGTTCCTTACTTTAGCTCTACTTCGTGATCAAGCGTGAACATATAATCGTCCTGCTTATATAGATATACTTGTATCTTTAATGGACTATTTGAGTAATATCCTAGTGGGTTAAACAGGAGCATAGATTAATGATTTATTGCCTATATATTGCAAATAGCAGAGATGAATACAGTAGTTAGACTTAAATTACACGTATTTCCAAATTAAACTGATTCCTGCTGCTCTGTCCATATAGGCACGAACATGCTAACAATGTACCATGCAACATGTACCATCATGGAGAATATTTCGTTTCACATCAATAACAAAGAAAAGCGTAATGAATAAAATATAACACAGAAATCATAATATTATAGACATTATTATTGTCAGTTAGTACCGAGAGGATTTCGTCATTTCAATACCAATACTAATTTGTTATCTCAAATTATGGTTGCTACTTTGCTAGTTGTATTGAAGCAGAGCATTTAAGCTAGCATATGATTTGCATATCCGTTTTGTTTTCACTATCAAGTACACGTAAGAAAGAATCACTCAACATATATCATATAATAATGAATCATATTACCCAAGTGTGTTTTGAATAGTAGAATAGTAATTTTTTGTTAATATTAACGTGCTAATACAAATTTATCTTTAATCACTAAATAGTGAAGTCTTGTTCAAAGTTTTAACGTTAAGACCTTCTGGTTGTTTGATTTTCTGTCCATAATATTTGCATAGGTTTGACTGTATTATCAAGTAGTTGTATTTTTTGTGTATAAGTTCTGGAAAAGAAAAGAGAGTCTAGTACGTTTTCATTTGGGAATAAAGAAATTTTATGTAAAGGACAACCGCTTTTATCTTTTGCAAGCTAACACTTGTGTTAATTACAAGGAATTCAAAAGGAACCTGTAAGTTTGGTTAAGCTACGCGAATTCATTTCCATAAATTGAATGATTAAAATTGCTGCGTTCAGATTATGCCCTTTTGTATTGCCCTTTTTCTGTCCAGATGGTTCACATCTTGTACCGACGATTTTCATACTAATTTAGTGTTGATGTTAGACATGTAGGTCATCTACGCCAACAGATGAAAGTCCCCTGTCTTAATTTATTATAGAAAAGTAAAGTATTTGGTGTACATATTATTATTTTTATATTTAGATTGTTAATTAGATAGATACATCGTGAACTCTTAATGTCAAGTACTTACCATGCTAGTTTAGATAGCTGTAAATTCGTACATAGGAAGGCCAGTGTTTATAACTATATAGTGTATCAAGATGGGTAAGACTATACAGAGACAATTGACCAAAAACATGCTTTAAATTTCAAGTTAATATTTGAAAGTTCTCATGAGGCAAATTCACTTTAAAAACCCAACATGGATGGTGATGTGATTAAAACTAATTCCACTACAGACCCAACGGTAACAACTACTTAATCTGTTATAACATTCTCATCGGATATCCAATAAAATCATGTCAGGTTAGTAATCCAAATCCGGCACTAAAAAGCATTTAAAATGGAATTCATCCATATACCACGGAGACAGTAGAACATCTGACATTAAGAAATTCAAAATAGAAATGTAATTGTATGCTTGAATGAAGAGTATTTTTCATCAAGCTTTTGCCAACGTTCTTGTCATTCATCCTCTAAAGAGAACCGGTGAACTCAGTTTGGTTATTTCTAAGTGGAAAATTTTACAGACACATTATTATCCTAGTAATTTTAAGCTTGGATATAAACAAGGTTTGTACATGAGATAACAATGATCTGTTATTTTTCTTACTGTTTTACTATCCTTTTTGGCAAAGTATAAAATTTCAATTTTAACAACAATCAAAAACGATATTGTGTTCTCTCATTGAGTGGCCTTTCGTGTCGTAATGTTATTTAATTGCTACACTTAAGAGAAAGGGTAGGTCGCTTTCTTCAATTTCAAGAGTTTATACATTGATACAAGCATCCGTCTCGGATATTGTTAGCACATAATAAAAATATTGCTAAACTATTTACAATCCCATCGTTAAGTGCTCCCAATTTATTGTAAGAGGGCTTAATAGAAAATAAGTATCAAGTTGATTAATATCTTTCTTGTGTAGTTCTCTAAAGGTATTCTAGTGGTAATAATTTGCCATTATACAATTATGTATTGGGGTCAATGCTCCCTCGAAATGGATCTGATAGAAAGGTTATGTGCAAAAATACACTTCAATCTCTTTACTAAATATATTGAAAAGGACATCATACCTCAAATACTAAAATCATACAAGTGATGTCTGAAGAATATTAGTTAATTGCCTTGAAAATAGTTCAGGAGGATACTGAAGTCTTTTATAAGTCGACTGCTTTTAATATTAAACGTTAAAACTTCATTCCACTTATTTCCAAATAAAATAGTTTTATGTAGATAAATATTATCTTAAAAATCGTTTTTCATACAAAACAAAAGGTGGCATCATTATCAATCCGCACCATCAAAGGAAAGTGACAATCATATCATTTTATCAGTCAAGAAATGCATATATAACATCCTTAATCAAAGGGGCAGTAGCACGTATTTTTGGTTTTTAGATAAATAGAGTGATCTTACTAACGAAGACAAGAATAATAGTCCCTAATTGCAAGACAATGTTTTTCAATATATTGAACCAGTTCTACCACTAACCTACCATAAAAGTTATCATTGAACTAGTTTTTCTTAGAGAACAAATGGTGGTATCAACATCAATCCTCTCAGAGTATCTCATCCAATGATAATGATAATAATATCATTGTATCAGTCTGAAAATTGCGTTCGTAACATCCGTTCTTTATAGGGTAGGAATAACTCTGTTATTACGATCTGTGAGAAAGGTTAAGCTCAGAATGCATACCTGCCAACTACTACGGTTTTCCCGTAATGGTTACGGTTTTGGATAACTCATTCCGGTTTACGGTTGCAGTGATTCAAACTACGGTTTTTCATAAAAAATATTTTAAAAAAATTAAATCCGTTAATTAAGAAAATCGCGAAAAAAAAAGTATCGAAACAATGACAATCGGCACTGCTCTGATAACTTCCTGTTACACGATTCCGAATGCCCCGCGTGATGCTATTTATAGCTCAACAGTACTGCCAAACGCTAGGCACCAAATCGCCATTGTTTTCAAGCGAATGGACAGTCATGGAATCGGCCGGAGAAAAATCGCAAACAAGTGTTAAAACGAAAAGAAAATTGCAGTCATTCCGAGAAGAATATTCAAAAGCCTACCCAGGAGTAATTATCCATTCAAGAAAAGGAGAAAATTATGCGAATTGCACTTTATGCAGACAAGATTTCTCGATTGGACACGGAGGAATTAGCGATTCTGAATGCATATTCGTCTCTCTCTAGATCTGTAAAGTAAACCCTACATGTATTTATGAGTTCTTCCATTTTAAAATTTATGAGCTAGTGGTCTCAGCTCATGTATTGTTAGCCTAATGATGTTTTTTATTAAGTAATGTCTTCTTGGCACTTGAAATTACACTTTTTTCATGGCCCTAGTTGTAAAAATTAGAAATACTTAAAAGTTCATAGTTTTTTCCCAAGGAATCCTCATTATATATATATTTGATATATTAACAACACTTTTGATTGATACATGTAAAATGTTGATCACTATTTACCTTTCCGAAAATTGCTTTGAAACATTGAATAAAACCTGTAGACTTTTCCAATTCGTTAAGGGTTATTTGTGTGGAATATTTACTTAATATCTAAGATTACGTGATGGTTATTACATGTGAGGATTGATAGTAAATGAATTTACTTATGTAATACCAAGTTGTTTGGTAAAGTGAAATTATAATATTTTCATTTTAAAGCCATATTGGGATCTTCCAATATATAAAAGTAATTGGATTTGTGTAATTCATGAATGTTTTTCATTTTAGACCACTGTATCATCTGCTGCAAGATGATCGGAACAACAAAGTTTTCAAGTACAAGTTACGTAAATCTTTTTAATCGTGTTAATGACCTTCAAATCATATCACCACTGGCGGTGAAGATATGATGATTCCAATTTGACATAAACAGCTTAGTTCAATGAAGGGAAAATTACAAGAGAGTCAAAGAAACGTAACTGAAGGCATTGTGCGTGAATTTGATCAGGTGGATTTGTTTTTCACGGGGATTAAGAGGATTTGGCTTCTCTTTTGGTATTCTTACTCATTGATCTTGACTACTTGTCATATTCTTTTCATTTCAATTTCAAAAGGATTTCGTGTGACAATGTTTTGAAAAAGGTAGGATTAACAATTCAATAATCTTTGATTATCCATACATGTGCAATGTTCATTCGAAAAAGGCACACTTTCTGTTCAATTTTTACTGTCAAATAACGTATTTATAAGGTTAGGTCATAAAATGTTAACTTTCACCAAAACAGAAGCTTAGTGTTTTACTCTGTGACTTGGTTCCTTTCAGTTGAATGTTACAAGGTTAAAACCACGTCGTTAAAAAACGTCGTTTGCTTTAGATAACCTACATCATTGTGCGAAAGTCAGCTGATTTACTGTGAAGCGTTCTCAACACACTGTCAACAAAGTAACTATATATTGCACCTTTCTAACGTGTTTACCAAATAGACTGATAAGATGAAAAATACGTTAACCCTAATATGTTGTTTATTGTAGGTATTTGAAACAAACTCTAATCTATGGGTTAACATTTTGTCAATGTGGCTAAAATGATGATATGAATCTTATCTGTATGCTGTGAGCTCATTATATCTTACATGTTATTCAACGACAACGCCATACAATCAGTATTTCTTTTCAGCTTTATGATTTAAAGATCTTCAACCGTTATTTTTCGAAAGACAAACAATTATGAAACAAAGTCAATCAGTTAATCGAATGATTGAAGATAATATCATTAAGTTTCTGTCTTCTATAGCCGATATTTCCTGTAATTAGTAAAATGACAGCTGACATTGACTTGTTTTTCTCCAGATAATAATGCATAATGCATTTATTCCTTTTTCAGCTGTTGGTTTCCGGTATATAACGATGTTGGTATATAATGATGTTGATCGCTTCTTTTGCGTAGATAGATTTTGTTCTTAACATTAATCAAACGTTTTTGAACTGAACAGAGATCTTATTATGTTCCTTCATGTGATTCGACGTTAATTTGGATGAAAAGACAAATTCATTGATTATGTCGTAACTGGCACGATTGTGTGTGTTGGTAGGTAAACTGATTGTTGTGAGGGGGGGGGGGGGGGGATTTGAAAGGAGGTAGACACTTCACTTATAATGCGTAACATGGAAATGACTACTTCAGAATTCAGAGCTGTTACAATGTACTTGTATTATCGTTTTGCTGAATATATAAAAAGGTTCAAATCATAATATTGAAAAGTTATACATTCGTAATTCCAGAGTCAAAATAAAGCATTACTGTTTATCAACATAATTATATCAAAAACATGATACGTACTCTAAGATTAGATGATATCGTAAATCCTTAATAATCTCTAAACATATCTTAAAATAATTATTTAAGGAGGAAGAAATCACATATAACAATCGAAATTTGAAATGAATATATCAGCTCTTTTTCAAAATCTAAAATTGTATGCAGTTATCAAAAATGACTTGGATATGAAAGAAACACAATGATTCACAGAATAACAACACGTTTATTTTACCTGTAAGCAGTACCTCTTGTACTCTTATGCCTATTAACTTTAAATTTGATTTTATGAAAATAATTTGGTCTAATATAGTAGCATTTGTGTGATAACATACTTATGTATATATTTGACGTCATCTGCAAATAGAAGAAGAGTAACATTTTCTTCTTAAAAATACATGATTGCCTGAGGGATTGATCGACACTGTTTCCCTGCCATTTCAGATTTATAAAACATAAGTCACATTACATTTTGCTCGAGGTCAGGTGTTATAAATGGTCTCTAATTCTCACTTTATTTCTGCTACCAGGCAAGTGACAAAAAAACCTGTACTCTTTGTGATATGTTCTCCAAAAAGAGGCCACTCCAGTCATCCCTTCTCTCGTAACCGTGTGTACAAGTACATAATTATCTAATCAAATATCGTTAATTACCTCCGACTGCCTATTTCAAGAAATTTTATAGCACCGCACATGTGAAGAGACTCAAGTCAACTCATCCATTACCGGTACTGACCAAATACTTACTTTGAAAGGAACGATATTGAGTGCACAACTAATTCAAATGGCAAAAAATATAGATTAAATAGTACAACATAAAATAATGCATTATTTGGAAGAGGACAGTGTGGAAAGGATTTGAGTAACATTTTAGATGTCAATTTAGGATATTGCAGAGTACATACACAAACGATATATGGTAACTATACTTTTTTGACAAATTAAAAGATAATGTTTCTAGGAACCAACTGTTTTCCATTCGAACCAGCATATACTGGAAATACGAGAGACATAAATGACTATGGCAACAATTACAGATCATATTTCACGTGTGTTCTTATATTTGAATAGTGTTAATCATAAAGTGTACTAAAATAAACTGCAGGCCTTGTAAAATCTGCTCTGGTTGATGTACACATGATAACATACATTCGTATCACACTGCCCGACTTTCAATGAACAGATCAGAGGAAAACGAATCGTAAGAATGAGGGAACAGATGGAAAAAAGGCATAGTGAGAGAAAGACAGTTTGTTTTAGGAAGACTCATGTTTGGTTTTATTAATTGACCACATAGTCTGAAAGTGCTCATTATGATAAATGCATGTGAACGTTAAACTCTCAGGGGGAACTACCTAAGGACCATTATGTCAATATCAAAACATGACTAATTACAGATAAATAATGTATTTTATGACATAAAGATCTTGATGTTTTACATTCTACACTAACTAAATGAGGGAAGCTATTAAGGGGTCTCTAAAACATAATTGTTTTAAAAAATGTTTAGTAGATAACATCACACATCATCACAACATTATATTACATTATCACCATAAAGACACAAATCAGTATCCTATACCAACAAGATTAGAAAGTTATTGCAAACAAAATCTCTGTTATTGTTTTTTGACGAGATTAATTTTATTGATGCTAAAGGTCTATTTCTTTCATTAACGTTGGCTCATGTCCCACCTGTACACTTGGAAACAGGTTAAAGAACCCTTGATTCCAAACGTAAAATGTCAAATTCATATCTTTTGAATCTCTCTATATTTGGGCAGTATAGAAAACAGATTGTCTCAAATGATAAATTATGATTTCCAGAAGCATTTCAGTTTTTAGTTTCTCCCCACGAGACAAACTTGGGAAAATAATATGATCGTAAATGACCTAATTGTGGCAATGACCTGACAACCGAAGGTCTTTTGTTGCTAAAGTTATAAGCAGAAATAGGATGAATTTCTGAAAAGTTCATGATAATAGGCTTGCACCAAGGCAGTTACAATTTACAGGGAAGACATCCTGCAGGAACCTTGTGATAACGAATTGTGCAGTACTCAAGATATTGTTTCTTTGTTCAATCTTATTAGTATTTATAACTATATGATATAACTACAAACTGAACAAGCAATGTTAAAGTATGGTGAATGATCACGTTGTCTCGAAAGAGTTTTCTCAAGTAACTAAATCATTACCTTAGCAACATCTATAAAGAGAGTCATGTATTGTGATGTCGTGTGTTTTTGTGACAATAACAAATGGGGGAACCTACAAACTTTAAGAAATTAATATAGCATTTGCCATATCCTGTTTTTCAATTATGTATTTGCTAAGACTCCAAATTACTTTGAAAATAGCTTTCTCATTAATGTTTATCTATTTTAATGTAAAAGCTACAAACATGGTAGTTTTTACAACTTCGTTAAAAACAATAGCAAAATATGCAAAACAAACATCATCAAACAATAAGAAATAAATTGCAATAAAATGCATTAGAACTGCATTATTCATTAAAATGCCTCACGTTGATTCTAGAAGCCATCTGAAGATTTTCTCAAGAAATTGGTATAATACCCAGAAACACACGTAACCAACTTAAATGTTTAAATCATATTTTGAACTACACTTTGCTTTCGGGAGGCATTTCCTCGTTTACTTGATTCAATTATTATGAATAAAAAACGTCCCAATTTTGTTCACATGCGCAATTTTTTTCTCTTCCACAAGTGTTGCATGATGGGGAAAGACAAATTTGCTTTTTTTCTGTAATAGTTACACTGTTCCTAATTTAACATAGTGTTGCAATGTTTCAAACAAGAATGATCTTAATGATAAAGTATGAGAGAAAAAAGATAATGGACTCGACAGCATTTGGTGCTCAACGTGTGAACGGGGTCGTTCCCGACTGCTCACTGTAAGGTATCTGAAATACTTATAATTGAAAATGGCTTGACCCAAGTGTATTGGCTTCAGCAAGGGAGATATATCTTTGTCTGAATCGGTAGAGTATCTGAATGTGACATGGATATTTTGGGTTCGAATCTAGCTGGAGGTGATTTTACAATCACTTCTGTTGCAGATCAGTGAATTGCGAGAATGCCATTTCTTAAAAAAGGGGGGAGTGAATGTCGTAGGGTCTTTTTTCTATAATACACAAATACGTTTAATTGCATCATCATTCATATCACTTCATCATGTCATTGTAAAATGATCATTAGTCTTATCAAATTCTTTTTTTCTGAATTTGGCATAGATTTTGGTACCATTGTGTAAAATATAACTATCAAATAAAATAACAAAAACATATTTCACCTATAGAGATAGTTATATAAACTTTTTACAAATGAAAAGTCAAAAGTAGCATCAGTATAATGAAAACAAGGCTATTCTCAATTTATACAAATTTCAAAGGGTGATTAACAATCATGTAGTGGCTGCTAGTAATAATTGTTATTTACTACTTTTAATTGTCATAATTGTGTAAAGTAATGTTAATATTTAATAATCTTGCAAAATTGGTTTGAAAGATACATGTTTAAAATGTTTAAACGCAATAGGGAATACTTGCATGCGACATAAATATTGAAAGTACAAAGCGAAGCAATGAAGGCAGATTGTGTGCTCATCAGTCGCCCCTATCACTTGTTAATGATGTCTATTGTAATAGTACAGTTTTGCTCCTCGGTACAATCCCAGTCACATTTGCTGAGGCCCAAACCTTCCAGTAACATTAATTAAGAGTTCATTTTCAAGAATACATTTTTATTTCGAAAGAAAATTGTCACTGCACTCGATTCCAAGTTCAAATAGATACATTAGCTAGTCTCATAACATTTTTATTTCACATTTTTAAGTTAAGCAGTTTATTTACAATGTCCGAAACGGGAATTTGCAACTTCATGAATATTTTCGTTTGCAATTGTTTTTATCTATCAATCACTGTTGTGTTTTTCTCCATTTCAAGATTCCAAGAACCATTGATCTGCCTTATAAAGATGTTAAGTGGGGGTAAAAATAGGCGATTCGCGTCTCCATGACAATCTATTCTTACCACCTTTGGCATTGGAGATATGATGATTCCAATTTGACACAACCTATTATTGAATGACGTGACAAAATTAACAAAATGGTCTTCACTGCAGAATTGTACATCGATTTTTCATGAGTTCATAAGATCTGCCATCTCGTTTTCATTAATGTTGATTAAATTTTCGAAAGTAGAATGTCCCTTTTCTTTAAACATCAATAATATTTCTACCTGAATTTATCCTTAATGCTGTTAACCATGAAAAATGAAGATTTGTAAATTTGCAAAGGTATTTTAGTATTTAAGTAATTATCTTTCATATTTTGACTTTTATGACGTTTTTCTCAGTTTTTCATCTCTGTGAACTAAGATTAAAGATCTAAGTAATGTCATAGGAGAATTAGGGAGTTCATGACGGATTAGCTATAGCTATAGGAATAACTGTAAAATGAAACGAACATCCCTGTTAAAATAATAAAATGTTCACACTTTGTAAATGACATTCTTATACATAAGGACAAGTATTCATTTTGTTGACCTATTTCCCTATTTATAACAAAATTGTATTATTAAAAACCCGAAACAATTTATTAACAGGTTCGTTATTTTACCTATACTTACCTATACCATTCTGGTGATGTCAGATGAAATAGTATCTTGATTGGAATCATTTCATCTATATACTTAGGGACATTTTTGTTATTTTACTATATAAGTAATTTTCTAGTCTTTTCAAGAGCACAGATCAATGATTTATTGCTTATATCTTTGACTAATAGAGATAAGTAGATCTGTTTAATTTGAGATGAAAGAGAACCTATTATTTAAAAAATATAGTATCATCAAATATTAGAGCATTATTTACAAAAAACATTTATGTATCCTACATTTGCATATAAACTCAATAGCAAAACGTACATGGTTAAAGTAAATAAAGTCTATTAAAACCACCAATTATCTAAATACTGAACTTATTGTTATGTAAACTGAGCTGTAAATCGTTTTCAGTTCGAACCATCTTTCCAAATTCGTGTCCTAAATTTTGTAAAATGACAATACTTTGTAAACTGAATACAAAAAGAGTGGCCTTTCGTAACTTTAGTTTACCTTTTTACTGTTTTTGTCAACCTTTGGATTTTTCCCCGTTTCCTTTCAGTGTCCAAAATAATGTGACTGTGATTAATATGTTTTGTGTTGAAAGAAGATGAACATAATTGATTGATAATTGAAGCGGTTTTTCTGCCTCTGCGCAACGCAATACTTTAACTTGACAGAGGTGACATGATTTTCACCTTTGCAAAAGAATATCAAATTATCACTATAATCAAATACCCCATATAGATTGATCTTTGTGCACTGTTTTTTTTTCTGTCATCAACATTCATACTTACACCATTTCATCATAAAAATGTTCTCGGTGATGTTGTGTTTAAGGGGTTAAATTATCATGGATGGACTTTGTTGTTAAGGTGTTTTATGTAATTAATCTTATAAAAGAAATCCCGACAAACTATATGTGTATAAACAAGAAAATGCAATAAGAATCATCGACCTTGTGATGTTTTACCTAATTACGAAAATATAGTTTACATAAACTAATGTTAATTGGGAAAGCTTTGTACTATTAAAATATTTTTTAGAAATACCTCTTACATGTATGAACTATACAGCTATTTTTTCACATACCTGAATATACTAGTGCAAATATCATTTCATTTGAGATGCCTTTGAGGTATCGTAGCGTTACGAAAAAGAAACGTACAATATTGAATTTTAAATACACATCTGCAGATCCATTCTTCTTTAAGGCAAAGGTTTATCGTACCCCACAATTACCTGTTACAGTTTTGGCAGGTTATTGAAGTGACCAGGGGTCAAAATTCCGAAAACACTAATTTTTATTTTTCTCATAAATTCCTTTATAAGTTATAAACTTCTTTAAAAATGAGTCACGTTTTTTCTTAGCACAAAGTCAATGTTAATCTCAGAGAGTCGATCTGGAACATTTTATTCGACATTTAACGAAATCGAAATTTTGAAAATGTAAAAATGTATATCAATATGCCAAAATTCGAATTTTTGCACGAGTGACCAGACAATGCCAAAATAAGTTCAAGAATGGCTAGTCCACAAATGGACAGTGGGTGATCCATTGTCACTCTCTCTGAAGTTATTCTATTGACGTTGAAACGAAACCCAAATTACATGAGATTTGCACAACGATTCAGTGGTAAGTGAACAAACTTTCGGTATGCAGCTGTATTGTGACAATCTATAAACAACTATGAATCTTTGAATGCTCTGAAAAAGTAAGCTCAATTTTCTTCAAATCTTTAGGTTAAAGTAAAAGTGAATGTTTTCAACATGTGTTATCAAACAATTACAATGGATAACACAAAACATTGAAAATTTGAAAGTTATGAAATGCGATTATTCGTTTGATTTGAGATGCTTTTTATAAAACGTTATCAATGGTGTTCGTGTATTTTGAAGTGCTTTTGGGTCCTGAAAATAGTTATTTTAATGCCAATGATATGGTACAATGATATATGACATCAGAATGAATAACGTTATCGAAAGCGATGTCTGACAGTCAAATATTATTCACAGACGCATCTAAAGCTAAATCAGATATTTTTTTAAGTAGTGTCTCATATTCGATAGAATTATAAAACATTTAAATGGAGCTGGGAATTTGATCTTTGCTCATGTTTTAAACTCTCATACAATTGACATTCAGGTTGGACATGTTTTAATGTAAATAAGCAAATGTGGTCTTTTTTAACGTATGCTTTCCAAAGTATGTCTTGATTAAAAATCTAATTCAACTTAAAATATGATTCATTTAACAAATTGTTAACATTGATCTTGGTTCTGAATTTTAGAATGAAAGAAAACTTACGCTAAATTGTTTAAAAATCATCTTCATTACTTACAGTGATGAAATCGAACACTGATTCTAATTATTATTATTATTATTATTATTATTTCTTCCAAGTTCGTTCATTTCTTGTACTGATGTGTTTCAGCTTCATTTTGCATTGCAAATATGTGATAAGATAACCAACACTGTCTGACATTTAGAAGTATATCCTTTAACTTATTAAAATAGAAAGGAAAGTGCATGAAGTACATACATAGGTGAGGCCTCTTTCTTCGTATAAACACGAATCGGGAACCTTCAGCAGTCAATCAGTACAACAGATTCAGAGATCTGGGCTAAATTAAACCAATGGTGGCTGACTGTTTCTAAAACCCTTGGCCATTTGTTGTGTTTAAACTGTTGGTTAAAGGACCATAGCAATTCCTTATCCGATTAAGTTCTGTTTTGGTGTACGATATACATGAACTCAAAGTGTGAACGCTGACAGACGAAAACAGTATTTGTGTTGTTTACCCATGTGGTGGCGATAGAACTGCCATCAATTATCACGTTTCTGGCAGAACATCTGGGACCACTGCCAAATTACCACGCAAAATATCACCGACTGTAAATAAATCATATCTTCCAGACGATTCTTCACTAACTCATGTCCTGTTAGTTCACTGTAAGAAGTAGACCAAAAAGTACCTTTGTCTCATAATCATGTTCTGTTTTATACATTTTGGTTGATTGGATAAGTTACACCATGAATACCAATGTAGAATACTTATCGTGATATAAACAGATTTGAATTACATAGATATGGAGGCTTGTGGTAATGACTGTAGGGTAAACTCAAAGCAGTATAAGCTTTTTCCGAACGTAAATACTACAAAGACTTTAGACAAGCACTAGCTTTCGATTTGTGGTGATTAAATTTGAGTCGTCTAACAAAGTGAATCATTTTTTAAAGGATCGCAAATGAATTGTGAAAAGATGAATACTAGTAAATGTACGAACTCAACCGATAACAACTTGTTCTGAACTTACTTTTTATTCCGGTTATCCAATAAAACTTGGTCGTGAAAGGGAGCATGTCAAGCTAGTAATCCAATTCCGGCGCTATAGGAGAATTTAGAATAAAGTGAATGCTTATCAGATGGAGACAGTAAAACACCTGATATTTAGAAATCTAAAATAGAAATGGAAGTGTGTGCTTGAATGGACTTTTGTGCTTATTGAGGTTTCGCGAACACTCATTGATACGCTATTTTAAGCCAGTGAAGTCAGTAAGTTATTTCCACATGTAAGCGACGATATCACCAGAGTTATTTTTATCTTAGATATTATCAAAAACGATAACAATAATCTGTCAACTGTACTGTCTAAGTTAAAATTTCATTGCATAAAAAGTTAAAAATATCCATTTTCACAAAGAATAATGCATTTTAAATTGGTGTAAAGACATACTTTTGTTGATCACGTCGAAGGTGACACAATGCCGTTCTTTTGTAATTTTGAACCCCATGGAATTAAAAGTCCTGAGGGTACTAGTTTCATACCATAAGGGTAATAGTAGTATTCCCTTAGGGTAATGATGGACATTTTCCCGCCAGTGGGTACACCGTGAATAGATTTTAGGCGTTAAGATTGTATTTATCATAATTACTATTATCATTATTGTTGTTGTTTTTGTTAACAAATAATTTTGCGTTTAATGGCTATTTTAAGGTATGTAATGTATGGGTACCATTACCGTTTCTTTTAATTCTGGAAATGGAATTATGCAGCCAAGCAGTCGACCCTCTTCGTTTCAATACTTTAGGTACATGTACATACGTTGGATGAAAAGGCATTTTCCGAAGATATCTTATTTTTCTATTTCGGGAAGTGAATCAAAACTTACAGATTTTCCAACCAAAGCGGATGACTTTTAAAATTTGTCTTAAACTTTTTTTGTAATTGTTATTATTAGGCACTTTTAATAGATTGATATGTTGTTTAAATTCTATAATACAGACGCATATACAACATTGAAATCGATTCTTTTGTTTAAAACAGGATGATTTAAGTTTAAAATGTTGAAAAAAGTAAATGCATTTAGGATTTGAAAGGTTTGATGTTTAAAATGAAACAAAACTTTGCATATTTGGATCAAGGAATAACCATACCGGTGAAGTACAAGAGCGATGAATTTTACTTTACTTTAGAAACGTTTATATAAGTACTAAATGATAATTGTACAATTCAAATCTTTATAATTATTGCAAAAAGTCACAAAGATAATAACTTTAATTAATTTAATTAAAAGAAAGTGATATAATGACTCATGAGCCTTGTGACTTACCAACATGACCTTATTTTCTGTGTTGATGGTGATACGTTGCGAGTCAGACATCAAAACTCTTAACAATTTACCAGTTGAGAGTTTAATATATTTGGCATTTGGTAATAAGGAATATTTTATATAATAAATGATAAATAATCAATACATACAAGTGATGAAAATTTGATGCAAAAGTACAATTACAGATCCTTGCGGACAGGAATTTGACCTCTAAACAAAACATATATATTCTTTGTTACAATCGTATTGTTCTGTATTTCGTCTGTTTCTTTTATTTATCGATTGTTTTAGGTTTGCATTAAAATAAAAGAACTTAAGAAATTTAAAACCTCTTAAACCTTTTTTCTTAAAGCAGGTATCGAAGGCTTTTGCTTTCACGTACCGCATTATTTCCTTAGCTAGAAGAAAGAGTGGCACTCCAGCTTCAGGAAATGATAACGTGTAAATGAGTCAAAAGATGAATGATTAAAAGGAAATAACTACGTGTAGCATCCTTTCAAAACTATAATCATTTCAAACAGTTATTATGTTTTCACCTATTTTATGATGACTCATATAAAGTCATTTTCATAACCAAGTTTTGAGAAAATCTATTCCTATTTTCAACCCTGAACTGTTGTAAACCTCTAAGGTGAGAAAATGCGATTAATCAGTGACCGAGTTTCATGTTATGCTGGATTTCCCTAGTTTAACGTAGAGTTAACATATGGTAAGGGAATCGATAACAATTTATCCTAGACGTCGGTGTTACGATTAGGATCCCTAAAGAATGAGACGCGAAGGTGAATTCAATTCCAGGCACGTTAGATGAATGCAGCTATTTTAGTCTCTCGTTACACATGGAAACATGCCATGGCATTAACTCACTGGACATTGAACTTACATATACGTTAGGGTGCTCACTCATGAGAATTAATAGGACCTGTTTTATTGTTTAGTAAATTCGATATGAGAAAAACATTCTATGCTATTACATATGTTCTTTTCTGAAGATGATAGAATGTGAAACTGTTATTGAAACCACATTTTTATATATTTATAACACAATCAATTAATATCAGTAACATAATTTGAATAGATTTGTATTTCTCAGGTTTTACAAAGATATATAAATCATGTTAATAACTTGAACTGATTCTTCACATCGTAACTATATTTTTAAGACTCCAAGATATTCTTACAACTGCAAACCAATCCACCTTAATGTCAGTTGAATACTTATTGTTTTATAAAAGATGATAGAATGTGAAACTGTTATTGAAACCACATTTTTATATATTTATAACACAATAAATTAATATCAGTAACATGATTTGATAGACGGAAATATTTGCAATAATAATCGAAGATTTAAACTAACATTTAGATCTCTCATATCCATTGATCTGAGAAAAAGATTTTTAACAGAACCTCCAATCAGAAACATAATCATACCAAAGGATGAAATGTGAAAAGGTGAATATGAGACTATTTAATCTTCACATATGCTGATGAACATTTATTAAACTAATGATATACAGGAACATTGTCATTTTCATGTGTGATCCATTATCATTATGCCAATGGCTAGACAGGTGATACCTTAGGATGTTTTTCTAATTAAATATACTTTTAACTATGTTTGTTCAGTATCATATTTTGGTTTAGTTAAGTTTATTTTATTGTCAAGGTTGCATTTTGTATAATAATTTAGAAAAAATTTTAAAGTAAAAAATATATTCATTCAAAAGGTCAATGAAAACTCCTTATTGTACATAAGATTCTAACAACCTAGGTAAATATCAATGTTTCCGTGAAATATTTTTTATAAATATGGAAACAATATTTTCAACTTTTTCAATGCAAGGATTGTTTCCTCCATGTTACTGAAGAGTGTGAAAATGTCAAATATATTTCATTCTGACTTCGGATCAAGGACTATTTTAATCATCTAGAGAATATGTTTCAGAAAAGGCTGTTAAGTAGGTTACTTTGAAACGTTGAATGCATCTCTTGCACTAGGATGAAGTTTTTTAAATATTTGAAACCAGAAAACAACATTTAATTAGAACTTTAACCTGGAAATTTGACAGTATAAGATTCACCTTTAATATTCTACCGTGTAGAAAAAACGAATGATTTGGTTTAACCAAAATGATGGTGTTAATTAGATAGATGCAATAAAACTAACAATTTATTTTGAGAACAAAATGGCACGTCGATACCAAAAAAACCCCTCAGTTTTATCAAGAATTTGAGGTTACAACTACATTAGCCCTTTAAAAATAATTAGCAATGTTGATGATTACTAAATATGACACATTTGCTTCCACGCTATCACAATACTGCAAACATTAACTGTACGTGGACTTGGTTCAAGGTTAGTGAAGTTGATTATGATTGTATAAGACATCATACTTCACTTCAGATATTCACTTCATATTTCAAATGACATATGAAATCTTTTTGATACGTTGCAATGCAACATACTATGTTTATTTATTGTTTAGTTTTTTTAAATCTTAGACATATAAACAGCTCAAGATTCATCGATTTTGAAATGTAAACATTTTCTCTATACATTTGACAGACAAATGTTTATTCGGGTATTTACAGCATAAGAAAGTCACGATGAACCTCCTGGGTCAGAGAAAAGAAGGATTTAAAAATGGTCTCATCATTTGAAAACAGTATTCATACATATTCAAGATATTGTATAAAGTTTGATATACGAAATAATCTCTTTGAACGAACGTAACAAAATGAAAAGCCAATGCCTGCCTCCAAACAAGGCATAACTATAACACGGTCATTTATGCCTTGCAACATTTCCAAGCATTTGATTCGCCTATTCTACTTCGACAGATACCGATTATCCAACTTGAGTACGTATGAGAATTCAGCATCTCAATATTGAGGTTGTTGCACTCGAACTACGAATTTTTCGGTTAGCAGCAAGGTTTTGATTAGCAAGTGATGGAGATTGGCACGGTTAATTGATTGCAGTGGAAGTTGCAAACAGAATGACTGATATTGATATAATCTGCATTATTTTAATGACTTTGCCCTTTTAGTATTATTTACTTCAAGAATCTGTGAGACATCACAAACATGCATTGTCTTGAGAAATCAGTTAAATACGATAAAAAAATTGAGAAATCTTGTGTTTTTGTGTCTTCATTAATGGAAGGAGAATGTCTACACTGGGATCTGTCAATTACACAAAGGCTTGTCTTTAAAACAAAATCACTTCCTGTTACAAAGCAGATTTCCGACCATCTGTCATGAAACGTCACAAACCAATCTATGAGGGTTCCTCTCCCAAGTTTTAACGGATGTAGCATAATAAAAAGGTCAATTATATAAAAACAGTCTAACACGTATCTAGCATAACAAAAATCCGCTTCCTGTTTCCTATTCCGATCATCTATCATTCCGATTCCTGTCATGATATTCACTGACCAAATTATGCCGCTTTCTCTATCAATTGAAAGGAGTTGCAAACAATTAAAATGCCTAACGTTGAAGTTAGGTTATTCCACAAAGAGTCAATCCAACCACAGTTTGTACGTTGCATCTATGTAGAAGTGACGTTTTATTAATATAGTAATTTGTTGTTTTAGTATATCATTATAGAAAAGTAAACAGGACTTGTCTTAGTATATCATTATAGAAAACAATTTCAACGTATGGCTTATCAGACATAAATGGTAATAGATGACAGTGTGTCCGTCACATCAGTCTTCAGAACTTCCCTTCTCCATTTCTTTTGAAGTGAGTAGTTAGCATAAATTTTTTAGATATTATACATAAAATATACATGCATTTCAGAAAAAGTAACATCTTGTGTTGAATAAAAAGTTACCCATAAAACAGACTCAAACAGATTAGTGACGGATACATCTGTAAAAGTTTTAGGAATGATTGACATCTCAAAGCGAATCTTGAATAACTACACACGGAGATTGTGAGCTCGCTGAATTGTCATTCAGGAATTGGTTCGATGACGGAACGCCGAAGGGTCTCATCATTGCCTTGCACAAGTCGCAAATCACATTCTGGTTAACACAGGAGAGAATGTTCTGCAACTCCTGAAAAGGAGGGAACTGGTTGATTACATTGCCTCGAGCCAAATTCATCTGCACTTCATTCGTTACTGCTGTCTTTGGTTAGTAGACTGCTGTATATACTTTCATGTACACAAGAAAGCTAGTTCTATCAACTTTTAGATAATTCAAAGGTTCAAACTTCAGATTTGAAGAACCGAAAAGTAACTCTGCTTCATTACAAAATTCCATTCCTAATGTTTCTCATCAGGTAGTAATTTTTCTAGCCCTGGATGTTTATAATGTCACGGTTGCAATCTTTTACTGATTGTGAAATTTGATTGAAGTCAAGATAAGTTTAAGTTCGAATGATCTAGTCTTTTTGCGTATAATCTCGTTTACATATTTCAAGAATCTTATGCAACAAAGTTTTTGGCAACTATATTCACCGATTGTTGACCATCATTAAAACGAATGCTGAACATTCTTAAGGTCATCCACTGGCCGAAGTCTTCATTCATAATTGAGCATGGCGTCTCCAATTTCCGGAATAAAAATACTCCATATGAGAAAGGTCATAACCCACAGGATTTGCATTTATTCTGTAAAATATATTTTTGTCATAAAGTATACAAGTTGATAATGAATAGATTTAATTTAATACAAGTTACAGGTACCTCCGACGCACAAATAAAATGATATCAGTCACAGTACGCATTACCTGGTACGAAAGTAGAGCAGCAATGCAACCAGGGGATGGCAATTATGTGTTCCTATTTATGAAACCATATAAACTTAAGTTTTTCTAAAGTTGGTCACGATATTCAAGACCATTATGATGCATGCTTGAACACAGGACTTATGCTCTCTAGACCATTAGCTAATGGAGAAAATTTGTAAAGAGGTTTATAGATCGTGGACATTGTCAGTATTAAGTTTGCCAATGATACAATTATTCTTTCACTTTCAAAATCAGATAAGGACAGTAAAGATTTATTACTTACCATTCTAAACACTTTTAGAATAGACTATTCTTTGATGGGGTTTTTCTACAAAACTTTTGTAAAAAGCATTTAAACTGAAAACCTAGTATGTTGGTTTGGTTTAGAAAATATTTATTATCTCATGTATTTTGAATGATGGCATCGACCTCGAGAATGTTTGTGGTAATTATTTCGCTTATCACCTGATGTCAATCATTCATCTTCATATATCAACCATTCATAAGGAGTGGGTGTCATCGTCCAGATTGTTTCTAGTTTCTCCGTGTCTGTTAACCTCCGCGATCAGTAATAAGACTTTAACTTTTATTTCAGATAATATATTTTCTGGGTTCAAGGTTTATTTCTCAATACCCACCTACACTAAGATGGCATTTGTGGTATGCACATACAAGCCTTTTCTATCACCTATGACTTATCAAATCCATTAGGGATTTTGTTCTAATCCCATTAACTTTTTGGATTATGATATGCGTGATTGCTGTAACTACACCCACTCAGATGTTGTTTTGATTTATAGTTTTGTTATGACAACACCGTTGTAAACTGTTTGTAGCTGTCAAAGGGATGGCAGTAATTATTTATAGTGCTTATAGAGATACATTATTTCTCCTTAAACCGCCCTTGTACTTTTTTGCAACATCGAAATGAATTACGACATGTACTGTCACTATTCACACTAATTATGATTGTAAATGGTGTTTTAACCTTGTAGAGAAATGTTAGCGTCGAAGTTGTAATTTAAACACGTTTAACCTATTCTTATGATTTTATAATTGTCCCGTTTTAGAATATATTGTTTTATTACATGATTTATCTTCCTACGCAAAGCTTAACTATCACAACTTGGCCAGTTCAAGACTGGTGATAGTTAAGCTATGCGTAGGAAGATGGTCATGATTATTCTGTCAGTGAAATAAACTCTCTATTAGCTAGAATAGCGATAACCTTTAAACCCCCATTAAATTGTGATAAATGCTGGTAGCTTTTAAATATACCTAAATGTCATGACTGAGAATAAAGGATAAACATTCCTCATGAAGATATCTTTAATTTCAATATTTTTTTAAGCATTTGTAAAGAGTATTAACCATTGCGCTACCCGTTGGCTTCAGGTTTACATATTTCCATGGGTACCCCCCTCCGCCACATATTCTCTGAAGCGTCACACCGAAAAATGGATGTCCCCATATCTTTCTTGGAATTTATATGATCTATCTAAACATACATTTAGATACCAAGATTATGGTTCTATGATAATTAGAACCAAAGATATGGGGACATCCATCTTTCGGTGTGACGCTTCAGAGAATAAGTGGCTGAAGGGGGTACCCATGGAAATATGTAAAAATGACACATTTCGTCCCAGTTTATACACTGTTACCACTCAGATTTGCATAATATACATGACAAGGATTTCAAAAAGGTTAGTTTCGTTATGCCAAGGGGGGGGGGGGGGGGGGGGGGGTGCATGGGGGTGCATGGGGACCCCTAGTGGCCGGTGGACTATTAAGTACGTTTCAGTCATTTGCGCGCACCACTGTACAGTTTTCAAACATTAACAACAACCCAGGGTATGTTATAGGTAAGGCCCTTTGGCCATTTTGCACATTGGATGAAACAATGCAGCATTAAAATGGGAGATTTTATTATGGCTACAAAGGGGAATGGCCCATTCCAAATTCTGAAAATTACTCCTGAAATGAAGTCCTAAAATATGTGTCTCTCCCGACCACTGATTATGATTTATCAATTTTTGATAATTTTGAAATAGAAGGCAATTTGTCAAACTTAATTTGAAAGAATGACTGACTAGAGTCGATAGTGTTAGATAGATTTATCATTAGATAACTAGTATTCATGAAAATGGGACGTCTGAAAATATAGCTGCATGGTGTTCTATTTTCATTGTAAGCTGTTAATAAGTCACATATTTCGTGTTCAGGTGAGCTTAGAGGACCAAGTAA
This sequence comes from Phorcus lineatus, assembly GCA_921293015.1. Lineage (NCBI taxonomy): Eukaryota > Metazoa > Mollusca > Gastropoda > Trochida > Trochidae > Phorcus > Phorcus lineatus. The sequence continues at coordinate 45,451,768 of OV121081.1, read as the reverse complement.
ATATGTGAGATGCTTTTATTTATTTTATATCAGCAAATATGGTATTTATAGTCTGTATAAAAGTAAAAACATGTCATGAAAACCATGGAGTGTTCCTCATAAAACCCTAATATGTCACCATCTCAGACTTTTCACATATTTATATATAGGTCTAACATTTAACTTACAATTTGTTTGAGTGGTCCTAATTTCTTTTAGAAGCGTAGTTTTACGCTAGGCATACACGTTTTAATGCTTTACAAATCGTCGGATAAATTGCAGATATTCTTAAAATCAAGCACACGGCAAAGCCAAAATAAATATAGTAATGACAGGAACACAGGGACTTGTATCGTCGAAAATGAGATTATTATTATATAATTAAAATAGAAAAATGATATCTCATCTGTATAAATACTAAAGGGATATAACGCCCTCAGACCCCTCGTCTTGTTCCAGGATGAAATCAACTTAAATTTAGATTAATATAACAATATACACACATGAAGCCTGAGAATGTAAAACAATCAAAATCGGTTCACTTTTGACCTGTACCAATAACTTTTTCATTAGGTACCAATTATCTGTACAAATAAAGGTAATAAAGAATCAGTCTGGGTGAGTCCATTGTGTTGCAAGAGGTAACAAGCTATAGATTAGCAGTGCAGTGGACCATAAACTTGTTTTGATAAGCTGTAGGGGTAATGGGCTGTAGGGGTTACGGGGGACTACTCCCGGCCTCTATACCCACATTGCTTAGCTGCCGCCATTTTGGAGGGCAGTGTTTGTAAATACTAATCACGCTAAGTTGTTGTTCTTAATTTAGTCATTAATAAAGCCGACGACTTGAGCTTTTGTCAATTGCCAAAATTGAGACGTAAAATACTAAAATATGTATTATGGCATTCTGGACAGGTGAAGCGGCGATGGCGAGAATTGACGAATATAGTATACAAGAAGATCCGTTAATCTACATCCATTAAATGGTTGCATTGGTTATTTTTTTTGCATAATCAGTCCTTTTTAATAAACCAACCAAAACATGAATTTCAATATCAACATAAAGTATTCTTTATAAAGATATTTGATTTTAATTTCGTGCATTGTCCTGTAATTCCACAATAAAATTTTGGTTTAAAACGGAACAAGCACGACAATGACAATATCTCAGTTAAGACTAAAATATATAAACAATTCTTGGAAAACCTTGGAAATCCTATAAAAGGATATAGATCGTATTTAAAAAAAAGAGATTAGGGGAATTCGAGGTTGGAAGACATTTTCAAAGTTCGGATACAGAGCTCAGGGAGGTTTCTATCACTCTTTCTCCTTCTCTTTCTCATGCATGACCCATTAAATCATATCTACTAGCAAATGTCTCGTTTTTGTTTAGTTAAAAACGATCGCTAATGAATCTCTGAAAAAGCCTAAAATTCTAAAACAGAATAATTATTAATTGAAAACTTCGCAATTTCACCTTTTTTCATTTCACTGCAACTCTCCTAATTGTGTAGACAAAAAGGGCAACTTTTTTAAAGAATCGTATTTTCATAAAAACCGTTTGTTAAATTGGAACAATTTCACAAGAAAAATTCAGGTTAATGCGAGTTATTTTACTAGGAGTGTAGAAGATTATGAGAATATTAAAGTAATATATAGTTTTTCTACAATACAAACAAAAATTCAATAAGATCAATGTGATATTAATTGCCTGTATTCGGACGGATAAGAGGTTTTAGGTCTGTGTTGATTCCCCGATGGAATAAGTTCGTATCTTGGTCGCGCCATTTTATTTGCATCTTTTATCCATCGGAACTTGGTCTTCAATTCGACTTTATAAGAACGGAAGGATGAATTAGTAGGACACTGTTTGTTTGTTTCTATCGGTGTGTAATGAGAGAGTAACTCGCCCCATGAGGTGGCACTCTTCAATGTATAAAGGTTGGGTAAATTTGAATCTGTCATGTTTGCTGAAAGTACAACACGGTCGTTTAAACTGTTAAGCTCAATTATGCATTTTATAATATATGTTTATATGTTGTAGGTGTGGTTTACATTGAGAAGGCATGCCAGAAGAGCCTGTGGTGTGGGTACAGTTTGGCTGGGGAGCCGTGATAATACAGTTATTTGGTGACTGAAGATTCACTTTCATACGGTAAAGATGGAATGATATTGATATTTGTATATTCTCATCGCGTTTGGATCTAATTGCGTGTTTTCTTTAAACATTGTTATGGTTTATATCTATGCTGTAAACCCTCCAGTAGATGATGTTGTTGCACACGTTGGGGGAACACGGTTCCAGAGTTTTCTTCATAGCAGTTTATCTCTGAATTTACGTGTCGGGCTTCAGCAAGGGATTGTTGTAATTACGAAATGCAGCTACGGTCCATAATACCAAGCTTATGCGAATTGTTTTCCATGAGTGACACGATTTTGGGAATTTAAATAAACTCGGCCGTGCACACTATGAAACGTATCACAATGTTGATCAAGTGTTATGTTGCTTTTGAGTGTAATGGTTTATGTAGGACAAGCTATTTTCTTAATCTATAAAATGAGGGAGGTATCGCTATTTTTCATGAATTAAACACGTGGTTGGGGAAAGGGGCGTTGCGTACTTATTACTTAGAGAATTTTATCTCATCTCATCATCATGAAAATATTCCTTAACAGAAAATTTCATGTGCCAAATCTCATCAAGTTTTACGTAAAAAGACTTATTATAGATGCCTGTTGACTTATGACTGAAGGCTGAATCATTTTATTATTAAAGAGAAGCTTAAAGTTTAGATTGTATTACAGTCCGGTAACGTACATGTATAATATATAGGGGATACTAAACGACCTTCCATTTAATACTATTTTTATTAAACGAGTTAATGATTCAGTATAAAACGAGCGGAAGCGAGTTTGATAAAAAATCATTAACGAGTTTAATAAAAAAGTAAAATCAGTAATCAAGCATGGTTGCTGCTATGTACTGAACGATTATTGCCGCGACTTGGCAGCCATTGTGACGGCGGTGCCAGCATTGTGACGTCACAACCACACCATATGACGTCCAACGTGCAGCGGTATTACACTAATTTGATATCGTCTTATAAATATTACACTGCAGTATCTTACACGAGCGAGTAATAACTTCTTTAATCGTTCTTCAGATAGGGCAGCAAATGAAAGTCAAATATTTAGCACTTGTCAGAAACTGCGCAATTACATAAATGGAAACTTCATCAATATGAGGAGGTTTGGTAAGTTTCCTTACTTCTAAAGGAGTAACCAAATCAGTAAAACTGCCTTATATATTAAAATATGTAATGAAGTCGGATTGTATGATGAAATATCGACATTGTTTTGAACTCAGCATAGAGAGTACAAATCTTTCTAAAAGTTCTCTCTATTCAACTGTGCTACCTTTGTTTTCAATGAGTTGTCCTCAGTTCATCATGCTACATGATTCGTACATACATAATTTGTTGTCCTCAGTCACCCAAAATTATCCATGTAATACTGAATACACGCACTGCAAGCCAATATCCTTAACACAAAACAAAAGCGGGTTAGACGATGTTCTGCTTGGCTGTAAAGACTAACCAAAGTACAGGTAGTAGTTTGAAAGATCTACTGAAAAGTAATCTCATCACACATTTGGAAGGTAGTCAGGCAGGATGTCCGAGAGGAATGTATACCCTCCTCGTATGATTAACCTCTTCGCCTTTGTGAATATCACATGTCCAAGGTCGATAAATCATTGGATCAACCTCACTTGAAGTCAATAATTGTTTAATGTTATATCCTGTGATGCTTTAGGAATAAGTTTAAAGATTGTTTAACGATTGTGATCATGTGGAAGTGAATTACATGGCTAGAGTAAATGGTTTGTTTCTTTTTCATGTACAATTGTAATTTACAAGAAAAATAACTACAATTTCTTTTCATTCTAGGCGAACATTTTGAATAATACAGCAGGTTACAATTATAAATGGAAACATTATATCCAAACAGTTTTCTTGCTGACTTCGTTAATGAGTTTGTAAAAGGAAAATTCATTTCTTTCTCATATCTTAGTCATGTGCACTTTGTAAAGCTTTGTCTTTTGCAATATTAAAGGCACACATTTGGTAATTTAAGTCAATACTGTCAGCAATGTGACTGATTATAACTACATTGTCTTGGTTTCATTTGTCATGCTTTCCTTTAATAGAAATAATCTGTATAAATGAGTAATAAACAATGATTGATGAATCTCCATGTATTCCTGTTATAAGCTTCTCTAGTCTGAAAATTGGATCTTGTTCACATTTAATCAATGAAATGCAGACAACACACCATGGATGATTTCCAGTCTTTAGTAATTGATTGAATGTACCAAAATAAGAAAAAAAAGTACGAATGAATTTATGCACATTACATCGAGGTTGTTAGTAATCTGAAAGTAGGAGTAACCTTGAGAGAGAGTGATTTATTTACGTTTCCGGTTCTGAAGTAAAGGTTAGGTATTCAACCAAACTGATAAGTGGTATTTGTGTATTTTTCTAACGAAAGAAGTCTATCTTTTTGAGTAATATGTGTGTCGTGATGTTTTGAACAATATTGATACAAAATTGATAAATAACTAACATTAATATAAGTTAATTGAAAACAATACTATTATTCTCCGAACTCAATTCTTTAATATTATACAATAACAATTCAAAACTCTAGTGACAATATTCATTACTTTTGCCGAACTATACCTCTATTGCTCGTAAATAGTGAAGAACGTAATCATAAGGGTTCTAACAAATGACATTTAATACAGAATACGCATCGGACATTAAGGTGAAGTCAATTCAAGCACGTAGGAATCAAGCATTTATTTCTGTCGCTCTGTGAATAGGGAAACTCGACAGAGTGTAAATACAATGGAGAATGAGTAATGAGTCAAATGAATTTACGTAAGAATACTAACATCCACATGGTGAGTTCATAGAACGTATCTTGTCATCACAGACATTCCCTTGAACGTCACATTGTTGTCACTGATATCCCATTTGTTGGTGATTCGTACAGTCACCACTGTCTTCCATGCTCAAATTTGCAAGTCTGTTATTCCTCCATAGAATAATGTAGGAAGATATGCATGTATGCATGTTCCAAAACATTTATTCTAAATGGTAATGCAGAAATTCATTTCAACATAGTTTCGATTTAATGATTATTATGAACCCGACCATCGAGCAGGTAAGATTTATTTTTTTCCAGCCCTCAAAAAACTAACCCGTTCGGGCGGGCTATAGTTCCCAACACTGACATTAGTTATTTAAAGTTTAAGAGCGAATGTTGTTTTATGAACTTATTTCTGCGCGGAAAGGACTCTTTGACTGTTTTCATTTTGTTAGAGGTGTGGTACATTCTGCTAAATCAGCGCATATCAATCCGCTTTCGCTCCTTACCAATACCCTGATCATTTTCAAGCCAAAACCCTCGTAAGGCTGGCGGCTTGATATTAGTGGCTATGCTGACCCAATGAAATGTCGTTATTTAAGGAGCCTTGAAGTTACTAGCTTGAACCAAACGGATTTTTCCATCCGGGTTGTGCCGCTCTTGCAGAATGCGAGCCGTCTCATTGGCTGGTTAGATAGCTAGCGATACGAGGGTTTTGACTTGGAGCGAGATTTAGCAGGATAGCAGGTGTGGAAAGGTCAAAGTAATTGTGAACAGCGAGATTGCAAAATTTTAGACCAAAATAAACATTTATAAAACTTATGGACAAATATAATAAAACATCGATAACAAAAGTTTCATACAAGCTAAAGACCATTGTGACAGTGACGCACACATTGTGACGTCAAAACGATTAGCCTTTGCGAAATCATACCATGGGAACGGCATTCGAAAGAAAGCGACCACATGATTTCACACAATTGAATGACAGACAGCTGAAACAAATTATGGTCTAATTATGGTATTATTATGATACATGTATGCAAGTACATTACGAATCAGTTTTACATATGCATTGAATTGATCTGATAAAAAAGTTGAATTGTCTTTTCAATTTTACTCATTTTGATTTTGATATATAAAAGCTTTTCTTTACGACAAGACATATGATTGTTCATTAAACATTTCTTATCGTTATACAGTTCCTGTCATAATTCTAGAGTTGGGAATGTCAGTTTATGACTTGTATAAGAACCTGTACTTCATCAGTTCATATTTATTTAAAAAAACAGAAACATTCAACCTTATCAGGGACAACAGAGTAACTAATTCTACCAATTATTATCGCATATGACAATTGATCTCGTATCTGGGACTCAAGCTGTCTTGGCCTTTTCGATTTGAAAAGAAATAGAATAGTTAGTTAAGTCGTACCCCTTTTGGGTAGTCACTGGTTTGTGAGGAGAAGTCGCAAAACTGTTTATTTTACGGATGGTCGGAGGGATAAGCGGACGCGATACCATTAACCTGATAGAATGTCACTGTTTATCAGGAATGTACGTCTGTGGTTTCTTCAGATAGAAACACTTAAGAATTTTCAGGATATCAAAAATCGAATAGATTATTGTTAACCTGAATGTTTTCCCCTAATTTGTTTAAGTATTTTGATAGTTTTAGAGTAAGTGATAGAGTTGAAAGCAAACATATGCCAATTGTACTCAGTTTTAAACATGGAAAAAGTGATAACAACAATGAACTGGAAAATGATTGTCGGTTAAGATATAACCAAGTATGAGATCACAACTTGTATGTAACATATTAGAAAGCACGCATATATTAGACTCCCTCACAGATAACATAACATTAGACGTAAATGGCGTTGTCTCCAAATTCGAGAAGTTTATATTAGATGCGGCACCATGTATGAAAATGCCAAAGGGTACACAACTAGACCAAATAACTTTTACGGAAGTGACTGCCATGGAGCGAAAGGAGATACAAGAAGAGTCTTAAGTGCTTTAGAAACGACAGGAACAGTGTCAATAGAAAGAAATATTGTCTTTTAAGAAATACTTATAAAAGCAAATGTAGAAAATGGAAAAGACTAAGCCAAAAGCAAACAGCTAAACAACTGTAGGCTAAATCCTAAACTTTTCTGGAGAGAACTTCGCAAAATATCTAAACCAAAGAAAATATTGCCTGATATTTCTGATGAGTCTTGGTGTAATCATTTCAAGTCTCTATATGATAAACATGTCCCTTCTGACCAGGATCAAGATACTTATGTTTCATGTGACGCTAGTATATATCCTGAACTGAGTGATATTGAGAAACACAATTTAGATTCGGATATAAAAGAAGAAGAAATTACTAATGCTATAAAACGATTAAAAATTGGTAAATCACCTGGGGCCGATCATATTCTAACAGAAATGATAAAATCATGTGAAAAAGTCATAATGCCTTTTCTTGTCTCATTATTCAATTAATTATTCGAATGTGGCAGCTTCCCTGAAGCGATAATTGTACCATGACGTAAAAAGGGGGATATTCACAACCGAGACATTTATAGGGACATATCTTTGTTGAGTAGTTTAAGCAAATTACATACGAGCATATTAACAGTAGATTGACACAATCGGCGAATCTCATGGATAAGATATCGGAAACACCAGCAGGCTTTAAAGAAGGTTACTCTACTATTGATCATATCTTTACTCTGAATGCACTTCTTAAAAAATGTTTATGTAAAAAGAAGAAAAAAATATTTGTCGCTTTTATTGATTGAAAAAAGGCGATTGAATCAATAGACAAGTTTAAATTATGGAGCTTATTATCAAGTTATGGTTTGAGTGGGAAAATGATGTAAGCGCTAAAAGGTATCTATTCTTCAGTTAAATCCTGCGTACGAAATAATTCCCAGTTAACAAACTATTTTGACTGTCCTTTTGGTCTTTAACAAGGATGTATGCTTAGCCCGATCCACTTCTCTCTATCCATAAATGAGCTCTCTTTAGAAATTGCAAAAAGTGGAAAACATGGAATTCAACTTTTTCCTGAGATGATAGAAATTATGATGTTACTTTTCGCTAATGATGTTATATTAGCCTCAGATAGCAAATGTGGTCTTCAAAATCAGCTTGACATCTTAGCGCTTTGTTTGGATAAGTGGGGTTTAAACGTTAACCTTGACAAATCTAATATTGTTGTTTTTAGGAGGGGAGGTAGACTTTAAAATACAGATATCTGGTCCTATAAAGACAACAACTTGAAAATTGTCAATAGTTATAAATATCTCAGTTTTTTATTCACGTGTACAAATAGCTTTGGCAAATCAGTATCTGACATTTTGTTACGTGCAAAAAAAGCAGTAATAGAATTGAATGTCAATCTAAGAAAACTTGGTTCGTTGTCTCCAGATATCTTTTTCAAAATATTTGATAGTCAAATTCAGTCGATATTTTCTTGCTCTTCAGAATTTCGGGGCTATAAAAGATATGAAAGCATCGAAAAAATTCACCTTTCGGCATGTAAATTATACTTAAATAATGGACCCCAGACACCCAATGCAATTGTTTATGGTGAATGTGGCAGTTTCCCTATTTTTGTAAATACAGCAATCCGTTTTCTTAATTACTGGATTATAATAACAACAATGCATTGTGACTGTATTCCTAAGAAAGCTTACGAAATGTTACTTAACCTTGATAACTTTGGTTATGATACATGGGCTTCAAAAATACGTTTTCTTCTATTTTCACATGGATTTGGAATTGTTTGGTTGTCAAAAACTATTGGGAATCGTGTAAGTTTCTTCGATATCTTCAAAACCCGTCTAATTGACTCTTTTAAACAAACCTGGAGATCTGACCTAGACAATAGTACACGTTATGATTTGTATAGAGAATTCAAAACCTTATTTAATCCTGAAAAATATCTTTTTGAGATCGTAGATTACAAATTACGTAAATAGCTTGTAAAAAATTAGAGCGGGACTACTAAGGTTAAAAATTAATGAGGGGCGATGGTCCAAAGTTGATAGAACTATGAAGACACATCCTATATGTTGTGCAGAAGATGAGTACCATTTTATTAGCATTTGTCCAAAAAATGATGATTTACTTTGTAGATATTTACCTAGTGATTTTAAGTCAAATATGTTTAACTTTAAGAAACTACTTACCACAAATAATGCTCACAGTTTGAAAAGGTTAAGCCTCTTTATTATGCAAGAATGAAAGTAATATTAAGAGCCACGATATATTTTGATTTACAAATTATATATTTTTTTGTGTTAGTTATCAAATGTATATAAATTTTCTATTTATAAAGAATTTTCTAAATACATTAATGCGGATGGGCGTGTTTATAGTAAGTAAAATGAAGGAATGTATGAACAAATGCATATGGGCCCGATGGCCTACATACTCAATAAAGTATATTTGATTTGATTTGAACCAAACCTGTAATAGTTAAAGTTGTACCATGGGTGAAAAGATATTTTAAACTGTACAGTCACTTAACAGATTTCAATAATCTTTTAAACGCTTGATAAAAGAATTATTTTCATTCAATCAATGTTTAAAATGTCATTTGATTAACACTTTCGGTCTTATTAAGAGGACAAACAGTCGAACCTCGTTTAGCACATAGCATAGCACATGTAAATTGAATAAACATATACAGAATAAAGTTTCAAAATTGCGTTTGTACAATTTTGTACAATGAGTGTGACATAACATCATCTTTCACCAAACAATTCATCATTCTGATAAATATACATGATTTAAAAATATATTGTTTGTACCGTAAAGTTTTAACAACTTATAGTCTACCTACAGAAAGAATGTAGCTACTACCTTTGAAAACCATAGCTAACGGTGGTATATATATTTAAAATTCCTTAAAACAATTTATTTAAGTTTGTGTGGCTGGTGTCGAGGCCGCTCGGTCAAGACGTGACAACAAAAATATGGTGAATTGAATGGGTGATTTAGTTTGTTGCTGAGGTATAAATCTTTGAATGGAAAATGAAGTTTCCACAACAGAAATTAACACATTAAGTTCATCAATCAAATAAATAAAAATTTCAACAATATATAAGATTAAGTTTAGATATAACATTCATATTTCAGTTGGTATGACATTAGATTAATTAATATCACCAGATAAACACATTTCACTTGGAAAAGCTTTCTAAAAGGCCATATTTAATTCAAAGAGATATTTAATACGTCCTTTTTGAGTTAAATTTTAATTACAGATTAAATACTGTCTCTTAAAATCTTTTATGATTGCTTTTTAGTTTTACAAAGTATTTAGGCAGATAGAAACAGATTTCGAGCTTCATCCCCGGCAATAGAAATTTGATTGAGGTGAAAATCAGGTAGGTGGAGGAAGTGATCATAGGGAACTACCATAGTCGTATAGAAGACAGAAAACACACCAAAGGTTTCCTTTGATGTGACATATTTATAGAACACTGAAAACCCAAGAAGTGAGTGACAGAGCTTAACATATGAATATGAATGGCGCGAGATTCTTGTTGAAAAGGCCCCAGAGATAGAAGAGTAAAGGTGAAAGTATGTATAGGGGTGGTATTCAACACAGAAAACATCAGACAAATGAAAATTATAATGATATGAATGATGAAATTACGGGGATAATGATGACTATTCCCTGCCCAATTTGCTTCATTATCCATTCGATCACTCTTAAGATAAGATTTTGCCCATGTGTAAACTACTAAATCCAGAAAAATGAAGATTTTAATAGGCTTTGAGACCTTTAAATCACTGCGCTACGACCAGTTGAAATGTAATGATTCCAATTTGACACAACGGATTTGTTGAATCAAACAAAATTGCAAGATGCAAGATAAAAACCTTAATAACAGAGTTTTTTTTACGGCGGCGATCGTAAAAAAGTAACTTCGGTTCTAGGCGTGATATAGTTAATTCTCTTTTTAGTAGAGATAACAATGTAAGACTCTAGCATATTCTATCTGAATGACTTCGTTAAAATTTGGCAGGTTCTTTCCTTAAAAAAATAACAAAAAGTGTTCTTGATTTTACATACATTTACAATGTTTATTACAAAGCTAGTATGCCTATAGGGTGAATTAGTCTTTAATTTTACTTAACAAAGAAGTATGTCAACCGCGGGTATTTTCTTTATCAATGATATTGTGGAAGATGATGGTAAGTTACTCGACAAGATTATTAAAACCTACCAATGTACGTTTCTCGAAAAGATTATTCAAACCTACCAATGTAAGTTAAACTTTCTGGATTACGCGGGTATTGTTCAATCAATAAAGGGATACCTTAAAAAACCAAATGTTTCTATAAATAGGAAACTCAAAACCCCGTTCATCCCGTATTTAATTGAAGATATTGTTACTAAGAGAAAAGGTTGCCTTCTACGACATATTGCAAGAAAAACCAAGTAATGATAATGATTGTAAATACAAAAAAAAATGGGAAAAAAGTTCTGAAATGAAAGAAGAATGGAAAATAATACACAAACTACCTTTTACATCTTACCTGAGCTCAAAATTAACATGGTTCCAATATTCCGTTCTACATAGAATTTTACCTACAAATGATCTCCTACATAAGATGAACATCAAAGATACAAAAACATGCAATTTACGTCAAAAAGAAAGCCAAACTATAAACCATCTGTTTAACGATCGTCAATTTGTAGTTGAGATTTGGAATAAACTCAAATAATGTTTCGGATATCCGGAAAAAAGAAACAGAATACTGAATATGATCATACCTATCGTGAAATATAACATTTAAATCAAAGAATATCACAATGAAACCAACTTTTAGTAGCTTAAAACAAGACATCAAAAACGCATACAACATTGATAAATATAACATATACTCAACTTGAAATTGTTCGAAATTTATGAAATATTTGTCGATTTGTCACCAAACTACGTATTTTTAATAATAGAATTTCTTTGAGAAATGCGACATCGTGAAAGTACGGTAAATAATCAATAATTGTGTTGTCAAAATATTCTAAACGCCTTTTCAAGAAAAATAAGAGAGCTCTATCAGAAGCTACGACTGGTCGTTTTTTACAACTCGGTTAGCAATACTCTCGTGGCCGTTGCAGGGGGATCGACTATGGAGATGCCGCTATTTTCATCAACAGTTTCAAGATTGGTTCTTCAACAAGATCTAGAACACCAGTATAGGGCATATACAAAGGTCACAACGGTTGGTTTTCTCTCTAATTCCAAATTCGCGATTTGTGTTAACAACCGTAGCAACTAGCAATGTCAAAGCCACGTGTGACGGCCGTCTGACAACCTAATGGCCAGTTGCGTTGTTGATTTTTATTGGCTGATATTAATTGGTTTAGGATCTCATGACCTTTTCTTGACATTTTGTCTCGTTCATGCTGTTGAGCGTTGAATTCATTCGCGTATATAGTGCAGGTCAATTTGTTGACTATTTCGATATACGGAGCAATTGAACTTTTAAAACACCAAGTATGTGTATATCTATTTATAAGAATTGACTTCACATTTTATGTTCATGGAAGTATAAACTTAAAAACCGCTGTGCAGACTCGGCGTAAATCCGCTACATTTACAAAGTTTGCACATCAGTTTTCAAGTTCATATCTTCATGAGGTTTAGAAATTTTGAAATCAATTCTGAACAAAAAACGTTTGATTCAAGGTTTATATAAGACTGTATTTGGTAGTCATGAAGTGTTATCAAGGAGCTGAATTTTCATCTTTGATGTGTACATCACTGATGCACAATCTGGAAGTCTTGACGTTGAAAAATGGGAGGGGTCGACTTCGTATGGAAGTATGCCTCAGCCTTAAATGTTAAAATCAATTGCTTAAAGCCAAAGGCCAAGAGTTTAAACTATTAATCCTTACTTGACCTGAAATTGACAGATTGCATTCACAACCAATGCAGACTTTTGCATAGCTAACACATAACTTGTTAAAAGATGTTTAGTTCAGTTGGCAGATTTTATTACTGGCAGTATCAGACCGAAAGATCAGAGTTGTTTTTTGTTTGTGTTAAATTGAGTTTTAAAAGCGTTTTTACCGGACAATTCAATATAAATTAACCGTGCATTTACTTTTAGAAAACTTTGAGAAATGTCTTTGTAGATGGCTTCAAAGTTTCTCCTTACAAAAAGTGTCACTTTTATTCAGTAAGGATGAAAAGTGATATCCAAATGAAATTCAAAGACTTTTCCTGGATACGAATTTTCAATGTTTAATGGCATTAGCACCAAACGTACAATATCTTGATATACATGTAACTGAAATATTGCTTAACGCCACTTGGGCAATATGTCAGTCATTAGCAGCGCACAAGTGAAAAGAAAAAAATGGTCAATGAAACCGTTTGTAAGAAGAACAGCTAGTATGGTTTTTAAATGTCTTTCTGGACAATCAAATTATTTATCGGTGTTCTTTGTGTAAATTGAATTGGTACTCTTTATATTACCTATAAGAAAAAGCACAGTTATACTCAGGTTTTAATGAAAGTAATCATTACTCAACAAGGAATCGTTTAAAACGCTGCAAATAAAAGCTACATTGTATACAAAAATGTTAGAAAATAAATTTAAATACTTTATAATCCTCATCCATGGTAAAAAATCCACACTAGAATTCAATCATTTGTAGGCGGTTTTCTTATTTTCATTGATTGAAGAGTCTTACATGACCAATGTCATTAAGATTAAATTTTAGTTGTAAATTGGCGTGTGAGTTTACAATGATGTAATCATGAAACTTTCCCTTTAGTTTTAGGATACAATGTGTATGCAAATAAGTAATCGAAACATAGGCAAATCTTCATAAAAGTGTTTGAATTACGGATAAGAAAGTTGTTGTTTTCTTCTCGTTGATTAAAACTCAAACAACAAAGCAAAGCAGTCACTGAAAATAATATGCGCACAATGTAAGAAGCCTACTTTAATTATGATGAAGTTCACGTATGTGACCCCTGTTATCTGAAAAGGGACATGAGAAGCAGTGGTGACACGTTGAACAACTCCCATATTCTTGTCAATTTTTTCACCGGAATTATCTAATGGACCGTATTTAGAATGAATGACTGAAAACAGCTATTGACCAGAAGAACGATCATCAGATCTTAAGGCATAAAATCGTTTCAATTACGATCATCACCCTTTACTCTATATTCAGCATATCTATTCCCAGTTTCAAGCTAAGTAATTTTAAATACAGTTAAGGCAGGTTAGGTTTCTTTCCAATGCCAGTCCAGTTTAACGTGCTATAATGAAGTGGAAATTTATAAGATGAGACAAGAAACCTGTCAATCTAGGAACATGTGCCATTAATCAGGCATGGTTTTCCGGAAAGGGCTACTCTTCGTTGGTCTACATTTGATAATGATTAATTGAATTTGCACCATTACAAACCTCAACGACAATGATAATAATGTGCAGTACTTATACATTCATACTATTTACATAGAATTATACAGATGGAATAAGTAGTTTTCGGAAAATGTGTTTTGTTCCACCTAGTTTGCAATTGCAACTGATTAAGATATTCTATATAATTAATAAATTACAACTTACCTTAGTCATTTCGTACTTTTAACTGAATCATTCCGCCAAACATTTTCGAGCAAGTATTCCATTTGATAAGAAACGCTATTTAATTTACCGTCATAGGGATACTGTAGCACGTTTTCATAGGGATATAATGAAATATCAGGAAAAGGCAAACCAATATATATATATTGGTTTACCTTTTCCTGATATATATACAATATATATATATTGTATATATAGACTTTTTTAATCAATCCATATATATTGTATAAATAGACTTTTTTAATCATTCCAAGATCTCTTATACTAAGTTCGGTAAAAGTACGCAGATCTTTTCCCTCTTCAAATGATTAAAACATTATCTCACTAAAATAGCCGCATTAAGTTTTCGCTTTGATAAACAGTGAACATTGTATATAGATGCTTACATGCTTCAATTTTTAACTTTTCATAAAGTGCATAAGCGATTCCACGTTTGACGTTAAAGTTTCTGGACAGCTTCAAAGAGTGTCTTTTGAATTAAGAAATACACTTGTATTGAGGATATTTCTTTCTCACGTTTCAAACACTTACTTTCACTGACATTCTTTATAGGTGCATCTGAATGGTTTCATCGATCAATGAATATGTGCGGGGGTTGGTAAATAGCCTCTAGATGCAAATAAATGCAAGGAGGCATGTCATCAACGAAGAAACATGAGTTCTCTCGCCCTCTCTTCTTATTTAACTATTGAGTTATGGAGATAGATCTTATATGGTTTCTGCAACCGTTTATTAAGGAAACCTGGTGGTGTGGCAGAGTAAACCTAATTTTTTATAAGTTAGGTCGTATAAAAATTCATGTGACTAAATTCTCAAGATAATATCAGAGCTATATTTCATTTGATATGTCAATATATGTCAAAATTTTTTTCATACACTCATTTTCATAAGTGTCATACACTAATATCGAATTTTATTTAGATTTACACTTTTGAAAAGCATGAACAATTTTGGATGATTTCGGAAGTGATGTCGAATTAGAAGGTTGAATATTTTCATTGTACAGGTTGAAGTGAATAGTAGGTAGCTTCCTTGCTTTAACTTGGTTTGGCGTGCTATTCGGGCTCATGATGGGTTCCGTGTGACAAATTCATTGCTATATATTGCAAAATAGTATGATTTTGTTGTAATGCACTGTCAAAGCGGTGCTAAAAAAGTCACCATGTTTAGAATTGGATTGTGACATTTTTTTCCGATTTAATCGTCACTTCACTTTTTACAGGCATGAAAACGTGAAACCTGAATATGTCCATGTACCTCCATAAATGAATGTAGATTATTTTTCTAATTCATTCAAGCATAGGAACATTTTAAAAACATACATTTAAAATTGTGTCATGCAATTGTGTAATTACATTATGGAGATTGGCCACAATGATTGTAACTGAAGTACGTCAATTTCGTTAAAACTCTTTTTGACCCACTACTGGGAAGCGAGTGGGGTTTCTGACTCTGTACTAAAATCAACCTCTCCGATCAATATTTATAAAACTTTAAAGATGCTTTGAATAAATATCAGTGATGTGTTTATCACATTTCGGCATTCTAGAACAAATAATAATTGAGTTAAAGTCTTGACTTAGAGCAATTGACTCTCCATTTTCTGAATAACAGTATTTGTCTTACTTCGATTCGCATATTTAAAGATTGAAAATGTTAATAAAATGTCTTTATATAACTGCTAAGTGATGAGCGTTGTATACGCGATCTTGACAATTGTACCAATTTGAATAAGACCATTTGCATAAGTTTGAATGATTTTATCATTTTGACCTTTACCTTGTCTCAAAGGCCAATCATGATTTAATAGATGCATTTTTAACTTGGACATTTTGCTTTAATTATATCATAATGTCCTTTGATTCTGAAAGTATTTGTCATGTCATAATGCTGTAGCCAATCAAAACCCACCTCATCTGAAACGTAGATCATAATGAAGGGATATGATCGTTGGTTATTAAACTTTCAAATAGCTGCTCACTCAAAGAAGCAGTCTAGCGGGATTTTTGGTTCTATCATTGTAAAATAGTTTCAATGGGAAAAAATAACAATATCGAATCACACATCTTATCTGTGATTTCAAGTGATACACAGTATGTGTCATAGATGTTGAATGTTCCTTGAATAAATGCCAAAATATCTTATTTCTTGAGTGAAGAACTAATGGCCTTCCAAAAGTTTTATCTTTATCTCTACAATGCCAATATTATGATATTTACTTGTTTTCAATCGAAAAAAGACCGCATAAATGATGAAAGGACGAAATTCTGCTTTCAATAACATGTATATTAGTCAAATGACCTACCTTACACTACCAACCTACCTTTTTTCACCTAGAAATACGTTTCTGAAATAACGTTCGATTCTTTCGCGCGCCATTGTCCGGTTTTCGATTATAAATTTCGATTATCCAGTCTATTGTTAGTTTACCGAAACGCATAAGTAGTCAGATGTTTATTTTAGGGATAGCCACTACTTCCAGAAAAAACACAATGTATGAAGTTCGATATATGTGACCCCAACAACATTCACTGTTTACCTTTAACATAACGTTTCATAAAAATTGTAAAATGGTCTTCGTTCTTTTGTAATAAAGTGCAATTGTAATAATTTTCTGTCGTTGGAGAACATTTCGCCAAGAATTAATTTAGCCAATCTTTTAGAGGAAACAAAGTTAAACCTTAAAATCAATAAATATGTACATATGAACACGAACGATTTGTAAATAAATTTCAAGGAACATGGTTATGGTAACCAAAGATTATAAATAAATTTTGATTTTCCACATTTAATCTTATTCCTCATTTGAAATATCAGTTTTACTCGTTATGTTTAAATTTCTTATCTTTACTTTGCTATAAAGTTTCAATAAGCGAAGACTGATATTTCTGTTATGGTATTTAAATACATATGCTAATATGCCTTGAGTAAAAAGGCAATATTTCACGATTGTACTATTAAATGGCCTTTTGTAAAACAAAATAATGTTATGGAATTAATTTCCTTCCCTTTCATTAGAAGATATAATACTTCTTCTGCATAAAAAATCTTCCAATATGGCTGATATGTTTTCTGTGTGCAAACCCGAAATCATTTGTTTTTTTAAAAAAAGACTCAATGTTTTGCATCCTTTAAAAAAGAAAATCAAATTGCATCCTTCTTTCGAATTTCTGTTACTAATTGTACATAATTAACAGGAAAGAAAATCACAGAAAGGAAATTAATTTGATGAATAATTAATGCTTCTGTGCTAATGTGAAGAGCACAATCAGTATTTGAATTATTGTTAATAAATAATGATCTACAAATTAACTTGTTCATGATGAGCTAGTCAGTTTCGTCAGTGCCACAGGGATTATAAAACTGGAATGAAATGTATGCAGAATTTTTAAAAATATGTGCACGATATTGAATATATGAAAATCAAAAAATGTGTCAAAATGTACAGTTAATTGTTTTAAAAGGGGCGTGGTAGCGAAGAGGTAAGACCGTTCACTTACAGATCAAAGGTCCTGGGTTCAAATCTCGCCAGGGGCTCAACAACTTTCTCTGCAGAAGAGTTCTACATGCCGTAAGGTTTCGGTGCTCTGATACACTTATTCATTTCAAATCATATCAATAATCATCCGTGCCCCACTGTTCACAATTCCTTTACACACTGTCAATCATGAAAATTATGCACAAAGGTTAATTTGGCACCACTTGAGTGCGATGTATTAGTCATATCGGATGGACGGCAATATCTAGCATCATCATATGTTACAGTCACTGTTGAATATGACGACGTTTACGTCAACCTTTCAAGCGTCACCAGATGTCACTGTAACAATTTTCTACAACTACTTCAATTCAGCGAAGTACTATGAACTGTCACTCCATGACTTTGCCATACATGCATATTGATACTTCGCATAACACCATCACCACACTACATCACAACATTTCAATATCATTCAAAATCAACAATCATTCTTCCACATGGCTTTATGACATTGAAGAATAAAATTAAGCAATACGTAAGCCAAAAATTGCATACGGGTGACTACGTAAAAAGTCACAGTTGCCTGCATGTCAATATTGCTGTCCACATTTCATAATTTCCACACGCTGATTTCATCTATTGGATACTCTGATTGTCGCACTTGGGAATGGACTTCCCGGACCCGGTTATCGACACCAGCGCTCTCTAGACAAGTTATAGCTTTATTTTTATCTGCTTTGTTCCATTAGAAATAATAAGTTTTTCTCTCTTTCTATTTTCATTGAGCGTCACAAAACGTTTCCTTTTGGACTGAAAAGATCTTCCATACCATTTATGTATCGCATTTGACTTTATTTACCTCGAAATAGGTATAGGATTTGCAGAGTATGGACAGAAATATAGAAAAATCATGGTGTTACCAAACTTCCTGGTGTATATAAATAATGAGGTTCTGTTAACTGTGTCGAGGATTCTCTCCAAAATTGAATAAGCCATTACCAAATACAAATGTTTTTGATACAAACTATTTCAGTATTTTAAATTTTCAAATTGTTTTTTTAAACAAAAACATTTAAGAATGTTTTCATTAAAAAATGTATTTTAGTAATATAATCTTGCTCTTTAGTATTGATTTATTCTTCGTGTGGAAACAACAAATGGCAGTTATTAGTGATTTCCTATCGATAATGATGTTTGCAATTGAGAATGATATTTATTCTCAATGATGATATTTATTTATGAACCTTTCCTGTCGTTGTGATGTTTTCACTATCATCATGTACTCATGTAGCTTTTGTATGTGTCTTTTATTCATAACTTTCCCAATTAAGGAAAGTTGGATCGGATGGTAATCATTTATATTTTTCATTGAATGTGGACCTAGTACGAGGGATATAATCAACATAAAAAATGTTCATGGTGATGAAATGACAAAAAGGTGATAACAACCTAACAACCAACAATTTCTTTGTATTCTCCAACTAGAAGCTTAACTGTATTTCTTTATATTTCAGTAGGAGTTAAAGGATTAATTCATCCTTTAAGAAAGTACAATGACTCACAAATAAAATCAATTGATTAAAGCTGAGGTAAATAAGATCTTCAACAAAATGTTTGAAAGACACAAGTCTACATGAATCGAAATTCTTTTGAGGTGTGGTGAATAGAAGTTTCATACAATTATTTATAAAAGTAAATACCTGGCGAGAATTAAACACTTCTATGTATGTGATGTATGTGAAATTATTATTATGTGAAATTGATTGTGAGGACAATTTTACTTATATATAACTTATGGTTGTCGTAGATTTTCACTCAGTGGTCATTATACATGTAACAATCATTCACGATAATAATAATACTTAATTGCCCGACAAAGGAATTCGTTTTACAACGGTGATATACTCGGTGTAGTTAAGAAAAAAATGCAATAAGCAAACTAATAACTTTGAAATAGTCATACAACACAGTTGCAGGCATACATAGGTACATGTAACAAAACGCGATACAAAAACTTGGTGCATGCTTTACGAGACATGAAAAGGGAAACCGGTAACTTTATGAAAGGATATATCACCATATTTAATAAATGAAATGACTAATCAGAAAGGAACTCTTACTTTCATTTAAAGGTGTTATGCTAATAGGAATAAAATATGTTCGGAACGTTTTTGTATCAAATATAGGAACTATCAATCTGCGTCCAGGTTGTAAAGGTTTAATAAAGGAGTGTTGAATAAGGGACGGGTCAGATAAATTTTCATCGCAGACATTAAAACACGATTCTCATTATACATAACAAAGGTGACTTAAATTCCAGCCAACGATATTTGAACAGAAGGTGAACATTTTTCGCAATTTGTTTCTATTTGGAGAAAAAAGGATACCGAGCAAACATTGTGAAGAAAGGAATAAAATTGAATGGATACAACAGTCATAAAATACATTCATAATGGTATTGTCAAAAGTCTTAAATCATACATGTTTTGTTGACACTTTTTATAAATTGCTTCCGTATTTTGAGAAAAAGACGGAGCTTATTATCAATGATAATTCTGAGGCACTAATATTCTTGCAGGTACCCAGTGATGACAACAATCACGTCCCACAACAAGAGTTTTATGATTGATGCAACAAAAATGCACACGAGTACGCTTTTGATACTTTTAAACAGTGAGGTTACAAATATAATCGGCAGGGTATTAAGAAAACATAACAAAATACAAATCAGCATAAGCTCTCCCTGTTACGTGTTGCTAGCATGCAACGCCAGCATTACGGTTGGGTTGCGTGCTAGGAGCGGGTTCTACCATCTAGTTTGTTGTTTTTTCTATATAATTTCCCGTCAGTACACCCTCTAGATTATATATTTCCTAAATACATATTTTGTCACTTCTGACATAAAACGTCCATTAGGGATTGTTGGATTACATCTTCTCACTGCCGTAACTACACCCACTCACATGCTGTTTTCCCTTAGTAGTTTCCTTACTGTTTGTAAATGTTAAACGAATGACAGTGATTATTATAGTTTATTATACAGATAGCCACCTTGACTACTTAGATATCATTATCTCCTGAAACCCCTCTTGTAGTCTGATAATTTTCGACGTGAATTAGGACATGTATTTCACTATTCACACTAATCATGAATTTAAATAGTTTGCTTACCTTGTGGACAAATATCAACGTCGAGGTTGTATTTTTTTTAAAGTTTAAAACTGTTTGACACATGCCTGTGACTGCCCTTTTTCAAAACATATCCTCATATGTTCATGCCTTCAAAAAGATATGGGCAGCAAAAAATAATATTTTGCATCTAATGAAAAAACCTGAATACATGAGTGGTAATTTATTGCAAGTGCCATAATGTCGTACATTTACGATTTCATCATAGTAATATGGCAACATAGTATAAACAATTGTTTTGACATGATAGTCATTCTTTAATTGCTGGTTATGTGTTCAACTGATATTCACAGATATTAATCAAACTCTGTTGTCAAACGGCATCGCAAAGGAGATATCTCTTGTTCAAATGTATTTTGTATGAAAATATAAAAACTTCATTGTACTCTGTTGCTGATGAGTTAACAAATAGATTCACTCCCATCATAACTCATCAAAGAAACTTTTTCAAACACAAACCGAAACTGCTTGAAGACACGAACACGAGAATCCATGGGCTGAGTATGGGTCATCATCATGACAAACGGCAACACTTCGCAGTAAATCATAGTTATAAAAAAGACCACAAACAAGAGAGAAAGAAGGTTATCTTAAACACATAGTATCTATGTTTACATGATCTAATCCTCATAATATGGTGTACTAAACCTGTTGCTGGAGGAATCAGATCGCACGCTTATCGCAGAGCGTACTCCTGTTAGTGTCTGATAAACATAAGGCACATATGGGATCACTGACGGTAAAAAGCCAGAATTCGAGTTGTTTACAACTGTGAAGAAAATAGCATTGACATAAATAATCCTACCCCTGACAGAAAATATTGAGGTGCCAAATCTCATCCCCTATTCCAATCAAGTCTTACGTACAGGAACATATTTTAGATATCAGATGACTTCAGATTGAAAGTAAATAAGTTGAACAAATAAATAAGTTAATAACAAGTAAATTTTGATATCTTGTTAACATCGAAAACTGGATAGGGGTGCAAAGGAATGTTGAACCTCACAATTAAGATGTGTATTGACATAGTTGGAAACTATGAAATCATTATTAGGAGTGGTAAGGTTCACTACTTCTATAGAATCATCTATAATGAAAGGAATCCTTAACAAAGCAGTAAAACTACCTGGCGTTTTAGAATATGGAATAAATTCGGATTGTATCATAAGAAATATACATTTAATTCATTAATGTTTAAAAATTCCTTTACTTTTAATGTTTTACAACGTCAATAAGATTTACAAGCGTGGTAGAGGACTGGATTATGACTCAATGGATACGTTTATGGTTGAAGCATAATATCACGCAACCTTTGATATGAACATGTACATTTAATCATGAATATGGATTGTTTTCGTCAATAATGTTTGATTCTTCTATATCCACGTCATCATGCTAACATGTGATCATTGGAATATTTTGGGACGGCCGTTTGACTTAATCATATTGAACTGTTAATAACGTGTGCCGCCACCTCTGGTGCTCAAAGTGGCTTGATGTCATTAATTGTTTACAGTAGCAAGATCTATATTGTAAGAGGACTTGATAATCCATGCTGGGTTGAGGTAGTTTTCCTATGGTGAATGGCACCGTCGATGTGGTCACATGCATGTTCAAAAGAATTAATGTCTTGATTTAAACATGGTACTATAGTTGATCAACAGCCATTCCTGCAAGAATTCATCCACTATTCGGGCTCATTTTGAAGAAGTAATGTGTTTCCGAACCCATCTGAGCATGTGGTGGAAAAGAAGTCATGCCTTTGACGTTTTAAGTAACACCAGAAATATAGATAATTCAAAATTCGATAAATCATGTCCTGCCGTTGACAGAATTACTATGTAAACAATTTTCGTAAGCACTAATCCCTCAACCGTCGCACACGCATTCTTCAGTACTTATCATGAAGCGGGAAACACGATTATTATAAATATAACCTGATGCCAGTATTGTAGCCGAAGGTTGCGTTGGCACCACGCCCAAGTGGAACTGACGTTGTTGGCAATCCTCAATGGTACTATATAGCCCTTCTAGAAACGGTTTATTTGTCGGAGTAATATGTTAGATACAGCCTGCCTAGATTTGTTTTCAAAATGTTGTTTAAAACCTTAATCATGCAATATCTTAATTATGAAGAGACTCATTACAAATCATTTTTATACTAGACAAACATGTTGAAGCATTGTGGAGCTGACAGTTATCAACAGAAATAGGTTGCCCTCGACATTCATCTTGTTGAGTTCGTTACTGAGTTTGTGAAAGAAGAATTCCTCTCCTTCTCATATCTTGGTCATGTGTTCTTTGGAGATATTTGTTGTGTTCATTGATAAAGTCACCCATTCAGTAATTGAAGTCAGCAATGTGATTGATTGTCTTAGTTTCACTTGTCATGCGTTTCCTTTATTAGAAACTATCTGTATAAATGAGTGATGTACAATGATTGATTTATTTTCCATGTTTTCCCGTTGTAAGATCTTTTGGTCATTTCTCATATTTAGTCATTGAATATCAGATGCTATATATCGTACCATAGATGATATTAGTTCTAAAGTAATTATTAAACCAAAATAAAAGCAATGTTTATAAAAAATTAATATTAATTATAGATAAGTGAAATGTACCAATCAATTTCACACATTGGATCAAAGTTGTTAGAGTGCTTGAAGAAAAATTACCCGCTAAGTATTTTTTTCTAGTTCTAAATTCTTTTGTAAAAGTCAGTTATAGAGATTGTTATCCGAGGAAGTATGTCTTTTATGACTTCTACAAATTGAGTGTATCCTTCTGTATTACCCGAGCGAGAGCGAGCAATATACACATATGCGGAAGAGTTTCGTAGAAGTCATTTTACACACTTCCTAGTGTCATACTTTCTATATTAACAATTCCAATCAATTTATAACGCATGGAAATTGTCAGTAAACTGTGAGCTTTCCTTGTGACGTCCTACAGCAGTGACGTCAGAAGCAATTGTTTATGACGTCACATACGCCTAAATACGGTAACTCGCTGCTAAAATAAATAATATGTACACATGAAATCAAACTGAAAATATGTCACCGCTAATAAAAACGATATGGGTAACACATTCAGATATTATATCAGACTAGAAAGTCATCTATCTGTCGTTTCAAATGAAAGAAAGTTGATAATTGTTGGTAGGATGCGTGTCTTGATTAACAGAATTTGATGGATAACTAAGAAATGCGTTATGAACATAGATTTATCGTAACACTAATGAATTCATTAAAGAAAAACCTTTGAACATATGTTATTACCGAAATCCTTTCGTGAATGTTAAACCAAGGCATTGCAGAACTATGTTCTTATATTAGAATATGTCCTTCTTTAACCTACTAAATATTTCTTGTTCGTAATCAGTGAAGAAATTCATCACAACTTGTCCAACACAGGGCATTTATATCAGATTAGGCGAGAAATTTGACATTAAGGTAAAGTCAATTCAAAGCACGTTGGAGAAAGGCGTTTATTTCTGTCGCACTGAGAATAGGGAAGCACGACGGACTGTAAATAAAATGGAGATTGTATTTCTGTCATAATACTAGTACTCACTAGATAAAGTTCATCGACACATTTCTTTTCATCACAGACATTGACTCCTATCTTTTCATCACATACATTCACACGAACGTTTGTTATAGACTCGTAGGCTGTTTATAACTCTTCAGACAGCCATATTAAGCACTGTTTCATCAATCCAGCTGTCTATTGCCTGTCCCACATGAATGATCACTTCTTGTGCTAACTGAGAATGATATCAAACACTTTTAAAACTCAATATTGTTTTTGAAGTTGTATGCTATTTATTTCAAGCCTCCATTGAAAATAAAACGATGTGGGCTAATTTCATGGAATCGGTTTAGTAGATAAGAAGTGTTTGCTTTAACAGCCTGTGGTCTGTTGGTCATTGGGACAGGTTTTCTTCAAAGCAGGAAAAAAGTGTCTCTGTCAAGCTATTTAAGCAAGCACTTCTAAAAACTGGTGTCCAGCAATCCAAATGAGATGCTAATTGGAAAATGGTATGTCTTGGAATTCAATTTTTGCTAAACGATTAAAGTACGTGTTAAAAGTTTTTCCGAAGAATATTTTTACTCAAATAATCAATTTGTGTGTTGGTCTAAGACAAGATGATCCTTCTTGTTGACCATATAATTGAAAACATGATTTAAACATAAACATGTTGAAGCTGACGGTAATTGCTTCCTCAAAAGAGGACTGCCATGGTTGATAAATGACTTCATCTGGTGAAGTTATCACATAAAAAAATAGTTATTTAGATTTGAAAAATATTGGTTTAACAATTGATGAAACGGCGGATTTTCGAATAAATGTGATTGTTAGAAAACTGAACAATCCACACTATATCTCTCTGACATCATGCATTCTATATCGTATCACTCTTCATCTATTGAGCTTTAAAGTATCTGTTAGCGATCAAAATGGTATCAGCAAGAACAGAATAAACTTCATGAAATCGAACTTCATTTAGGTTATAAATCTTTATCTTCTTTTACTCGGCCGGAAGCATTTATATTGCAACGATGTCTTATTGGACACACCTTTCTCACCCTTCCTATCTTTTAAAGGGGAAAAGATCCCCGGCGTGTATTCCCTGTCAGAGTCCCCTCACACTTTAGCACAATATGTGTAAGTGTTGGGATACGGCACAAGTAAGGTACACATTTTGTGCCAATATTTTAATTTCACAACTTTGTTTTCACTTTTACAATTTTAGATTGTGTTAAGTCATTTCATCTTTTTGATAAGTTGTAGACTTTTAAACTATCTTTTTCAGCTTTAAAGAAACGTTTTGATATTTTGCTGATGTTTGTACAGCCTCCGTAATAAACAATAACTCATTCACACAGTTAAATTACTATAAAAATATAGTAGAAGTGGTAAGTAATATTGAAGATAATGACTGAAGCTATTTTTGAATCACCTTTTGTTTTTGTTTCAATATACATCAGACGAATTTATAACTTGAAATTGACAATAATGATATATTTACCTTTAGTAAAATCATGACACAAACAATAAATTAACACGAGGTGTATGTACTCAATGTGATTATTCTTAGCGCAGCGACCACCATCATTCAATTACAAATTTGCAAGTCACCTTTTCATTCATAACAAACATGGTAAGATATGCATTAATCACCTGTATGGGTAAACTAATGTGTATGGTATTACAATGTCATTTGGTTTCCTTCGAAAGGGATTTTAAAATCGCAAATTCAAAATGCTTATGCTGATGCTCTAATATTGTATAGTTTTCATAGCTTAAGTTCTTAAACACTTGCTTAAAGGGGAAGGTAAATCCCTATACACAGAATGGGTGGAGTCAATTTTCCCAGTTAAGAGTGTCTTTTCAGTTGAGATATAGTTGGGTACACTCTTGTCTAGCCAATTATCAAAACAACTACTTGTAATTTAAGAATGATTTTTTGCATCCATGTACACCAGTATTTGAAGAGCACAAAGCTGTAATTTCTGAAAAAATACATTTACTCTGTAAAGAGAATTTTGAAAATAATATTCAAATACACCTACCTAAGATTCAAATTTGCCTCTGTATGTGTCATATGATCAGATAAGTGAGTGTTGCCATGGCAGCAGTCTCTGAGTGGCTAAGAACTTTCCATTCATGATAACAATTTCACCCTAGTAGTCCTGTCTTTCCCATGTAAAACAACCCCCCCATCCCCCCTCCCCACTCCAAGACAGCTGTGACCCCAGCCTGTCCACTGCTGCCTGTGGGAATGGGCCTTTAGCACTAGAGTAGAGATTGTGCTGAACCTAATTTTGTATTGCCACCAATGATATGACAACACTAGGCACATAGATGTACTTTGTATTGGCTAACAATTATTAAAGGATCATAAGGCCTAACAGTGTAAAAATATCTGATGCATACATAGCTTGAGAATCCACAACAAACACCAAACATATCAAGGGACTAATAAAGGCAAAATATTTAAAATGGAGAATCTTTTTAAAAATCATTTTTATAAAGAAATACAATATCATTCAAGTCATTCTAAGAAAATATCATCTACCAGCACATTCATTCACTTATTTGATTTTTGCTGTGAAATCTCATTTTACTGTAGTATATGTGTAGATCTCTCATAGTAAAATTCCCATAACCTTTGACCTCCCTTACTCCAGCGACCGTTAGAAGGCGTGGCACATTGGGTGATAAGATCTCCCCCAGTCTGCTAGTAGCCAATCACTGCTCTTGGAGCCTTAATTGCTTACCCATGGGTAAATCGGGCCTGTTTTACCTTCCCCTTTAATTGTAAATGGCCTAATGGTAAATATTGTATAGTTTAAAATACATGAATTCAAGGTAGAATCTGATTGCTAGGTGATGGTGTTTTTCAGAGCTGATCTCAAGTCAACATTGCTGAAGTATTTTTAAAATATTATTGGTTTATTTTATCAAAAAATATGGATTACTGGTAAACCATCACTTAAAAACAGTTTAGTTTGTGGTTTGTGATAAAAACAAGGGAGAGTGCAAGCAACTGGCGAAATACATAACTCTGATACGTATAACAAGAGGCAATGAGACAGATAGTGGTTGATAATGTCTAAAAGGTCTCCTATTTTTAGTTAACATGTTGATATAACGTACATGTTTAGCGCCGAAAAATTCCTTGGGACTCGGGGTCGATTATCACCAAAAACATTTCAATGTTATCAATATGCAATATTTGTCAACAGGCTCAAATACTCGCATTATATCATGATTTACAGTTTGGCATATAGGTGTAAAGATGCATGTGTTTTGACATAACCTCAGGTGTAATTCTTTCCACTTATTTACAATAGCAGGGTAAAGTCTAAGTTGCTTAGGATAAGCACAAAATTTGTTCGAATTTAAAGATATAAAAATCAGAGAAAAGTTATGATATGTCTGGGGATCCATTTATCAAATACCCAACATTTATTATATGACTGGACAATGTAGATGTTATTTATATTTTGTCAATGTCCAACTGCCATATATTAATGTTCCCTTTATGTAAGCTATTCCAGACAACGGTCACTTTAACATTGTCAACTTTTGTGTCATGTGAATGCCTCTCGCAGCTTATGGTAACGACAGATGGTTTGATTATGATTTCATTTATGGCAGTACATGATGAATCATTTTGAAATATACATTGACTTGATCTGATATAATGTCGAAGTGCCTTACCAATTTTGTTAATTTTGACTATGATAGATTGGCTTTCTATCTAAATATTTTGAAAAAGACAAGGAATATAATTTCAAATTAGCCATCTCAATTCGTTATGCAATTCAGATAATGGTATTACGTAACACATGAGTAAGGAAAAGAGAAGGCAAACATAAAGTATTTTTATGTATGAAAAATAGTTCTTATTTATTTGATTTACGCCCACATCAGAAAGAAGCACTATATAAGATGATATTTATGATGCTAGACATGTAGAAGTCTTGTTTCTATCTATGACAACCCACGCTCGTCCATTATCGTCTCTATGTTGACTTTTATCTTCCCACATCGTGAAAATAAACCTCTGTAAACAAGATGAACAAGGTCAAGTTTCATTGATTTTAAATTCAATGTTTCTGTCATAGTTTAAGAGTGAGGGGTGAGAATATCAGAACATTTCCAGTCCAATAGAACAGTTACCTGAAGCTCCATATACTTTTACGAGAGATTAAGTGAGAGTTAAAATTAAAAAATCAATGAGCATTTCAATAAAAATCATATTAATATCACATTTAAGAAATTCATTTTTCAAAACATAATAATTAGTATTTTCGAATGGAAGTAGTATCTAATCCCCAGCTTCCTGAGGAAAGAGAACATAGCGGTTAATGTTGGATTTTAGTATGCTTATTTTTTTTTAGAGAGAGAGATTAAAGATTAAGAGATTAAATTTTAAAGGGTTTCAAGAACCGTAAATTCATTTAATATTTTGTTCCAATAATATTAAAATAAAACTTTAAAAACCCTTACAATTACGGTAGTGATCGGTTTGTGAGGAGAAGTCACAAAAGTGTCAAGTTTATGGATGGTCGAAACGATAAACGGACGCCACACC
Source organism: Phorcus lineatus (assembly GCA_921293015.1). NCBI lineage: Eukaryota > Metazoa > Mollusca > Gastropoda > Trochida > Trochidae > Phorcus > Phorcus lineatus. The sequence goes on along the minus strand of OV121081.1, from coordinate 45,422,466 downwards.
ATTAACAAAATATAGATTCACTGTTAATCAGAAATGTTCCTCTTTTTTCTTTTGATGGAAACACACTTCTGTGTCAAGTTTTCCTTACCAATTTCCACAGCGTGGCTTTTAATCGCGCCACTCTCGATTGTATTCAACAAATGGTATCGCTCTTTATTCTGATATAATCGTAAGGACATTAAGATATACGGAAAATCATTTTCATTCATTGTGATTAATGGAAACAAGTTTTCTTTTACTTCATTCACTGAATGAAAAAAAGCGTTCTGTACATATATTTTTCTAGATATTTTTGTTCAATAAAGATTTAACGAGTTATTTTATCTAAAGAATCTATTTTATCTTAAGAATGTTATATCTAATAGGTTTGAAAAAGCTTACGTTGTTTTGAATATCTATGTTATCTATTTAGATTTATATGAAAATCCTTTTTCATGAACCGTTTTCAAAACATGGCTGAATACGAACGATGGACGTCCGGACAGACTATATACGTGTCACTTTATTAAAATCTGGAAATAAATTGATAGTTCCTTTAAACGGGTTCTCAAGTATGAAAACCATCCTTAGGAATGTTCAACCTTCCCATCACTGGTTAAGACTTTGCCTAATTGTAAAACTTAATCCAGAAAATGAAGACTCAGATCTGATACGTTTTGGGACTTTCCAATAATGATACTACGGGCAGTTTAAGTTTGCAGTTTCGAATTTGACACAACCGATTTATTCAATCAAGCTAAAATTTACAATTAAAGGCATTTTTCTGCGATCGTAAAAAACTATATAAGTTCAGTTCTAGATCTGATGTGAAGGAATCTCGGTTTAGTAGAGAATACAAATAGAATATTCTTTCCCAATGAATTCATTAAGAATTTGCAATGTTCTTTCATGATATAGCGTTTTTTCAAATATAAATCATACTCGATATTATATGGATCAACATTATGTATTATAAAGCTAGTAAGACGCTTTTTAAAATTTAATTTGAATGGAAATCATTTTTTGATTTTAATTGATAACATATAAGACCTTTTCTCCGGTCCTTACATTCATTTGATAACAATGACTTTGACGAGTAAAGTAGCACGTTTACGTTTAGTAGCACTAAGGATAGCAACAATTAAGAAAAACAACTTAATACTTTCCCGTTTTTTCCCAGGGCTCATTACTCACATATTACACGTGTAAATTACTTATGTATTAAATGATTCTGTCTGGCTACTCGTATTAACTTTTTAAGTTCAAAATATATTTGTATACACTTAATCAATAAATGTAAAATGACCCTGTAACAACTGGTGTTAATGCAATTATGCAGTTAATACAGCGTCAAAAGACCAAATTTTGGTACCTCAAAATTTTGCTGTATGGCTGTAATTTGAAATCAATAGTATTCTTAAAACTCAACCCCACCGATGGAGCTATATAGATCCACAATCATCCACTTTCATACAAACAGTTTAAATATACGGATAATTTTTTTTTCATTTGTGAATACATTGGTATGATCAGCTTAAAAATAACGATCTCATTTGAACGGTCATATGAAATGGATACGCTGACTAGCTAATGAAAAGTTAGTGCCAAAATAAAAGTGAAGCGTAAAAAGAACTTCACCTTCGATTAAAGTCGAAAGCTATATTAACATGATTTGAATGGTCAGAGTGTATAGATGGAGGCATCATGAAGTGTCACTCATCGATTCATGTTAAAGTCAAGATTACAATTAAACCTCAATCTGAATATTAGGTCAAAGGCTTAAATGATTAAATCCATAAATATCTTGGAATCATCCATCCCCATGCACATCACGTATACACATTAATGATAAATTATGCGAGGTGTCTATTTTATATGAAAGGAACAATTGAGCGATTTTAAGTCAATTCAAGGGCCATAACTCTGGGACGTTTTATCTCAAAACTATCAACATGGTATGGTTACAAGTCCAAATGTCAAAGGCCTCGTACTGACTGTCAAAGTTGAGTCTCCTAGATAAAGTGATTTCACTTGCACACAAGCACACGGTTAGATTAGGATATCTTAATTGTAATTTGATAAAGGATACACATAATTAAACCATGAAATATTGACCAACGACTATCAGTCTAAAATTGGTTGGGTTAGTTTTTGATGTTTGCATCCCTGGTGTACATCAATGAATACTTGACGTTTAATATCTTGATGTACTATAAAATAGGAAAACAATACATGAAACTGTTCGTAAGCAAGAATATAATATAGTTATCGTTCATCAAATTATCATATAAAAAAACCCTAAAGGATAAAATTAGAATCAGTACAGTTAAAGAATATTGACCTTATATTCTCGCAAACGATTTTTTTAGCTATTAAAGGGGCAATGTCACGCTTTTGAACAATTTGTTTCATCCACTTCCCCCAAATAATCATTAGTTTATACAAAATGTATAAAATCTTCCGAGGGTCTCAGTCATGCGTACTCGTTGAGGAAAGATTCAAGTATTATGCAAAATCCAATAGCGGCCATTTTTTGTGTGTGAGCACCTATTAATCATTTTAGGTCCACAAATGTTTTCACATAGCTTATAACCAATCGTTTTCAAACTGCGTCTTCTGATTAAAAGAAAATGCCTTGCAATTGGAAACTTTTATTTTCGTCTTTTAAGATCAGCTTGTTTACTTATAGAAATATGTTACACCCCCTTTACCTCTATTTTCAGCATATACTTCCCCTTTAACATAGTCTCGTATTCTATTTACAGTATATACCACCCCTTTAACGTCATCTGTTTTATTTTTAGCATTTACTACCCCTTTAAAATCATATTTTATTCTGTTTTCAGCATATACTGCTCTTTTAACATCGTCTTTTATTCTATTTATATCATATACTGCCCCTTTAACATCATATTTGATTCTATTAACAGTATATACTGCCCCTTCGACGTCAGCTGTTCTATTTCAGCATTTACTGCATATTCTGCCCCTTTGACAACATCCCTTAGTTTATTTCCAGCATCTTTCATAATGTGCAGTATATAGATAAATACCATGTACATATAATTCTATAAGTGAAATACGTTGTGACAGGAATATGTGCTTTTCACTAAGTTTGTGCTTTCTCTTTGAGCCAGTATCGTTTATGTTTAAAAATAACACCCTACCTTAGAACATTTTTACTTTTAATTGTATCATTCCTCCATACATTTCCAAATCAAATTACTATTGTTTAGTTCTTAAAACTGTTTGGCCTTCTTAAGTGCCTTGTACCCCGTTTTCTCAGCGATATAAAGTGATGTCATGACATGGAAAAGCAATGTTACATACATGTATAACCATATTTTCTAATCATTACAAGTACCTCTTGAACATACCAAATTCGTTTATAGTACACAAATCCACACCCATTCTCCATGATTAAATAGTGATCACACTAAAATGGCCGCATTCAGTTCTCGCTTGTGCGTGATAGATTTCACGTTGACTACGGATAATCTGGATGAACAATGACTTTATTGACTCACTTTACCCTCTGACTTATCAAGTCAAACGATACTTAACAAATTAGGGTTTCATTTTTACTTCCACAGATGTACACCGTTTTCTCAATATCTTCATAATTGATTTTGTAAAGGTGTGATAATGATAAGTTTAGAAACTTTTGGAAGCGGAACCATATTTTACTAAAACACTTTACTTTTTTTGTCTTTATGCATAAATTTTTGCATAAACGATTCCGCCTCGTGTCAATGAAGTTTCCGGAGGGGTTTTGAATTAAGCATTAACTGCTGGTAAAGGTAGTTTTTTCAACATACGGATATCAATGAGAAATCTGTATGATTTCAACAATCAAAAAAGATGTGTTGGGAACTTTTTTAAATTTCTTTCAATACAAATGAATGCATGGAAGCACATCAGTAAGGAAAAATCATGAGCGCTCTCTTGGATAAAGAATTGAGTCTTCAATCATTTAATCAGGGGAACTGATGGTTTTCTTTAGAGTAAGGTAATCAGCTAGGCTGTTAATGTATTCGTATTAGGGAATATTCATTAAAACTTATTTGAAAATCAGAAGTTTTATCGGAGTCATTACCTACATGTATCTAAAAACTCGTCATTAACTAATGTTTACTGGTTATTTATATTTCCACTTTTAAACTTATAAAACAAGTTAGATGATGTTTCTTCAATAGGGTTGCATATTTCCATTGTTCTTGGAGAAGTTAAAAGCAGGATGTTTGTCTGTTCTGCTTGTTACGGGCGCGATTGACTTGTCTGCTGAAATGAATCGACATGGCTACTATACTTAAATAATTCATTATTCCCTTTCTAAAACAAATAGCAGATGTTTTGCTATAGTGAATAGTAAAAATCGGTGTTAAAACTTTTCTCTCTGCAACGAAGTCATTGTAGATATAAAAAGGTTTACCTGAAAAGAATTAATTGAACATATCATTTCCAAAATGTTTTGGCTAATCCTCATCACTTTTTAAGGACGTGGTGACACCGACCTGTCATTTTTGTAGTTTATAATCAGCCTTTGTTACGGAGAGCATATGTAGAGACAATCAATTAATTCATATTGCACCTTAAATATTATGGTTAACAAATATGCCTTGTAAGTAAAAATCTCGAAATGATATGAATACACACACAAACACGGTTTTTAGTCAATGTTGACCTTATTCATTTATCATCAAGTTTTTCAATTTAAACTTAAACTTAATAATTTCACAATCTCTCTCCCCTCAATCTCGGCCTTAATACTCCGCATGCTCATGGCCGGCAAAACATACATGTAAAGTTTTCTGCAATAGTTCTTATGTTAACGGAAATAACGTTTTTGCTGAATTAGTCTCTTTTAAAGCGTTAACAGCAAAATATATGTTCAGAGAGAGGGAAGCAAATAACAGATAGACTCATATCGAAACTACCTATTGCAAACTTTTTTTTCTTCTTATTATCTAAGGTATCTTCCGCATACCAGCATAGTTAAACATTCATACAAATCCTTCAACTTGGTTTTTCTGTATTTTCATTTCGCCAGTTGCGTAACATTAAGTTGTTCTTCATACATAGTTTGAATCCAACGTGTGGTTACGTGAATTAATTACACGAAAAATTAATTCAATCTCCTTTTTAGATGAATTTATATAATGGATAAATCTTTCATTATCAGTTTGAAGATGCGATGGACTTTTGCTTTTGAATGTATGAAGGGTTTCTTGTTTGGTTTTTCATTTAGGTTTTGTGAGGTAAGAGGTACGAGTCTCTGTACTGCCTCTGCAATTATTTTCCAAGAATCATTTCAAATGACACAAATTCTTACGAGATAAAGAAAGTGACAACCTGATATAGAGAGATCTGTTATCGAAATGGATACATACATTTTTGGAGTGACGTTGCAAGGTGCGGGATCATTAATGTCTTTTATAACAGGAATTTTACCATAGTATTTTGTTCGTTTAAACAGTCATTTCCTTTTTGTTAGTTATTTTTTTTACTTTCACATCCATTGTTCGCATTAAGGCAACTTCATTTCATTCAATCTGTCAACGCTAACGTTTGAAGTCCTGCGAAAGCGGTTCTAACAATGACACGTTACATTTCAGTGACACTTTTTTTCGAAATTAATCACCAAAGCACTGTTGTATAACAAGAACTCTTTAATGAGATTTGTAGTTATGGAGATGGATTTTTCTAAGCATTTATGCTTAAAAACTTTTAAAATTCCAAATAACTGTTTAACATAATTAACCTTCATTTGAAATGTAAACATAATTGTATATTAACATTATAGAGTTTCCTCATAGCAGAATGATCAAAATGATACCTCAAGTATTTCAATAAAATCTTCATTACTAAAATGCATATGTCTTGGCTGATCGACCCTCAGCCGGGTTGTGTTTAAGGAGTGAGTGAGTATATCGTGTGTTGAACAATATATAAGTTATCAAATATAAACACGTGGATGACAAGCATCCAAAAGAGAGTGGACAGATAATGGAGTAAGGGATCCACAAGATAAGGGAAAAGACAGAAAGAAAGGCAAAGGCCAACAGGTTTTAGAACGACTCAGATTTGGTGTGGCTTCTACCAGTCGATCGATCAAGCTTGGGTGACCCTACCAGGAACAATTTACGCTCCGGCTGGCTTAGCTCTCGGGGTCACCGAAGCACGCAAACCACCACACCACGATAATATATAGTATTGAGTCAAGTGTGTTTGAGGAGAGACTAACCTACAGACGTTTTGTACCTTAGCGATTAAAGATAATGCCATCTAAATCGATTTAACAATTAAAAATTTTTTTAGATAGTGAAATAGGCTTATGTCTTGGCATTATCCATTCGTCGGGAATAGAGGTCCGCCGAGATAACTTCTCCCACAGTTATTAATCAATATTCTTAAAACATTAAAGTTGTTAAGGTCAGTGATGAGATTATCGCGTTTTCAGTATGATATAATGAATTTTTCTTTAGCTAAAGCCGTGACTTGGAGCACTTTACTTTCAATTTCGTGAATGCCAGTATTTATTTGGCCAACTTTATCTCCAAACTTAGATAGTTCTCAATCTTTGGAACAAATTATATTAGCTTAGATACACATGGTTCGCACATGGAACGTTCAATAGGTTTCAGAGGTACGCGCTCGTATTGTTATACACTTAAGTCATTCAACTTTCAATTTTAGAAATACAATAGCTGTTACATTAACTATTTTCATACTTAACCTTCGGGGTTATTGAATGTGCATGATGCACGTGTGACAAATTTCTGAAAGAACCTTTCATATTCCTTGTGTCCCCTAAATATGAGATCTTCAATTTCCCATTTCAGAATGAGATCAACTTAAACCAAGTCCTGGTCAGTGATCAGCGCTTTGTCCTTGATATGTGTTCATAAGACCATAATAATACAGCTTTTGACTCTGATCTTTGCTTAAGTTGCAGTTTCTGCAATATTTAAATTTGGCCATTTGCTTTTATTAATCAGTGTTTGTTCTTTGACTTTGAACATATGTGTCATTTCATATATTGTAGCCAATTTAAGACCATCTCTTCTAGAATCTACATCATAATAACTCGATACGATCATTTGCTATTAACCTTCAAATACCTACTATTTTGATGTCCCATTGTGAGTCGAAAATGGAAATATAGCAATTAAGAATCGTACATAATTATAACTTCATGCTTACAAAATTGAAATAAAAAAATGTCAACATTGTTTTGTTGTTGTTGGTAAAGTACAATTTTAAAACCCATCTGAGCATGGAGAACATTTCACCAAGAAATATCTGCAAATGAAAAGAAAAGCAAATATGACAAATCAGACGACAGTATACTACATTGATATTTAAGATTTATTTTCATATATATACAGAGTACAAAATTAAAAAAAACATTATTGAAAACAAACATATGATGGTCGCCTTAAAGCTTAAGTATAATGTGTTGACTACTCTTCCACTTGTAGTTGATGTTTAAGCCAGTTTTTCCAGTAAATAAAATAAGGATTTGCAAACAGGCGAAGAGGCTGAAACTACAAAACGAAAGTTCCTCAGATTGACAGTTATATACAAAATGTATATTGAAATATTTTAGAAATTATAATAAAAGTTTGTCCACAATTCTAATAAATAGATTTGATTAGATAGACATGATCTTGAAAATATAAAATATATCAGTTTTTTAATTTTGTTTTTTAGAAGTCTGGCTTTTTACTATGAGTTTGAATCAAGAAATTTATATTTACAAATTAAATACAGTTTTAGTAAAATATGGCACCTGTTTCTATCGTCTGCATTAGTGATTTCCTGTCGATAATTACGTTGGCAGCTGATATATTTATTCTTAATGTTTATATATTCTCTTTCCGGTTGTCATGATGTGGACTATAATCATGCAGTGTATTGTTTTTGTAAATGTTTTTTATTCATAAGATTCGCAAGTCAGCAAATTTTGATCTGATGATAACTATTTATATTTATACATTGAATGTTGACCTAGCCCGATGAATATAATCAACTACAGAAATATTATTGATGTTTAAATGTTAATTATTATACGTGATACCAAACAAACAACCAATTAATAAATTTTCAATCAAACAAATAAATCATCAATCACAAATCGATTAATTGCAATTAGACAACCAAAGAAATCCTTCAATCAAAACTGTTCTTGATTGACTCCAAATCATTATAAATTTAATGTTTTCGATTCTGCACTTATAAGCACTTCCTTTCATGACAAAACATTAATGCAGATGCTGTCGAAAAGATGCTGTCAAAATACGTCATTAGGACAACAATAGGATTTAAAAAGAAATATTTTGTCACATCTTTCACTTTTAAGATTAAGTTCTAAAGCATATTATTGAACTAGAGTGCTAAGGGATGTTATCTTCAGGCCGAGATCAATACCTAACGATAACTAACATTTGAGACTTACAATGTAGCTTTGTAAGTCTCTTATTATTCAAAACACATAAAAAGATGATTGTAATGACATTGAAGAGATTAATTATTGAAATTAATTATGCTAATGAAGTTAAATAGATATCATTACAAAAATGAAATATGAATAATAAACATGTACAAATACAATCGACATTAGGACAAAAAGAAGAGACTGTCCCTCGTTTCATCTCGGTTTTAATAATGACAAAATTGCACATTGTAGTGAGCCGGTTGTTCAGTGGTTATCTTAAAAATCCACACACCAGACACATGTAATGAGAATGTATTCGCTTAGTTCCGTTAGTTTATTTCGACTGTGGTATTTCGGACTTACAAAGGTATTTAACCCAGACAAATTTGATTTCATATCAGAGTTCGTGAGAAATGCGTTGTTTATCATGAGTCCACTCACAGCTGTAATGAACTTGATTCTTGTAAACACATTCTATAAACGTGTGTCTTCGTTAGTAAATTTAATCACTGTCTAACTTGTTCGGTTGACTGAAAAAGGAAATTAATCATAATTTTCAAAACAGATATATATTGTAAGGACAAGATACGAAAGCAAATCCTTAGGTATATTTCAATCCAATTTCGTATGATAAAGATACTTTGGTAGGTTGGAATACGAAAGTGAAGAACATAGTATAATGTTACATCATTGGATTATTAAAAAAACATACATAGAGTCAAATCCAATGTTAATGTCATTAATTTAGCTCATTAAGTGAAAACAAAGATAATTTAAAAGAGTTGTGTAAGGTTATTTGCTTCAATATTACAATCAAGTTATTGTACAGAAAAAAATATTCAACACATTAAAGAGGATATTAAAATTGCATATTTTGTTGACCGATTTAACGACCAACACAAACTGTAAATATGACAGCTTTATGAATTTCTGGTCAATATGTCCTAATCTAGTCTGACGTATTAGATTAGTATTTACTTATTACTAATTGCTACCTACTGTCAGAATTAACTTTGAATATAACTTTGCTTATCCAACATATCTTGTATACATTTACAAATTATTGTTACTTGTGTAAAATTGCTGTATGTTGGGAACTGTTATTCTTCGATGTCCTTATGATGTATAAAGTTTTGAAAAATAAAAAAAATTAAAAAAATATTTTACAGAAAAATACAGTTAGACTGAGAAACTAACTACAATAGTAGTTAAGTATTGGATTACACTTTAACCCATCTGCTTGCATGATTACAATGACAGGTGCTTCCTATAGCAAAATGAGCATTTTTATTGACTTAATGACCTGTACGGTTCGTGGCCATTTCAAAATTTCATACCTTTTCACATAATCATGCCAAATGGTGCAAAATATCAAATCTGTTGTGCATTTATGGTGAAAAGTATCAAATTTGGCTCTTTGAAATTGACCGCCCACAACATGATAAACATCAATCTATAGTTTGAGTGGCTTCAAACTTTATGTAGAAGGTAAATAAGGGTTGAATTATCTTTTTAAATCAGTACTTTGCATATCTCACAACAATCTTGCTTAATTCAAGCTTATAATCATTAAAAACTTCAAGTGGCCGCTAATGGCTGAAATATTGCCCAAGCGGCGTTAAACAATAACTCACTCACTTAGATGACTGTCGTTGTTAGAATTGTCGTTTTATGTGTTTCTATTTGTGTTTGATATCCAAATTGTTGGTAGTTCTCGCAATCCTGAATTAGGCTTTATAACTGATACATAAATGGTTATAAAACTTTTTTGAACATGTAAAATGTTCAAATCGTAAAATGTATTCCTAAGATAATTGTATATGAAGTAAGGAACTTTTACCATGTACACAAGGAAGAATTTCTTTTCGACACGGTTCTTTTTGGTATTTTATGTGGAAAGATGTTTAGGGACATCCCTGTTTATACCTACAATTCCTGTCATAACACGTGATTCATTGCTACTTTAGTTGACATATGTTACTGGTAGCAATGTGGTGTTTGCGTGATCATTGAATCTGTAAGGAAAAGCGTGATTGGAACTATCAGTGCATTCTGATATGGCATGAATCGAAGAGTAACTAATACTACAGAACATTTTTATCTCTCATGCATTGCAAAGAGAAATCATAACGTCATATCAATCTTAACCGGCAGATGGGTCTCTTTAAGGTCGTGGTAATTTCCCAAGACAAGTAAAATCCGTTTTACATGCCATTTTTAACCTTGACACATATTCATTCTCCAAGACATCATCTTTGCATTACAATCATACTTCAGCAGTTCCTGAAACACACTTTTGAGACTTCCTTTAGGAGCATCCACTCACGTTCTGGAGATGCCATAAAATACCTATTGTCTGCAAATGAAAGATTTTTGTCTTAATGACCTACAGGACGGACAAGTTTTCTTAAGAGTGTTGGTTATTCTAGTTTTTTTACACATAAAATAACAGAGTTTATGTCATATCTTATATGCATTCAACAGACGTATATAGAGGGCAGCACGTCCCGCAGGATATGATATTATAAGAGGCAACATTACTGCTGGGCTCTTCATGCCGCTATAGAATGTTGCACTAGTAGTAAAATACTTCCAGATAGAGCCATCTCGTTAAGGATTTAATTGGTTGTGTACAGGCATAAAGTGTTTTTTTTTTAAATTAACAATAGGACTCTGCATGAATAACAAGTTCAGGAGAATATTCCTCGATTTTCATATACCTGTTTCATTCTACTAGCAATGACCCTATGCTACCTTATTGTATACATGAAGAAATGTAACCGGGCATCAATTTTGTAATATCGACGGTCGTGGCTGTTTTTCAAAATGAAGCTAAAAATGCGTTGATGGAAAAAAATAAATATTTAGTTATAATATTTTCTTGTATGTTCAAAGGCGTGTGAAACATTTGCTCTTCAAGCTCAAAAGGCCTGTTTTCCAGTTTAAACTTTTAAACAGTTATCCTATAAATCCCGTTAAATGTAATAACCTACCTTTTTTAATCAAAAATAGCGCCAAAACTATTAAATAGTTCCGAAATTTGAGGCTATTTTGTAAGAGATAAGATCGTGAAAGTACCAAGGTTTTTCAAATGCATTTCTACTTTATGAAGTTTGAAGGTCAAGCATTTAAAAAAATGTTAAATATTGGAGCATAATTCTCAACATGAAAACCAAGGCCTGCTATTTGATGCTTAAATCATATGACGACCATGGTGGTAATAGCTTCGTGTCACATGTTCGTACATTTTTCATATGTATGGATCTCCCAAGACTGTGATGAAAAATCATCTATTTTGCAATGTTTTAAACAACGATGTAAATATGTTCACTATCAAATAAATCATAATAAATTATGCTTATCATTTAATTTGCATAACTATTGCTCTTACAAGAATATTCTGGAACCCGAGCTTTACATTTTTGAATAAATTCAAATAGAACTAATACGAACTCTAGTAAATTGAGATGTATGAGCCACAAACGTAATATACAGCAATATCGATGCGATACAAATGTAAATACGGATTTATTGAAATGTAAAAAATGTAATTAAGACGTTATCCAAGTCGACTTTCACTTTTTGTTAGTCAGTCCAAACTATAATGACAGTAGAAAATATTGTTATCAAGCTTTTTTTTCATATGTCTCCGACACCGGAAAAAAATGTAATTTGCTAATGTCTTCATAGAATGTTGAATGCTTAAAAAATATTGCAACTTACCTGAAATGAACTCTTCCTACGTAAGCAATCTTTCAATGTCCATACGCAGTTCTTTTTGCCATGAGACCTTCAATTATAATAGTGCTTTGCCTTTTTAAATGTCTACCATTTTTTCAGGTGGGATATTAAATCGATCTTATAAGAGAAAATGTTTTTCCTTCCAAAAGAATCTATAGAATTCTCACTAAATCCATCGGAACATTGACTCTTTAATCCTTTATATGTTTTAATACCTCGTTAAATTCTCCCAGTGATATAGCAACGCCACGTCTCTATGGTCATCCGATAGATTTGTGTCTATTTCTGTAAAGTATTATGAATAATCGACACAATTCGGATTATGATTTGAGAAATACATTTTTTAGAAATTTGCAGATTAACTTGCCACGTAGTCTTGAAGTGTTAAGCGTTATTTTTTATGTGTGATAATTCCACATACAAACTACCAGGCAAACGTAAGATTTCACTCATTTTCAAACCTATGGAATAAAAACGAACGCATATATGATAATTCTAACGATTGGTTTATTAACCAAAATCATTTTCTTATTATATATATTCTTATAAAAAACAACCAGATTATGTCATTTAATTTGCCCCCATACACAAGGAAAGAGACAGGGGGGGTCAATATTAAAAATTACGCAAACCGAGTCCGTCATCAGTAGCAACCTAGGTTTGAATGAGTGCAAATATTGTTTACATCAAATAAAAATGACATCAAATTTGTACCCCTATATCAAATCTTTAAAAATGCTTTCCTTTTTGGATACTTTAATTGATTCAAATGAAATAATAAATATGTTTATACGGTAAAGGGACAAGTGTCTGATAGTTGATTGAACTTTAGGACTGAATAATAACTTTTGACGTCCTTTTGCTGCTTCCTTAAGGCCTTTTAATATTTAAATGCCTGTCACAGACGTCACACTGTTCTAAAAATGGATCTATTCATTGAATGTTTTCATTAACTCATTTTTATTGCCATTGCGATGACTAAGAATACACATTACTGAATTTTATCCCTTCAGTAAATACAATAATACTGCAATATTACATTGAATGTTATTGGATTTACCTAAATTAGAAAGCAAGCTTAAGCTTTAGGGATCTATCAAAGATAAAGTATTTTCTTTTGTAAAATGCTGAAGAATCAATAACTCTTATCGTAGCGTAGTAACAATGCAATCGAAAACAAGTCAGATTTTTCAATTCAATTCGTTACGAAGAAACGAAAAAAAAAAATGTTCATTTTATCGATCATATGCATAAAAATAAGACTTGTAAAGTCCTTTAATCACAGTTGGTAGACACAAAGCACATTTAGAGTTAAGAATGACATTATCATTTAATACACCTAAATTTAAGGTGTACGAGAACGTTAATAATGAAAAACCTGTATTCCCTGGTGTAAATAGCCTAACAAATTAAAAGCTTTTATTCTTTAACACACATTTCAAATGAAATCGAAATGCTTCTTTCGCATGTCTGTTCAAATCATATCACATACATTCCTGCGCATGCTAATTGTGGATTGTCATACGTGTGTAATAACCCTCATTTCTGTATCATATGAATCAATTCCAACTTGACTGAATTTTAAAATAGGATTTTCTAACGAGCAATAGCGAAAGCATCTTCTACAATTTCGAAACGCTCACCTCAACTTGAACAATAACAACATTTTTTTTATTTTGCCACGAATCAAAGAAAGAATTAGGCCTGACAAGGTTTTTTATTACTCCAGCAAAGGCCCAATGCATATGAAGAGTTCTTCCAAGGGCTCTTGAGTACGAACTAAATGGTAATCACGAAATGAACAAAAAGGCATGCCTAAGGACACGCCATTGTCACACGGAAGTGGTTTGCTTCGTGCTGGGCCTTCATTCACATGAGTTTAATAGTGACAACATTTCCAAACATCCACAAAGAAAAGTAGCTCTTCTTGATAACAGCAAGCTATCATTGCCGCAAGTCAAGTTCCGCTGATGCTCATTTCCATTTTATTTGTCAGGCATGTCAATAGCTGTTGATGTCAATTTTGTTCGTATCGAAATCAAACGCCTTTGGTATCTTAATGTGCACATAATCAAATTGCATGTTTAAAGTAACTAAAGTTTCCATCATAGAATAACTATGCAATCTCTTAAGTCAATTAATTGGCATAGTAAATAACGTTCCGAACAAAATCTTATAATATAAAAAAACTACTTAAAACTATTAAAAACAGTTATTTATTAAATTAAATTCTACTATTTATTTACAAATTATGGCGACATACTATGCGTTTTCGTTCTACCTAAGCCATATTGCAGTGTCTTTAATTACTTGAGAAAACTCATTTACAAGTTATACTTTGACTTCTAATTAGATGCACAAGTGAAATTTGCCTGGTGTTGAGTATTCTTTAACTTATTCTGAGATTCTTGAGATTCTGAACATATTTTATTTTTAAAGTAGAAATCAAAGAAATAATATTCAAGGTAACATCCACGGACAAACATCATTGTTATTAATTCAAACTGGATGTGACTGATCCTGGCTTAATTTTGCTTTTCCTCACAAAGGAACAGATCCTTTTACAATTTACAAAACTTTTTCAAAGCACATTATACTCATCCCTATGATATAGATGGAAGGAAAGTGTCGCAATTCCCGTACACATAAGAGGTTATAATGAATTGTTAAGTACTCGGGGGTTACGTAATAGATGGGTAATGTTTTCCTTCGTCTTGAAACGTTTTTAGAAATAATAATCCTAACTCTTATTTGTCACCAAATCCTCAAATGGATAGAACAAAACAAAGTTTGTACAGTGAGTATAGAACTCGCAATAGATGTCCCGAGTCACACTTCCTTCAGTTTTATTTACTAGAGATGAAAACATGTTTTCGTTTCCCTTAAAATTAAAGAACACAGCAGAATAACATTCACTTGGCGCGCTTACAAAATAAAAACTCACTCATGATACACATGAAGATTCAAACTCAGTTTTCAGTTTGTTTCATTGATGGGAACTTAAGGTGGGAGTAAAGATGAAAATGATTAACAGTTATAAAATGTTTGCCGTTTCTCACCAATAGAAGTCTGTTACATGATACTGCAGTTTGAAAAATAGCTTTTATAAACCATTGTAAACTATACGTTATTGTTCAAAGAAACAGCCACAGAAAATGTTTACCTCCTCAGAATAACATTTTCGAATAGCACAAAAACAAATAGACACAGATCTAGATATAAGGCATGATCATTATCATGTAACTTCTTTTGTAAGATGATGCAATTGAAAGACAATTGTAACATGACTTCGTTGTATGCTCGTTTCTGATTGGTCGATTCGAAAAAATTACCCTATGATGAATGACAATTAATACCCGCAAATTAGCAAAGGCGAGTCACCGCGAATTGATATAACATGTTCACTAGTGCAGGCCCGAATCAAGTTTTAATTTTCCAGTTTCTTAGAAAATTCGTGCCGTACTCCTATTTGACAGTTGTTTTTGTCCTTTTTTGTATTGTGTCTACCTATAGATATCACAAATACACTTTAATATGATTTATTTTGAAGAAGGAAAATATTTTCAACTGGCTTACTTGGTCCAAGTTTCATGGGCCGCCTTCTTTCGAATACCGTTCCCATGGTATGACGTCACAAAGGCCAACCGTTTTGACGTCACAATGTTTGCGTCGCTGTCAAAATGGTTGTGGGCTAGTTCAAGACTTTTGTACTCGGGGTTTTACGATATTTTTCTACGAGCTTTATAATTGTTGATTTCGGTTTCGATTTAAACAAGCCTTATGTAGTGTTTCGCTGTTACGAATGCCACTATGTGCTATTATCACAACGATGTTTGTAATGTAAATAATGCCGGAAATTCACATTAGCTAGACCTTATCTCACCTCTGACAGAAAAAGAACAATCGCAAAGTCCTTTCCACACAAAAATAAGTACGCAAAAACAGAGTTCGCTCTTAAACTTCTAATAACTAACGGTCAAGTTACCATATCGATAAATAGTTGCGCTTGTAAAATTTCCGGGATTCATTGTTATTCAACGCCCGCAAATTTAAGCGTTAAAAACCTCCGGCTAACGCCGTCGGTTTTGTACTAAATTTGCGGGTGTTGAATAACATTGAATCCTGAAATTTACAAATGCAACTATTTATCTTCTAATTCGCGCCCTATTCTGCTTTATAAATGGATTTGACAGAACATGAGGACTCTAGGGAGTACAAAATCACATCAGTATGCATAATAACAAGCATATCTGCCAAGATTCTTGATTGGTCTCAGTCACTATTTTTGAAGCAGATGTAAAACCAATGCAGCTGCAGTTCTTCTGTGAACTGTCCTTAAAGATAGAAAGGGGTAGTTACACATCGTCACTTAATCAATATTATCGAAGCAAAAATGTTAAAAAAATGATGGTTATTTATTGAAGATTTGTGAATGATTAAAAGCTTCATGGTTTTCTGTACAACTGTACACGGATAGATACGAAATATATAACTTCCTGAATCAACTTCAACATTTTCGTCAAGTTGTGTTTTCTTTTGACAAATTTATTCGTTTGTAAGCTTTACTTTAACCAAAGCTTTATGATCCAACGAGTACCATTTCGGTTCTAAACGCTGTCAGGGAAGTAACAGCCAATTGACTAATTGGTTTTGTTCAATGAATACAAAGTTGGAACGATAAATAGGAACTAGAAATATTTACTTTTGCTTATGTTTATTTGATTATAGAACAGTACAGATACTTATAGGAGGAAGCGGTGTGGTTTTAACAACATTCGAGGTGTCAAATTGCTCACATCAACATCAGTAAGTAACGAGAAAAGTAATTGGCATAAACCCTTTTACATACATAACACAACTCGAGCTCAAAAGGACATGATATTAAAAATAGTGCAGTTCTTAAATCACAGTTCGCATAGCATATCGCCATAAGGGATGTGGGAGAACAGTGACGAAGAATTGTTATGCACATTCATTATACATTTACAGGAATCAAGCTTACAAGAATCGATACTTCATGATTTAAAACCATAATCAATGCGTTGTGACGTGTCTCATAAGATATTCTTCATGTATATGACAGCGGAAACTAATACAGTTTTACAATTCAATGGAGAATGTGTTTATCATTGATATTTT
The DNA here is from genome assembly GCA_921293015.1 of Phorcus lineatus. Taxonomy (NCBI): domain Eukaryota; kingdom Metazoa; phylum Mollusca; class Gastropoda; order Trochida; family Trochidae; genus Phorcus; species Phorcus lineatus. Next base: position 45,405,170 of record OV121081.1, on the reverse strand, counting down.
GGGTTTCATATTTCTGAATTAATGCAATGACGCAATGATTTGGATGAAGAATGACAAAAATCCATTTATTTCTAACAAAATCATGTCTTGATACTTTCATAAGTAAACTCTTGACATGAAAATACAAACAATGTTCTGTTATAGCTCGATTCGTTTAAAGGAATGCGATCTTATTCTAATTCAATAATGTATAGATTTAAAGGTCCTGTGCGTATAAGGTATTCAAACTGAATATCACAGGTAGCAGGTATTGGTTAATAATTGATGATATGATGTATGTAATGAAGTATTCAGTTACGTTTCCATCTCAATTGGTCCTTTGTCCGGAGAAATACACACTTGTTTACATCAAAATCGAGCTTGTACATCAAATAACTGTACTACTGATACAAATAAGTATGCTTATCAATAATGTAAGTGGTTGACAAAAATTCTTACAGTCTTTAACATATTCACATTAAAATTATACACCAAGAGTGCTAATTCTCACATTTTCTGTATTGATTTGTATCTGTATAAAAAGTTTAAAAAGAAAAAGCTTCAACCCCAAAAAGTTATGAATATTTTTTGCCTTGCCAATTATCGATATGGTGGTAAAGTGCAGTTTTCGAACACTGTAACTCTTTACTACTACATGTAGGTATAACACACATCACGTTTCCATTTACCAACGATTCTTTCACCCTACAAAATAAGATGACTCGCCAAGACCGACATAAGGTATTTATTCATTCAGCGTTCACATCACCTCCGTTCTGGCTCTGTTGTGTTAATGATTTAGAATCACTTAACCAACTTCAGTCCATGCCATTGGAAACGAATTCAAAGTCTGCGAAGAGCATCCATGCTCCTGCAAAGGCACATCTAATTATCAATTCAGATCCCTCATTTTTGTTTTTCGGTTCCATTTGTATGCTATAAGGGTTGGGTCACGCTGTCCCTAATATGACAAACGTTGTCGGCTCGAAGTAAAACTTTGAGTTTTGTACGATTTTGCCCTTCTTTGGGTGAGAAAAAGCAATTAGCATCTGAAGTAATTTCGTTGTCGCCAGAGGGAAACGCGATTTTAAGTGATATCACGTGGGCGATATACGATTGCTGTATACATGAATCTTCCCTTGTATGGGTAAATATGGTTATCAATGAAAAGTTGCGTAACAAGTTCGTGGACAAGACAATGTTTTCAGGCTGTCAGTGTTCTACAAACAATCTACGAATGCTGTGCGGCATAGAGTAAAGTAACAAATGGCGTAGTTAGACCATGCTAATGTGAATGTCAGACTTCAGTCAGGTTTTGGCCAAATTACAATTGTTCAACTGACTTTACAATCGTTAACAATCTCAAGCTATTCATAGTCAACGAAAGCCGTCAGCGTACAGTCTGTACGAAGACATCCCAAGGGCAGTAAGACGGTAGAAGACGTGACGATAGTAAGCTTTTTACGCTATTCTTCGAATTGGGACAACCCAAAGGCAGTACGACGGTAGAAGACGTCGCGACGACAGTAAGCTGGTTACGCTATATTTCGAATTATGTGCCAAGGGCATCACTTTACCAACCGCATAGCTGCCCACCCGGCTAACTAAAACTTTTTGCCAACTGTAATTCTCCACACAATAAACTCATTTGTACTTAAACATAACCAAATCTCCTAAAACTCAATATTTATTTTTGTTTCGAGTGTGTGAATGACAAAATAGGGTTTAACGTGCTATTTCACATGTTGGATGTTGCCATCCAATGGAGAGTACACAGATCACCAAAGGGAGGGAAAGAGAAAGAAAGTTCAACTAAGAGATGGTAAGCAACATTATGAACGGCCAAAGTTTCGTAGCTTTTAGGGTCACGGAGACACACTAACCTCCACACAACGATATGACGCTGGGGCGCATTGAGGTGAATTTTATCAACTTCAGAGGTGTTAATATGGACAGAAATGACAAATATAAACATTGTATGCACAGTATAACAATGCATATATGGTAACCTAAACGTTTTTTAAATACTTCAAAATCGATTGTTGTGGTTTTTATGAATAAATTTGTTTTCGTTTTCCTTTGTAAATAGCAGAAGTTTGTCAATTGTAGTTTACAACTGATAATGTTTATTCGGAACGTAGACTAGTTTCGCAATTCTCCATATCAAATCGTTCTCTTGGGTACGTTCGTTTTGATGTTTTGTTCATTCTAAAACCATACACCTCACTGTTAAGTCATATATATGATCATATTTTTGCTGTTTTTGTCATGATTTAAAGGACAATTTGCATCTAGGAGTTTTAGCCACTTAAGGACACATCTCCACCCGATTGGTAACATTCAAATTTCCATTTTTTTTGTATTGTAAGATTTGGCCATTTAAGGTCAAACATAAGGACAAAAAAACCAAGTGAATAACAACGCCCATGCGCGTACGCATTATCTACATTTGCGCAAGAGACAATGACTTGCCAAGATAGGCCTTAGCGCATTTCCCTAATTTGTCTGTACTTGACGTTCAGGCAGCTGTGACAAATCGCCATAGACCGGTTGATAGAGACAGACTGGTGTAATCTAAAGTAAAGCGGGGGAAGATTTTTCCACCAGTTTAATTTGCTTTGTATTTTTATTTGCTTTTTTGTAACATTTGTATAACATGCAAAGAGTAAAAACGATAGTAATCCTTTAACTGTTTCAAATAGATGACTCAAACATAACAAAACTCGTCAATTATGAAGATTTTTACAAGACACAGTCTGCAATAATGAAAACGATGAGAAAACTTTATATAAAGGGAATTTACAAGGTTTATGACTTTCTGGCTCTGATTTTCGAAGTCGAGACTTTCTTATCAACGCTTATCTGAGCATTGATAAATCAGCTTCTGTCCTCGGCTTCCCAACTTGTAAGAACTTCCTTCCACGTCACTTCAAGAAAAAACCCCAATTATAGTCATTAGAGATCAACTTAAATAAATTCAAGTAGACAATATCACTTTTTAAACTTGTCACAACTTAACCTTTTTAATTCAATATAATCCAACAAAACATTCAAATATATTTCAAAATATCAAAGAAGCGAAAGAACACTCCTGAAGTATTCATCTGTAGGATTAGATGAAATCAATATTTAATGATAATTAGCATGTGAAGATTTTGTTACTTAGAAAGTATGTTAAAATCTCGAACAAGCAATTCAGAAAGAAGCCCAAATATCATATAGTATTGATTATGAGAAAAGTCCTTCTTTTATAGACCATTTGTTTGCTATGTCACTAACCTGTCGAACTTCTAAGAAAATTTTCTTTTATCAAAGGTCATTCTGTTTTGTGCCGTATCTCTAACTTAATCGCTTCTGATTATGACTTCGATGACAAGGAAAACGTGTTCAATAATGATTAGAAATCTATGGACACAGGTGATTGAATTTTCTTTGTTTAGTGCATGAATCATTATTAAAATTAATTTGAAATAAGATAAAAGCTCGATCATAGTCAACATGAGTTCATTAAGGAAGTGGCCTGTTCTCGATTTTCATAATGAAAATTTCCGCACGTTGCCTTGAGTCAGGTGCGCAGTAATTTTCTTACTATTTCTCTACTACGGAGATTCTTTTGATTTACATATGGGTGTGTATAGAACATCAACTCAAATAAAACTCAATGTCTTTATGGGTTTTTATTTATTCACGAGCGAAATGGTACAAAGCTTTCTGAGTGAAAACATTTTATAAACAAACCCCACGAGTTATGTAATGTATTTAGTAAAAATTAAAGTGGATATGTCGATATTACTCTGAAACAACGTGCAAGTCTTAACATACTGATGGGCATAAGTAGATATGTAGTTTCTCTCCTATTTAATATGGAATAAATTACCACATTTACAAAATCATTTTCGTACGATTTCTTTGAAAATTTGACAAATAAAACCAAGATGTCGAAAGCACTCTAACTAAACACTGAAGCTGTTACAGTTTTCAGAAGTCCATTCAAGCCCTGAAGGGGCATCCTTATACAGCCATTCTCTTGAGCAAAATCATCGTAATGTGAAGTTTTGGCTCATTGGCCCGATCGTCCAATGTCAGTCCGTCTGTCCGTAAACTTTTCACTATTTCGTCTTCTTCTCAGGAACCGTTGACTCAGGATATTGGAAATCTTGTCTACAGGCTTCTCGGTTAGTGAAGTCTTATACTTGCAAATGTTGTGACCCCAGGTAAAGGCCACATATACAACTCCCTAAAAACCTAATTTGAACTTCTCCAGAAGCAAGGGGCCTAGAAAGACTCCTTTGCTGGTTGGGATTTTTATTTATAAATTTGTGACCCTCTAATGTTTATTCTTCATATCATATATCATATAATTTGATTAAAATAAGATGATTAGGTAAACAGCTATGAGCCAGATATGAAACTTGAGACTTAAAACAGTTTTTTTAACAGTCATCCTTTTTAAAAGTTATATTTTATTAATATTAAAAAATAATGAAAAGGACACACTGTCTGAATTATATATCTCCATACCAAATTTGATCTAAATCAGGTGATTAGTTAAGAAGTTATGAGCCGGTCAAGACTTTAACTAATAAAAGGCACATCTACACCAAAAAGGTAACATTCATACCACATTTGAAGTTTCTAAGACAATTATTATGAAGAAATGCTCCGTAATGAATAATTTTCATTCATTTAAAACGTTTCTTGGTTCACTAGGTCAATTATTTGCACAAACAATTGTAGTTGAATACCACGATTCGTGACTATGAGTCAGTTCATTATTATTGTTAACTCAAGTATTTTTCAAAAGGTTCAATAACTGTGTGTCCATGTAAATTAATTAATTAATATCTAACGTTTAATTTATCCCCGTGAAACGAAGTTTTTGGGTTTTCCGGACCAAGAGTCAAAAACTTTTATTCCAATCTTATTGAAAGTTACTATATACTCAGAAACACAATCTGCAATACTGTTTACTATTGGCAGGGGATATAACCCACTCTGCTTGTATATAATTTATTCGGTTGACATAGCAAGCATATCGCTACATTAACATCTAAATTGACTCTTTGCTCTTGAGGACAACAAACAACGCTTACAATAAAGTCCCACCCCCCTTTACCATAATGGGCAAGCTAACGTCAAATAAGTGGACGAAAATATAATGAGGTAATTATGGAGGACAGCGTCCGGTTGTTGATAAAACTATCAAGATACTTTGTTTTCTTGAAATCGTACCTTATAAATCAAATTTAAAACATTTGACGATCTGTTTCCTTTGAGCTACATACACATTAAACAGGAATTATCATGTATTGACTCTCAAAATCAAACTGACTCGCAATTGGTTGGATTTTGTTCCCTTTATTGTATTTAGTAGTTTTCCAGCTCTTAACATCTGATTGACAAGGAACATGTATTTTTCACATCACGTTTTCATTTGGCATTTGACGACTTGCGCACCTTATAACATTACATGTCTGTCCCAGACTGTCCTGAAAGCTATTCACACTTACACCAAATCCGTTCAGTAATCATGGTGTCAAGGATTAGGCATTCATTGAATCAACTTCCTTTTTCGCCGTTAAAAACCAAGACGGAGACGTGAAGAAGGTTCCATGCTCGTGCAAAAGCACTTCTTATTATCAGTTAGAACCATCTTTCAAAGTTAACTACATTTACCCATTTAACACATGTACATGTATGTTGGGGTAGGAAGAGTTTGAAAACCCCAAGAGGCACCGCTACATATATGCTATTTATACAAAGTTCGAATGAGGAACACCTTATTGGTTCTCACTCACAAAGGAACAGACAGACGCATAAGAGGACGGACGGAGGTCATTTCTTTATCCCCCGAAAACTTCGTTTGTAAAGAACGAGTTCCCTCCTTTTAAAATTCAAGAGAAAACAATAAAACTTAAGCTTGCTTGATTTGTATTGATCCTATCGAGCTTGTCCGAGATGCGATTGGTCGACGTTTTCGAAGATAAATGAGCATATATCCTCTTCAAACACGCTGAATCAGATAGTGCTTCAAATTTTACCATCTGAATTCGTTGATGTATGATTTCCTTTACGCTCTCAACTGGCGAGAGTATTTTTTCCTTAATTTACACAGCCAAAGTAATCAAATCCAACTCCAAAGATCCGCCGAGTATGTATGGTTGGTGAGTGTGTTGTGTACGATCAAAATGTAAATGATGAAATGGACAGAACAGAATGCCCCAGGCCATACAGTCCTCAGACAACTGTAACTGTTATATCACGGATATTTGCTGTGTGCGTCACCTTCATTCACACGAGTAGACTACACATGGGAACATTTCAGAATTTCAACAAAGAAAAGTAGCTCTGCTTGATTGCAACATGTTTTCATTGCCTCAAGTCAGAGCCTGTTATATTTCACATTTCATTTCCATTTGCTAGGCATGTTAAGAGCTGTTCATGCCGATTTTGCCCATGTCAAATTTCAACGCCTTGGGTACCACATGCAGCAAACGTCATGTCAAAAACCCAGATAACTTTAGTTTCCATTATAAAATTCTAATGCAATCCTTAAAGTGATTAGAACATGAAAGATAGATTAAGTACTTTACGCAATTTTTTTTACAGAAGTTCGAAAGGGACTAAGTTCAAATAAACTGTTTATAGATTATAATATTTACTTTATTTTAGTCAATCTGTCATAGCTGAAGCTATGAACTCCTCAATGTATCCTCCAGGATACTATACCAGAATCGATATTCTATCTTAAAGAATAACATTCTTGAAATAAAAGAAACTTCATTCGCCGTGTGAAGCGAAGGCCCGAATGACGTGACAAACCACTTCGACCTTTCTACTACATGTGACTGCATCATTTTCACCTGCACCCAACTTCGCCGCATGACCAATCGTTACCGTATTGCGCTCGCTCCTCCTGAACGAAATCTACAAAGTCCTATATTTGACACATCTTTGCCAATGAATTTGAATATTTCCATAAATATTTCTCTAGCTCTGGTATGTGACAAGGCTTACTACCCTTAAGGACATAACATTGACTTGCAAAAAGACAATTGGCGAAACACATATTCCTTAGAGTAATATTGCCTGCATTGAAATATCTTCACATATTTACAGGACGCAGATCTGTTCCGGTTGAAGCAATAAGAACGTGTCACCCTTCCCTATTAATATCCATTTTGCTCTGTTCAAGAAAAATTGTCATGGATTCATCCTTGAACTCAGAAACTCTGAAAACAAACCCTGCAAATGACAAACTGACATAGTCAAAAATCTCAAATCAAGTAGAGACGAACTTTCCCCCAATGTTAGATACAACTTTTTCAGCAAATCAGAGCCTGTGGGTTATTTCTTATTAACAGGTGTACTACAAGAGCGTGAGGCTGCTTCGAGAATATTGATAATCAAATCATTCTGACAGGGGTCGGCCTCACACCCCATCTCATGAGCCCAACGTATTCCGTAAATAACTTCAACAATTGAAGGGGACTTTTCCCCACCCTTAATAGGGAAGTTAATTAAATAGCAACATGAAAAGGCTGTCTGGATGTTTTATGCACCATTGTTTCCATTTATTAAAACATCTAATGCACTTTGAAACTGTAGTTGATGGCTTAGAATTCAACAACAAATTAACTCAGGCATATATCCCACCTCCTTTAAAAGCTCCGGATCAACCAACTGGCCCTTCTGGCTTCCAAATACCCGAAGAAAACATGTCTCTAAAATCCTTTGAACTATCCATGTCCGAATTCCGATAATACGAATCTGCATAATGTGCGAGGACTCGGGTCAAACCGCCGGTTTGTGACCTCATGAACCTCATGAAAAGTCCCGTCACCTGAAACAATCGTTGCATAACCTTACCAAAGGTAGTATATTACATTCATAGTACATTGCCCTGCCCTCTGGGCACCGGCGAGGGGACAGGAAACTCTCCAGTGTCCAAAGACTCCACAAAAATAACATTTCTTATTCGGAAGTGGGGTTTTTCTTTGGTTGATCTCGTAAACTCGGAGAGGTTTGGTTCTGAGAAATCCGCGGAACAAACTGGCTAGCTGGATTAGGATATTTAGAAGATACAAGGTGGCCTCTAACACGTGACGGTAACGCGCTTTCTACGTTGAGCTTTGGACTCCGCCTTCTCAAATTTCCTCTCCTCTTCCGAATTAGATCAGATCACAACCCATCGTGAAGGAGACCTGTCGGCCAGACGGCTATAATTCTTCCGTTCGTTTAAGTTATTTAACAGCTGAACAAACTTTGTCCAAGATACCAGCATTAAATTTGTATTGCCGATGATTCCCTGAAATTGGAGGAGTCAATAAGTTTCAACGCCTTATCACTATTGCCAGAAGCACATGCCTAGGTCTCTTCTACAATCTCCTTCTTAAAGGATTTCAGTTTACAATCCATATAAGATTTAAACAGGTTGAAAACTTCATACCCTTCGACCGTTTCTTGATCTTTCTCCTTTCCAACGTTTTTATCTGTTTCCTCCCTAGGGTTGGGGAATTCATCTTCTGACTCCATAATAGCGGCTCTAACTAACAAAAACAGCACAAAAGAAGCTACGTTCGCCGTGTGAAGCGAAGGCTCGGATGACGTGACAAACCACTTCGACCTTTCACTACACCTGTGTCACGTGACTGCTTCATTTTCACGTGCACCTAACTTCGCCGCATAACCAATCGTAAACGTATTTACCCCACAGTAAATACATATATCCTTTCCAATTATGATCCCATCACGGGTTTGGCAACTTTGTCTAGATCTGCAGTAGAGAACTGTTCAGCCGGGTATAATGCTACACTGAATTTCAGCACAGTACCATCCATGGGTTCGCTAGTTAACGTGACGTCGTCCGGACGTTAAAATTAGGTTTAACACGTTGGGACGTCCATCAACCCGTTTAGAATTTGGAACAACGTTTTTGACGTTTCGTAACTATATGGTTACTGCTTTAACTATTGTATCAAAACGCTTATTTTTTACTAGGACAAAAAATCTATGACTGCTTGAATGCTGTAATGTTAGTACAGAAAAGAAGTATCAGGAACATTAAAAATACTCGTTTAATTTTGCTTTACATAAATAATCGTTAATTGATTTGGAGTATACATTAAAGGGAGGTCGCTCTCTCTCTTGTATATTTGATCTCCTTATTGTTATAAGATGTCTCCAAATGTTCACTTAGTGTGATACATCTTATTTAAGGGCCCTCTGGATGTTGTTTGTGAACCCGAACTCTGCCCTCAGACATTCAGTTTGACCTGTTTACTGCTCCTCACATCCTTGAAATATCATGAGATAAATTACATTTTTTGCAGAACAATCCAATGTGTGATGTACATCAAAAAAATTCTGATTATTGAAGAAACTTTTTCACCCTCCAATAATTCCACAATTTCTCCGACCATACTTGCGTACTTCTTAGTCTATAGGTTTTTCGAGGTCGAATTTTGTCTCTGTCATTACCCTCTTATAATTGTTACTCTGTGTTTGCTTTTGATAACTTGAATGTCTTTCATGATTTCTTTCAATTTTTGTCATCTTAATCAAGAATTAGTTTATGACGTATGGCATTGAAGACCTCCTGATGCTTCTGGTTGTGTGTAGATGTAAAGCCAATGTCATGGTTCTGGTCTTCAATATTGTTAGGTTTCTTGTATCCATTACAACCGCCTCTGTTATCTCGTCCGATATTCATTAGCAATGGATATCCCCGTTGTCTCAAGTACGTCTATAGTCCATGCAGACGGATATCTCGGTTGGGAGACAATCATAAAACTTCGTCTTGCTAGAGTGTATGGCATACTTCTTTTGTATGACTGGGGAGGAGAACCGGATATATCACTTTGTGTCCATAGTTTTATGAGAGATATATCTATTTTTATTACTCATATTGTTATCATAGTATCAAGACTTTGTATTTCAAGGTATCTTACATCTATAGTAAATTTAAGATGTTTATTTAGACTATTCAATATATAAAGAAATGTATTCAGTTTTCTTGCTATAGTGGCCATCACATAAAACAATCTTCAGGAAATCCGCACCAATTTGTTGGGAAGTTTAATCCACATTGTTTCTCGAGCTTTTTCCCCCAAAATTCTGAAACTAGTGTTGCATATTTCGACTTCGTTTTAGTTCCCATTGCTGTACCTTTATTGCTGATTGTAATTACCATCGAAAAGAACGTAGTGTTTGATAAAATGAATATAACACTTTCCAACATGAATTTTTAAAAATATCTTTCAGGAATCAGATTTGAATATTTCTCAAACACAGAATGAAATTGCTTCTATTCCCACAATATAAGTAATGTTTGAATGTAGATATTTTACACTAAAATTTACTAGTTTCTTTCCCACAAAACAGTTGAAAAAATCCGTGTGTCTCTGGTTCAACGTTTCACTTGATGGATAAAAGGTTTTAACATATTTCGAATGGTGAAATATGCCATGAAAATATAAACCGTATAAGCATTGTAATTGGTAATTCCACTTACTAATCATATCATTATACGTTTATTATATGAATGTTTGAAAACATGAATGGCTGAAGGTGGACTATCTTCACAGCATACTGACATGTACATGTATATAACATCATTTAAATTGATATGTATATTCCTGTAGTTGATACACATCAAGGAAATATATTTTTGTTCGAGATGTATAACTACCACTTTAGAAAATGCATGTAAGTAAGCATGACATTGACAGTCAATTCCTTCTTTGTGCCATTTTATGTGGAAAACTAAACAAAGTAACTCTGCTTCATTACATTCAGACTTTTTTGTCTCAACCTTACCGTACGATATTATACTTCCTGTTTAATTTCAATTAGCTTGCCCCTGTCCGAAGATCTTCATAATAACATCACATAATCACATAATGTATCAAGGACTATTGCATGAAATATATTAGTTATATGTCAGACCGTAGGCCTGAATGACTTAAATTGACAATAAAAGATGCTACCAACGAAGTTTTGCTTCATTGAAAAATATGAACATTGTCATGTGTTGGCAAACAGTAAACAATTAAAATATACTACCGTTTATATACCGTAACTATACACATGTACATATTGCAGTTCACACCCCCAAAAAATATTCAAATGTGTTCGATCCTAATTAAATACTGTTGGCCGTTCAATAAGAACCAAAAATCATATACATGTATTCATGTTTTGGTGAAACCTTAGAAAACAGTGGTGAAAAATCATATCTAAATAAGGTTTGACTTTTCGTTATTAATAACTGTTGTAATTGTTATAACAATGTTGTTAAGAATAAATTGAAGTATCGAAGCCTAGAGCAAAACGATATGTTATTATCGACTTCTTTTTTAAAATGTCGTTTGGCACTTTTAAAAGGGGACGTTTAAAACACTGTTTCCTTTCACATATTTAAAATAACATTTGATTATATAGCCCCAAGTAATAAATTTTCCAGTGCTCATTAAATCAAATGAATGATATTTGCTATGCGATAGGGTATGTGATTGCCATATGCCATCGAGTTCGTATAGTTCAAATGATTGATCACGTCTCATTTATTACATCGATAAAAACTTCCGGTGAAACTGGACGTTTTGTTGTACAATTTGAAAATGTTATTCAATTTGCATTGTACACATTACGTTCCTTTTCTACTGCATTTCTGTATGTGTACAATTTTTAACTTGGCCATGATACAAAATAATAACTTATGAAAGCCATGACATTCATATATATATACAAGTAAACAGATGATATTTATTGATGTAAAGAGATTTAGAATAGGTATGTCAATAGGTTTGTACCAAACAAAACGAAAGAACACTCTCAAAACTACTTTATGTCTACATAATAAACAAGCTTAACACCCGTGTACATTAGTAAACCATATTTTTGCATTATCCCAAAAGCCACATTCTTGTCAATGTTTGGAAGGCATTACAATCAACTGGTCGGATGCTGACACGACGAGACTTTAAACTTGACTCTAAATAACTTAAATATGTATGCAGTTTAGCTGAAGATGTGAACTAATGACATCAAGGTCTTAAGACCTGAATTACCTGAAAATTGACAAAACACGTTCATATAAACGATATTTAGTCATTAGTAATAAATATGCAAATTGTCATGTGTTTGCAAACAGTAAACACTTGAAATATAATGAAATCATGTTCATTATGACCGACATTGAAAACAAAGGGAAAGTTTCTCCAGAGCATTGACACAAATAGTTCTAATGCTATATAAAGATGGAAAAAGACACGAAACCAATCGTTTAACAAACTAAAATTGAGTGGGCCCCGAAATAATTAAAATAATCGCATATGCCATAACTACAATTAACAGAAGTGCACCTCTTATCAGCTCATAACTACAAGAACTTATATATAATACAAGTAAAAAGGCTGACATGTAACAGCCTCAGTCTGAAGTAGTGGGAGGATAATTGTTAGAAATATAAACACAATGACTTGTGTAGATTTCAATGTCTAAACTACATCTAAAACATTTTGTCTATTGATTAAGACATTTTATATATGTGCCAGTTTCGTTATACAAATGGAGCACACATCCTTATTTACAAACAATCGAATATCGAAATAAATGTACAATTGTATATACTATCAATGAATTTGAAATAATTATTAATTTTTTCAATAATCTAAGTTGTTGTTGTTGAGACGACATGTCCAAAATAGAATTTGTAAAATAATATTAACATAATGTTTGAATGGTACGGTACCATGAGTAATGGATTCCGACAAATTGATATTATCAAACATTCGCAAAACAATAAAGAATATCATAACAGCATTGGTAAACAATTCAATTGGCAACATGAAAATACGTCTCTGAAAATTATTAATGACTAATACGTTTGTTTGAAACAATACATAAATTGATGATTATTTCTGTATGCCATTGTGGATGGGCTTATGTAACTTTTATGTTCCGAAAAAAATTAAGATTAACAAATGTGATTTTTTTATAAGCATAATAAGATTTTCCACATAAAATTACAATATTATTTACCGGGGTACGAAGGGTAAGCTGATATTTTAAACCTCAGAATGTTGCTCCCTGGGTCCTTAAAATTAATCTAAACATGAAGTTTTAAAATTATAAAGAAAATTGAAATGTGACACCAAATGGAGCAGAGGAACTGATAGTACTTATTTATACTAGAATACTTCTGAAAGATTTTGCAAATAGTGTTTTAGAAATTTCCGTTTTTGATGATTTTAGTGTTCATATAATGACTGATTTGCATTTTCACAGCGTTTAATGTGTTTAATTGAATTGAAAACCACTGATGTGTAGTCAAAACGAACTTTAGAATTTAATCAGTAAATATTGATAGTGTATGATACCTGTTTGTTACAATAACAACAGTCTCATTTTGCATTATCAAATTGTTGATTATAAATCAATGCACAATGTGGTTACCAAAGCCAAATAAGTTGTTATTTTCAAGAAATTAAAATCAAAATAAAACTTGTTTTATGTATCAAACTTTGATGATGAGTTAACTTAATCAGATATCTTTGTTAAAAATTTAAATTGATTACAATCTTATGTTTTAAAGAAAGTGCTTACATAGCTTGAAATAAATATAAGATAAACATACACTTTGTTATTCTCTCTTTTGCTTTATTTCACATTAACCGTGTTTGAACGCTGCTGTATGAAATTGTTTTTTTAAATGTTCCAACGCCTTGTTATCGGTTTTCATGGCAATGCAAAATACGGCACTAATCGAAATGACAACGCTCATGAATTTCTTCAAAGGCATTTGGAAGTTGGTGTAGTGATACAAGACGATGTTATGGATGACAACTTCTTTATTTTTCACAACGTTTCTGGGCTACTTCTTTCCCCTTCATCAGGTGGATAATGAACAAAAATAAGTTGGTACAATATATATAGTTACACAGGAAGGCATTGAATTAATTATGTACAAATACAATAATTGAGATAAAAAAAAAGGTAATGATACAAAGAAAGGGTGTTGTTACAGGTCGCATGTTTATACAGTGGAGTGGTCTATGCTTCTTTGTGGATTTGCCAGGCGGTAAGGAGGAAAACCCCTTGATCCCTGTTAAATTCAGGCGCTAATCTTCTCAGGCAGATTGATTCGAGAAGGTTTCTTTTGCGCCAAGCATTGACGTTGGAAGACAAGATCTATGTGTGTTGCCAGTTGATAGAATGGTTGTTGATGATGTGCTTAGAAAGAGCGGATTTCAGATCAGATTTTTCAACAGACGTTTTGTGTTCTCTGATTCTAATTTCAAATGGTCGGCAGGTTTCTCCTATGTAACTACTACCACAGTCACTATTTATCTATCAACTGGCTTGAAAAAGCTCATGTTTCCTTTTCATTTAATTTCGCTTATTTTATGAATGGGACAGAAAAAGAATCTCTTTGGCCAATTATTGAGTTAGAGCTTTTCCAGAAATGCAGTGCTTTCTCCATTGATTTAAACTGTATTTATTTCCAGATGGTACAGGAAAGGGGCATTGATAAACAGGGTTTCCCCTATATAAATATCGTTCCCCGTGACGTGGACAGGATTTATACAACGTAACATGTAACATACATTAAACAAGAAAGAAATTCATAAATACTTACAGAATATCCAAATACAATGATCAACACAATCTATGAGCATGTACATTTAAAAGAGAAATTTTAAACCAAAAAAAAATGTGAGTGCTTTATAAATTACTGGAATCGTTTGCTTAGGTCTATAAATGTACAAACAGAATCAACAATTTTCAAGTTGGTGTCATCAGATAGTTTATTATTACCAAAACGAACAGTTTTTAAATCGTAACCATTTACATAATAAAATCTGTTTGATCTTGTACATGAATAGTTTTGGCAACAAAATAAGTAATGCATAGCATCTTCGTAATAGTTGTTACAAGAGCAGGTAGCAGAGCTTTCTATAAACCTGTCGAATTTGTGACCCTTAAGTTCACTACAGCCTAATCTTAAACGACAAAGTGTTACCTGGTTTTTCTCCATTGGTTGCAGAATATAAACTCGCAGACACCAGGCAAAGGCGGCACACTTTTGCTATCATCATCTGTTACCCAGGGTAAAATACATTTCAGTTTCGTCAGAAAATCTGTACTGAAATTCCCCGCCTTTGATTTGAGAAAGCTAACAAAAGTGATACGTCGGTAAGACCTGTTAGCCTATCAAATATGTTAAACTCCTACAACACACATCAGAATTACGATGAGGAAAGTGACACGCACTACCGTCTCTAATTTCACACTTTCCTTTTCCAATCACGAGTAAGAGTTTCCTCTCAAATTTAAAGTAGGAGTTCTTAACCTTGCGCTGTTAAGGACTGTTGGAACTCATCAGGACCAAAAACGTATTTCAATCTACACGAGTCAAGCCCTATCATTTGTTTTTTGTTTATCACAGCAAGACTCAAAGGTACAAATCAAATCATGCAGGTGACCGAGGGTGCCTGATGTTGAATCACGAAAACGTTGTTGAAAGCACCATGTTGATTATGTAAACTAAAACAGCTGACGACATGTAAATATAATCTTAGTTAAACAAGTTTAAAGAAATTACAGCACGTATTTTTCCCAGTAAAATTGACTATTTTAGGCATTGGAGGACATATTTCCCCACGTGAGATTTTTTATCTCGATCTGAAAGAATACTAATTACTCTTTCCAATAGACCTGCAATGAAAAAGGAAAACGACGTCCATATGGAAAAAAGTATATCATGGTAATGGGCGGTTCATAACAATTGTAGTATTGAGTGTTCAACGGCTTAACTATGAATATTTGCAGCTTTTCAAGATATTCTAATCTTTTGTAAGAAAACAAAGGATTAAATATAGGTTTAATAAGGGTGTATATTTGCATTTGCTTACACACAGGACAACTATTACTGTTGCATTAACCACAGTTATTGCCGTTCTTGTCTTCAGATTGTATTTGAAATTTGTCGAGATCGTACCTCATGTGGATTTGCCTCAAAAACACTCTATCAGTTTAACATACCCCCTTCCCCCTTCGAACTATTTTATTGCATATCGTTTAGTTAAAGAGCTACTCCGTGATTTTCATAACATATTATTTACCTTTGATACGATCCTAAATCTCATATGTTGTTATATAAAATCAAAACATCTTAACTTTTCATGTCCAAAAGACATATATATGAGAAATAATCGTTTTCCATAAAAATCTAAAAACAGCCTTATAAATACACAGAGGTGTAGATATCACGTCCAATATACATGGATACTAGTTATATAACCTAACAAACACTATCAGCTCCTAACTGCCCTCCTGACTGTATAAGATAAGTCTCCAAAAGTACGTTTGACTATTTGACGCGCGCCACTGTCCGGTTTTCGATCATAATTGCGACGTTCTACCTTCATATTGTCACTGGGAAAAATCAATAAGCTATAAAATGTGTCTTTTTGGTAACAGTCGAAACTTTGCGATCAAATGACACCATTGATTAAGTTTGGCATATATGACTCCAACAACTCACGGAGTGGCTCTTTAAGTGGGAAAGATGGGATCTAAACAAAATTAAAAGTATTATATGATACATTGAATTCCGCAAAGTTTCATTTCAATTTTGAGGATGTACAAATTATGAGACAAATTCGATGCTTTGGGTTTATGTGTCGATAGTAAAATACTTTGGTCGAATTAATAATTACAAATAGGTCCATAAAGGATTTCAGTATAAGATGAACTAATTAGTATAGCTTTCATACGTTAACGTTATAACGTTTCAGTATATATTTCATATAGTTTCAAACGATATCGATATCATTTGCGTAACGGAGTAGGACCTATTTCAATTACTGTGACATAGTTTCATTCAGTATATTACATGTAAATTTACATCACAGTGAGGTGAACTTCTTTGCTAAAATACGCCTAAAAGAATCGGTTTGACTCTCATAATTTTGGCTGACACACACATAACACTCACATGGATTTTTTCACATGTTTTAAACACCTAATATGACAATGAGTAGCTTGTTAATGGGGCTATAGCATGGTTTTATGGAAGTTCTCTTCTCTTTAATTTCCCCAAACAAATATATTTTTATGCCAGATGCATTATCTTCAAAGGTTTAAATATCTCGTAACTAAAACCCAAATATCCATAGTCGTAGAAGAAAGTGTCAGTTTTCAGGAAAAATATATGTTTATGCCAAATGCATTATCTTCAGAGTATCAAGTATCTCATTACTTAACCCAATTATCTCTAGTCGTAGAAGAAAGTATCAGTTATCAAGCGAAAACGAATGTTGGCTATTCCAGTGTGAACAACATTGAATCATTTAAGGTAGGGAATTAAATTTGCAAAGCCTAACCGAAATTGTTACTTTCGTTTGAGAATTGTTTCTTTTGATTACAACAGTTATGTTCGTTTAGGTGATATCATTATTTTTACCTAGGACATACTACTGCTTCTTTAAAGACAAATATATCAGACGATATCAAAGCTGTCAACATGGACTTACTGAATGACGACCAATTTACTTATCAATTGAATGAAGTAACAAATCCAACGTCGTGATTCATTCAATGTACCCGGATGTAGCGTGCAGTGTACCTGGACGAGTTAAACATAATTAGGGGAAATCGATGTTTATCAGACAGATTGACATATCGGTTGGTAGTCATGAATAGGTCATCGAACAAGATTACATACAAATTTAACTTATCATCTCTCCATCAGAAAATGTATATTGTCTTTAGTCGAATATGTACGAAGCAAATCATTGACAACTGTTTATGAACACAAGTGTAGTGAGAACATTTAAAGGTAATCATTTCAATTTTTTTCTGGCCGATACACAATATATGATAATACTTGATGAATACTTTATGATTCCTGAAAGGCATAATTCGGAATTGATCAAACAAGTATAGTGAACGTCACGTCCTGAGTAAGGTCATATCCATAACACTTAAAACATCATTAAAATAAACTTTTACGAACTGCTAAACACATGTAAAAGAGAGAAGTTGTCTGAGGGATGGTGGATTGCTTTTGAAAGCTCGACCGATTACAAACTCCGATATTCCATTCTCGTGCCCTGTTCATTCTGGTTTCTTTAAAACAGGGAATGCTTTACTGGGGAATGTAACATCTTTCTTGGTGTTCTGTCAGAAATGAGGTTATTTATTTCAATTTTATTTCTTCCATAGTCACGGAATGTGTTTATAAACAAGATAGCAGAAGCTACGTGTGCTTAATGGTTAATTTGGATCCTTTACTAGATTGGACATTGGGAAATATAAAATAAGTATGCCATTTAGACCTGGGCAGCATGTATACCAGACAACTCACATAAAGTTTATTGCAGTTTGATAATGTTTGCACAGTCTGTAGAGTGTCTGGTTCTCCCTGCTTCGTTGCAGTTGTGTTGGGCAGAGTCACAAGTGAAACTAAAATGTCTGAAGTGCCCTTTTGAAGGTCAGTGAACTCATTGCACATTCTGAGCATGCGGAGACATAGAAATCAACATCAAAATCAATATAATCCCTACCTTCTTTTGATGTAGGATTAAGTCTAAATATGAAGTTAATCCCCTCCCTTGTAAAACATATAAATATGAAATATTGCTTATGATTTCACTCATTTAAATGTTATTTAGATGTACTTCTAATCTAATATAATATATCAGAGAACAAGATGAGCCAATTTAATGTAGTGCTATTACAGCTACTAGGATCGATCTAAATAATCAAATCATGCATTGAAATCACAATACATCGTTATTACAAAACAAGCTTTATGCTGTTTTCAAAATTGTTCTTAATCTTTCCATCAAATGTTCATCAATATAAAGGGTTCAAGTCTTTATAATGGTTTTACATGCAGTAAACCGGATATTTTGTTTTATTATAGATCTTCACCTAATTCTGTACTTTGAGTATAGTCCGGTAAAGATACGCTATGTGAGGTCCTATTCTAAGCACGACAGGTAGCTGTTAAAGTTTATCTGCTAATCTGACAACCACGTAGTTCGAGTTCAATTGGTATATTTGTATTAGTAAGTAATTAACTGAAGGTTCTCAAGCCTTGTTGTCATGCAATAATAGATTACCTGATGCCGTTTTGATAAGTATTCTACATCGTAGCAGATTATTCAAGTTCAAGTGCATTGTGCTAATAAATGATGAAAATAAATCAAATAAACAAGAACCAAATTTCTACGACACAATTCAATTGAAGTATTTGAATTGGGTCCATAAAATGATTGTTAAGTCTCAGAGTTGCATTAAAGGCTATATGAAATAAACCAAGGCATTTTATTATCTTGCTAGCTTGGCTGAATTATATAACTACAAATCTATGTGTCATTTTCCCAATTTTATACCATATTTGAAATTTAAAGAGAAGCATCGCATCAATCACATTAAATGAAATTGACACATGTCGTATTTATACAAATTTTACACTTCATCCAATGAAATTCATGTGTCACACATGTCCTACTTTGAACACGTTCCAGTTCATATCTTAGGCAGATATTCAGTGGATGAAAATGGTAATCTGACTTCGATATAATGATGTGTTTTCGGTAGATACGACTGACTTTGGTGTTATGTTTTTACATCTAAGTTAAAAGGGCAGTAGCACGTTTTTAAAGCAATGCTAATCGAATTCCCTACCTCAAATAATTTAAAGGTGTTTACACAAAACTGGCTGCCACTGGTTTTGCTGGTAATTTCCCTTGATCTTTCAGAAAACGTGATAGTGTCCCTTTAAGCAAGAGTTGAAAAGCAACTCCCTTTAAAACTCTAATGTCCACGTCTTCCTTTCAGAACTTCATTATGTTAAATCAGACATGGCGTAGCAATGAAGTGTGAACGTTACATATGATCGGTGGATTACTATCATTTTGAGCAAGGGACTGCTTGTTTCTCGACTAAACCTGATAGTATTCCCTTATAATACGTGCTAAATACTGTCGGTAACACTTAGCAACGGTGAAGAGAGTACATAAACCTCTTTGGTGTAACTTCTAAAGAATTGATTTTCTTACGCATGACATGTTAAATCCTATTTTTGTCAGGCTTAAAGATGCCATCAGGTATGGTAGTGAAAAAAACTCTTAGTGTCATTGCCAATTAAAATCTGCGAGGAAAGTAGTAGAATGAATTTGCGAACACCGTTTTCAGATTATTCAATGCTAATGCAGGATTTTAAGTATCATTATGTATAAGCTGTGATCTCAGTTGAAGAAATAAGTACACAAAAGTAAAACAAACACAGACTCAATTTCGTTTTTTGGCTTCCTTGGTGAAATAATTCAGGAGAATTTATTGTTACGTAAACAACATTACATAAAAACTGGATGTTGCTGAAGTGTAATAAATTACATTGGCACAGTTCTGAGACGAAATTCAGTATTGTATGTTGATAATTTGTTTGATTTATTTGAAAATGATGCATCAATTAAAACTACAAAAGTTATCAAAAGTTTTCTCTTCACTTATTAGGTTTCAAATACATCTCTGTTTACATATTGCAATATTAATAATATGACTTAATACACAAGTATGTTGAAACTTTATTGTCGTAATTCAAGATCGCCTCCATACGATGTGCTTTACGTTTTATCTATTTTCAAGATAATAAGCCATGAGTGGCAGATTGTGTTTGATTATTTCGTAAATCGAGAAGCAAACTAAGAAGCAAATCCGAACTGAATCATATGGTCGAACTGTATTTTCCATAGTTACAATGGTTCGGGTTAGGGTTACCAGGAGATTCATTTCAAGTGTTTCTACAGACCTTTTAGTAACACACTTTGAATACATGAAAAAGAAGTAGGATACTTCATGATGGACCTTTTCTAGCAATTGCTGTAATGCTGTAAGTAAATAAAAGTTATGCAATAGCTTTTGATAGCGAATGTTTTCGCTTTTCTTTAGCAATATTATGTAACTCTTATATACTATTTTCATATTTTGACGATTTGTTGTCGAGCATATAAAGAAAGAATTTTTTTAGAAAAATATGAATTTTATCTATTTTAATTGTATGTAGGTATCATATTACACTTAAGTAATTTCTGTTTCAAAATGAGGAAAAGGTGCATTGTCACATCTTGTTATTTTAGATTTTCCAATATACAGAGTTCCACTGTTCTTATCTTACTCGAAGCTAACTAAATTTAGTTCCAGTCAACACTGGTCCTCACCGTGTTTAGTGTCTTAGAACAGCTCCTTTGGGGAACACATTACGTGATCGGTGAAATGTCAGATAACGTGTAATATACTAAAACTGGTCAACTGGAATAAGTAAAGCCAGCGAAAGTAGACTGGAATCGTGATATCGTTATTTTTCTGACATTAAGTTAATCTCATATTTAAGAATATCTTAATTTTAGAAAAAACATGAATTATCAAAGTTCGATGACATGACGTTTCATGAAGAAAATAAACTTGAAGGGGCAGTGGCACGATTTTTGAAAATTTAAGTCCTTGAACATTTCCCCATATAATCATTATCTTATGACAAATGTATTATTTTCAAAGGGTCATACATCTCATTAATCAACTGGGCCATTCGTAGTCGAAGAATAAATTATCAAGTGTCAGGCAAACTACAGCCGCAGTCTGATTAAAATCGACCGTGTTCCGAGGAATAAAAGTTTCAAAATATTGGGTCTATCGAGATTCGAACTCTATTTGTCTAGGCTATCCTCTCCACTAGGTCTGACCGCACCATACTGTGGAGCACGTGCCGACACCAGTTTAGCGCAGACAAAACCTAGTCAATAGCGAACCAATCACATCATCGCGTTTAAAATAAGGATAGCGGCGATCAAGGTTAACGAATGGAAATTGGGAGTTACTTGCCCCTAGCTACTGATACCGAATGCTTTTGCCGCACTCATTGTGATTGGTTAGCTGAGTTTACGCAAGAATGTGCGCTACAGTAGGGTAAGGTCAGACCTAGTGGAGAGGATAGCCTTGACAAATAGAGTTCGAATCTCGATAGACCCAATATTTTGAAACTTTTATTCCTCGGAACACGGTCGATTTTAATCAGACTGACTACAGCCACAGTCATTTTGTGTTAACATATTTTAATTATTTGAGGTAAGATAGCTCTCATAGCTTAACTGAACATGATACTTTCATTTAGGTACTGCGTCTTCTGATTAAAAACCATCGTCTTACTATGGTAACATTTATATTCATTCCGGTAAAATATTTTCATTCATCTGAATATATATGATACGGCACCTTTAAAGAATTATGAAGACATTCATTGAAAACACAATACAGACGTTCGCGAACATTCAATGTTCAAAATGGAATACTCGAGAGGAAAAATGTGTTACTGAACAGGAGACTTTGTTCAATCACTTCAATGAAATCATTGGCTAAAACGTCTCTTGATTTTTTCTAAAAACCGCCTGGACCTCCAAAAGATGGTTTACTATGGCATTTCAAAATACATTTCCTCTCAGAAAAGTCATACCAGTTGGACACATGATCTTACTTTTCGATATGTTTGTGAAATAGTTAATGATGTAAGTTTCTGTACCATAATAAAGACAAGAAACTATCGTTGAAGCTGAGGAAGATGAATATTAAAAAAGCACCAGTCATACAAGCATTACTTCCACGCCTTTCGCCACACAGACATCACATTGTAACCTACTAAGACATTCTGTTGATTAATCGCCATCAACCCAATCTAAGTGTACTTATGAATTGAATTCAGTACTGTCTACTCCGATCTGTTAATTAATCTGGTTAAAGACATTTTCACCAACTGCAAGTAATCGTATTCCGATTTAAGGAGAAACCTTACGATCGGATATCACGACAAATTCAAATATAAATTTTACCACTTTCATTTAGTTTTCTCTGACCAAATTAATTGTAACCCACTTGATTAATGCTTTCAAATCGTAAACTCGTTATTTTGTTCAAAGCTAAGAGCTCATGGCAAAAGAGTGTGCTGAAAGAATTTCCTTTGATAGAATTTCATGTCAAGTTAGAGGAGATTCCGAGTTCGTAAAATACTGATTTAGTTTCTTGCCATGATCTTCAAGCAAACAGATTTGTATTTTGAATGCCAAGTCCTTAATCAGTTGACGGGAAACATCTTACACTAAACTTGTCTAAAACATTTACACTGTAACTATTTGAAACATTAATGTTAATGTTAAGTTTCCCATTGACAAAACATTGCTGTGATTGAAAACAATTTTGATTGAAAAAATGCGTTTGAAATATGCTCGTTTGTAAAATGCTTAAGATATGCCTTATTTTCTCCTATAGCAACTGAAAACCATTTGGTGTAGTTTACATAATTTATTTTCCACATTTAACTCTTCAACAAGATTCTAATATGATATAGCTGTTTCCATGACTGTGTTTCTGGCATTTGTCACGTGTATTTCGTATGTAAAATGATCATTAAATATATTAGATGAAACTGCCTATATTAAATATCCATTATTGAATACTGCAAGATTTGTTTTACGTTAGGATGTCGACTTTTTATGTGGATATGATTCGTTTAATTAAGTATTTTACGTTTGAATGAACTTACGGCTTTCTTTCAAATCGCATTCCTTGGTCAATTCTTTTCAGAATACTATAAAGACAGGTGCAGTATGTATATCATGCACTGCAAAAACGTTATGCACTCTATTAACATATCCTTTTGCGTTCAGAAGGAACTTCTAAGAATGTTCAAACACAGAAAAAACATTTTGCTCAGAGATATAATTAGTGTATAAGAAACGAAAATCTCAATAACGCTTGTTGGCGAAATGACTGCAGCCCTTATTCCCTCACAACCCATAGAGATTTGATGCCGCCAATTTTCTGGGTTTTATTGGTGAATTTCCATCTACCAGTCTGTCCACCAATGTGGCTTCAGACATGCTCAAAGGGTTTGAAGTAAGCGACATTTCCGGCCATGGTATATCTATATTACCATTGTTCTCAAGATGATTTGTCACACCTCTGAAACGGTGAAGTCGAACATTATGGCCTAGTAGCAATTCTGTGGTCGTCAACTAATCGATATCAACTAAATAAAGCACGAACCTGTGTGCCATGTGTAGTGCCATCATATCCAACTTACACAAATAACTGATACTACTCTTTATGGTATACAGTTTATGGTATTGTATTGTATGGTGTGTTGTGTCTGTAACTCACCCAACAACCGTGTGTTAGAGCAAACGACTTTCTTACCAGGAAACCCTCTTCCATTGACATCTTCCATCGTTGCCATCCTCACAACAGACCTACGGTTATGATTGTGTCGACTCTTCTGGCGCTATATACGAAATACGAAGTTTTGATTCGGCAATGCTGATTGGTGCAGGGAAGCCAGGCATATTTTAGGAAGGTTAATCATCATTAAACTTAATCATCTTGTGTTTATTGTAAAGGGCCTGTCAAAACGAGTCATTAATTACTCACTAGACACCTGCCTTGTCTCTAGTGATACTAAACGCTGTTCCCAATTTCTACCTACTAGACTGTTGTTTTCGACAATAGTACAACGAATATTCTGAATGCATCCCAATGGTATGACAACTCAATGCCTTCGGCAATCTTCTTCCTGCTAATGTTCAATAGAATTCCAATGGAGATGATGAAAAGTCCAGAAGACTAATAAATACGCAGCTTATACCGAAGGGTGAAACTGCATCTTGCACAAACCGTGGATGGATGATTCAATTGCCAAATGCTGCGTACGTGACATTTGTAGTAAAAATGGTATATGTGTTCATAACGTAACGTTTGTGTCTGTTCATAACACACACAGATTAATCACTGAAATACATGCAAAGTTTGGAAT
Organism: Phorcus lineatus; assembly: GCA_921293015.1. Classification (NCBI taxonomy): domain Eukaryota; kingdom Metazoa; phylum Mollusca; class Gastropoda; order Trochida; family Trochidae; genus Phorcus; species Phorcus lineatus. The sequence continues at coordinate 45,380,317 of OV121081.1, read as the reverse complement.
ATATATACATGCAAAGTTTGGAATATATATGAGTACAAATAAGGGGATTCTTGATCTTGTTATGTGAGTATGAATACAAGTGTACGTATTGAAAGCGTAACTTTGACATTTGCTTCCTGGCTGTTATCTAACCTGTTATCTAACCTGTTCTAAGAAGAAAAGGTGTAAAAGTCAGTCTCTCATGATGTCTCTGAAACAATAATTTATCTACATTAATTACATGTAGGAACAGGAGGCAGACCAATGAAAGGTAATGTCTGTACTGTAATTCCTTTATTTATTAGATTCTGTCATCGTACGATCATTATTCCTAAACGACCATAATGGCTTATGAAAAAGCAAGTACGAATATTTCAAAGCAAGACGGAAGAGGGGGTCATTAGGGATGCTGAACTATTGAGCTATATGTCTGTGTACCCCTTTTGCTGATGGAGAAAAGAGTCTACTTTAAATAAAGTTTTCATGACGTTCGATTAATTAGCTGTATATCAATATCTGAATTAATATTTGAAGATCTAAAAATAAACTGATTCACATATTATGTTCCATTAGAAATTGTAGCATAACCTCTTGGCGACAAGAATATCTAAAGTTATATTTGGTCTTGAACCTGCTTTGAATTTCAAGAATAGGTGTCAAATTATTTGCAACTTCAAATGACAGTCTCGGAAATTAACTTCAGGGACCGCCCTCTTGGCTAGTACTGTGTCATGCATCAGCATGGCCATGATTGATGTTCATAATGCGACTCCTGGGCTCCAAAGTGCTATTGCGATGGTTACTCTTCCGGCTAATTACCTATATGTACAGATAATGACGGAGCGTTTAGAAAAGATCTGACCTTCTATCAGAAATGTGTCTCTATTCGATAGCATATTTCCAACTGCAAATTGTGTGTCTAGTTTCATCTCTGTCCAAACAGTGTTCCATGATTGTTCTGATTTTGTCATTGTCCGTAACCTTAGACATTTCTACTTCTACAGAACTGCTCGTCAAAAGGCTTCTTGGATCTAGAGAATTAAGTACTTAAGTTTGGTCTTGACCCCTCCCAAAATTTTGGATTATCCCTGAAACATTTTTAAGTTATCTGACATTCTTAAAAGTTTGACATGACGAAGTTGTTTGACAAATTAAAATAGAAACTTGTAATTTTGCTGGCTGCATGAACCTTGAATGCTGTATCATTTACATTATCTTCAATCTCTGAGACGCTATACTTACTAATGGAACACCTGCTAAGCTGCAGAGGAAATGGCCCATATAGACTTGTGATACATATTGCAGATGATTCAGTTTTTATCACTACGATTAATCCACCTCATGAATTTCAAGAAAACGAACTTGTTCGCTTGTTATTTCTGACAAGTTTATTTGAAACGTTTGTAATATTTTCGAATATAAAACAGATAAATAACTTTAAAAAAACAAATATATGTACTGGAAATCTAATTTGAATTTTCCTAAAAAGTAACTGACTCAATATAGGATTAAGAGAGGCTTTTCGATGTTATCAATACAAAATCGGGAAACAAATGCAATAGCTTGTTGATTCCTAGCTGATAAGTCAGATGAGCTATCACAAAAATAACAATGGTATTGATTTTTAAAGCAGGGAAAATGGTTTAATGGTAACAGGCGTAGCCGATTGCGATTGTGGTCACAGAATCGTCAGATACAGATATTGCATGAGCTTAACATCCTTTTAAGAAACAATGAAATTGCAATAATACTAGCCAAGTTAACTTTTAGTTATCATGTTTACATATTTCTATTTGTAGAGATATACATGATTTCCAGATTGTGTCACGCTTATAGTCATGTTTTCATGGCAACCACACAAAAGAGAGGTTTAACCAAGCAAACTTACATCTAGTATCTTTATTGACATGTATACCGAGTATAATGACGCAAGCAGTGCACCCCCTCGTAACCGACATCCCGCTTATCCAACATTCCCTGTAAACCGACTAATTTATTTTGTCCGTACTTTGTCCCTTTATGATAGCATATATGGAACCCCCTCTAATCCGATATTTGAAACTCTTATGCGGTTCCAATGTTTGGTTATAGTACAGATTGACGCACTCTAAACTGACACTATAATTTCAATATTTGGTATATACGGCAAGCAACACTCTTTTGAGAATAAAAGCATTTTGAATTAACTGTTAACTCATTAACGCAGAGTGCTGCCTATATGCGAAACACTCGAGCAGTTCACTAAGTACAACTTAGACCATATCCCAGTTGAGTTTTTGAATAGTAGTACGCATCTTTTAGCACTGGAGTCAGGGTAAGAAATCTCAGGAAAACATTGATTCAACCTACACTGGATTTTGCAAGCTTATCACAAAGGAAATGTCAGATATACTTCCATGCCAAGATTGACAGGGATATTTTATGGACCAAGTTAGACAACCTGTACATAGGAGGAAGAATGCTACAAACACTGAACTCTATATACCGAAACGTTGAATGCTGTGTCAGAATAAATGGTCTCAGAACAGACTGGTTCTCAGTTAACAGTGGTGTCCGACAAGGTTGTATTTTATCTCCGTTACTGTTCAACTTGTTTATTAATGATCTAGCGACTACCCTGAGAGGCCTGGGGTTAGGTGTCAAGTGTGAGGACGACATCGTTCCCACAGTGTTCTATGCAGCTGTCCTTGTTATTTTAGCTGAGAGTGAAACCGACCTACAAGCCATGCTGAAAGTCCTTGGAACTGGTGCGAAGAGAACAAGCTGAGCCTTAATACAGGAAAATCTAAGGTTATGCACTTTCGAAACCCATCAGTCCCTATAACCCAGTTTACTTTTACATGTGGAGACGTCATAGTGGATATGGCGGACAGGTACTGTTACCTGGGACGAACATCTTGACCTTAGCGTGACTGCCAAAGCCGTAGCTCAATCTGCTAGCCGTGCGTTGGGACTGTTAACTGCAAAAAGCAAGCAGCTTGGAGGAATGAACTACAGCGTTTTAACAAAGTTATTTGATACTCTGGTCAAATCTGTCATCACCTATGCATCAGCGATTTGGGGACTCCAAGACTACTCGTGTATCAATGCTGTACAACACAAGGCTGGACGTTTCTTCTTAGGAGTTGGAAAATATACTCCTACGGATGCCGTGCTAGGAGATCTTGGATGGAAACCTATTTCCATTGATCAAAAAGAAGCGGCTCTGAGACAATGGAAACGATTTGTTAAAATGAGCAATACGAGACTGAACAAGACAATTTTCTACTGGACTGAGCAGTGTATGTCACGGAACTGTAAGAACTGGAACTACAAGATCCATAAGCTGTTTGAAGACACAGGATGTAACGAGCCATGCAGTACACAGTTTATGCTTCCAAGCACGATAGATACCATATCACGGAAACTTTTTATGAGTTTTAAAGTCATATGGAAACAACGTGTCACTAACAACACTGGTAAATTACGAACTTACTGTCACTTTAAGCACGACTACAATGTTGAACACTTCGCACAGTTACCGTTACCAACCTATCATCGCAGCGCACTCGCTAAGTTCAGGTGTGGAGTGGCCCCAATCAGGATAGAGACGGGGAGGTATGAGCGCCTAGCTGTAGAAGACCGGATATGCAGTCTATGTAAAAATCACGTCGTTCAGGATGAAGCACATGTTATTTTAAACTGTCCTTTGTATGATGATCTTCGTTTTAACTTGTTGAAGGAAGCCTCTTTTTATGTTTCGAATTTTAATGCTATGAATGACCAAGAAAAGTGTTGAGTACTCCTCCAAAATTAAAACTTGTCTAGTTTAAGTGCCAAAACCTGCAGTAGTATTTTAAGAATACGTAAATGTGTTTTATATCAGTAAATTTTTTTTTATCCTAATGTAGGAGTGTATACAATGTATATATGTGTATATTAATGTCATTTTAGTCTCTCATAACTCCATTAGGAGTGGTTTGTGTATAATCTATGCTATGTTTTATCTGAACGTATATCTGTTTTATGATATATTTTATTGTATACACAAAGTGAGACTTTAATAAACTATCTGTCTGTCTGTCTGTCAGCGTAAAAATAAAGAGATCCTCACAGCGAGAGCCGCATATAAGCGTCCGTAAATTAGCAGTTTCTCACAACGAAAGAGGCTTATGTGCGTTATTTGAAAGTATCGGTTATTCAGAGAGAGCCGCGTCCCTCCTCTAGTATTGAAATAAACCCAAATTGCTCAATCACATTAGTATCAAGAAGATAAGCGTATCTTCATCACCTTATTGTGAAATGCTTAACCTTTTCAACAAATGGTGCTTTAAAAATATGATCAGAAGAAAATTATCGTAAACCTGACGAAGTTTGAAAATATTGACACAAAGGAAAGAGACATTTTCACATCATAACGATTGTGTCAACTATGGTTAAATTAAAAAGAGTAGTGTCGGAGTTATGAGTGGTACTTAAATATGACGGACGGACGTAGCGTGTGTATACAAATATACCTCGAATGTCCTTTGATACATTAACCCCCACTTCATTACTTCAACCTTTGCGACTTTCCCTTCCTTGACAGTTAATTGATACAACTCTAAATAGGGAAATTGAAATACTGTTAACGTTTACGTCGTTTATGACTTCTAGCATGAAACTAATTTCATTCCAACGTTTTCCATCTTTAAAGTTAACTTCTTTATGCGATTTAGTTACCCTACAAAGGAGTACTTAAGCTTCGGATAATAAGGAAGTATGTTTTGTCCAAAGACTAATTTACTCGACACATACAATCACCTCCAACTATTAGGCTGATGACTCATAAAAAAAGTTAAAAGATGTTAATTGAAATCTACCATACGAAAGATGTCTGTTTACAAGAATCAGTTAGAGTAAAGCCAATAACTTCACTAGCGTCCGATATAAAAATACTTGATCTCAAACTTTGGACATAACATTGGCCTTTCTGATTTTTACATGTCTGTAACCAAAGACCTATAGTAATTTTGTATATGTTACACTATACGGTAAAAAAACGTCACCTAATTTTCATTGATAAAGCTACTACATGTAACAAGGGAAATGCAAGTTAAGTCACCAGAGCAGTCACTGTGTCACCGTACCGATGAATTAGGTGAGGTGAGGTTAGTTTGCGTAGACGCCGCTTTTAAGAGTATTTCACTTATATCGTGGGAGAAAGCCCGCAACACCATTGTGGGTATACATTGCGGTTAAACCTGCGAGCATCGGCTGGAAGTAGCGAACCATAGGTAATACTGCGCTGAAATTCAGTGTAGCGTTGCACCCGAAACTTACTGCGTGTTGAACTGTTCTGTCCTGCAGACAAAGTTGAGGAGCCCCTGTTGGGATTCGAACCACGAACCTCATGATCCGTAGCCGAACGCGCTAACAATTATGTGCAGGTTGTAGTACTTTATCTCTATGAAGTTCACAGATAAAGTTCTTGATTGGCATTTAAAGGTAAATGGGTACTCCTTGGAGAATACAGCGTCCGTTTATCAACATTATTAAATGCGTTGTTTCTCATTTAACGAGCTATTTATTAGCGAGTTTCATCTTGCAATTAACGGGACGCAGTTAGGAAATATATTTATTGGTGGCTGAATTATATCCTAAAACCATCCGAAAAAATCGCTGACATAAACATTTTGGTTTCATCGTGTCGTCATACTTGTACTTAGTGATTTTAGCTTCAAGTTAATCAATCAGCAGGAGATGTTATTGCATGATGTGTTGTAACAGCGGCGATATATCAAACAACGATAACTTGAAAGGGCGAATATTAAAACAAAGTACGTTGTGCTTATACGACCTCTTTCTTGTAAAAGGTTTCAAAGCCAGTCCTTACGTCTTGGGAAGGTTAGGTTTTATGTACTTGTAATACAACTTCCTCCGGGAAAGTAAACAAAACGAAGTTATGTCTTGATATGACATTTTTAAAAAACTACATTGTGCAGCTGAATACTTAAAGTTTATAATATCATGTCATATGGGATTAGTTTGGACCGCAATAAAATAACTTCAACTGAACTGACAATTATCAACCTTTGTCCATGTGTGTAATTGCCATTCATCAACATAGTTAGGGATCGTCTGGTCTCTCGTTCAAAAATTCGAATTTCGACATATTGAAATAAACAGAGGGGATCATATTTTAAGATTTCGATTACGTTAAATTACAAATAAATTATTCCAAATTGACTCTCTGAGAAAAAAAATCAGCACAGATAAATTAACTAAGTGCAAAGGAAGAAACATGACAACATTAAAAAGCAGTAAATATCTTATAAAGGATTTTGTAGAGAGATATAAATATGAGTGTTGTGACCCTTATTCAGTTCAAAGACCTGTCAAACTTTTACGTTGAATCGTGGCTTATGATAAATATTTGCCTTCGAAGAGAATGGATCTGCACATTTGTAATAAAAATTCAACATCCTACAGTGTACGTTTCTTTTTGCAATGCTACTATCCAATGTGCATTATATTTGCACTAGTATAGTGGGTGAGTGAGTGAGTTCGGGTCTAACGTGCTTTGAACAATATTTCAGTTATTAAACACGTAGCTGACAAGCATCCAAAAAAGAGTGGAGAGATAAGCGAGAAAGGGATCGAAAGGTTGAGGGTAAAGACGGAAAGAAAGAAAGGCATAGTCAGAGATAGACAACAGGTTTTAGAAGGACTCAAATTTAATCTGTCTTCTACCCGTCGTCTTGTCTAGCTTGGGTGTCCCTACCAGGAGCATGAACGCTCCAGCTGGCAAAGCTCTCAGGGTCTATGAAGCACGCAAACCACCACACCACGATAAGGTATTGAGTCCAGTGGTGGCTTCTGACAATAAGGAGATCAACGATCGCGACCTCCCTTTAATGTATACTCCAAATCAATCACGATTATTTATGTAAAGCAAAATTAAACGAGTATTTTTAATGTTCATGATACTTCTTGTCTGTACTTACATTACAGCATTCAAGAAGTCATAGATTTTTTGTCCTAGTAAAAAATAAGCGTTTTGATACAATGGTCTCTGAAGCACGCACCCCACCCCACGTTAAGGTATTGAGTCCAGTGGTGGTGCACTAATATACCCAGGTATGTAAACAAGTATGCAGTTGTACATAAACTGTCAGGCAAAAGAAAAGTTTCACCTAAGTTGATTTAATCATATATATAAATTTCGATTACAAATGTTTTAAGTTTTAGACGTCGTACGCTAAAATCGAACAGTGCAGGCCTTTAGTTATCAATCGAAGAATACGTATGCATGTGTTTGCAATTTGTTTTGGAAATTGAAATTTTGAATTTAATTTTTTTGGAAAAGTATTTTTAATAACCTACAATTCTTAATCGATATATAAGATATGTTATACGTAAAAATCAACAAACATACCTTGTTTTTCACACATTAACGCCCTTTTAAACATGGTAGGGGTCATATTGGTGTAATTTTCATTTTTCACCCGTCTACTTTAGTATTACACAAAGATATCTTCACATTAACCAAACAACGATTAGTTCATATAAATTATTGTAGACATGATTAATGTTGATAATTCAATTATAAAATGCGTAACATACATTTCAAATCGTTGTAAAGTCGAAACCAACTGATGTGAAACCTTTCTTTTGTCTGTTAGTTTATATATGCCATACAGATAGTGTTCTTACATGACTAACAAGACATACATTGATGGTTCACATTTTTTTTCCTTGTATGCGACGCTCAGATTTCCAATGTAAATTTACAATCCCCTTTGTATACGAGGTCTCTGTAAAAATCTCTTCTTGAGAAACAGCAGACACGTACACCTATGAATTAAGGTTTCTGTGACGAGAGAAAGAAATGAACATAGAACTTGGGGCCAGCAATTAATTCGACTATTTATAGTCCCCGTTAGCCAAGGTTCATGTATATACAATTTATGCTTTCCAGCGATGATTTATTAATCCCTTTTGTATATCTCTCTAAAAGCTATCATCTTGTCATTTATTTTTAATATTGTTATCAATGTTCAGGTAAAATATAGGTCTTTATCCAAAGAATCAATGCAAATTGAAAGTTAAATTCAACTATAAGTTTTCCTTTTTAGATTTATACCGTCCCCAACTCAATATAACTTACATTGGTACCTGAAGTACCTTTTATGACGTACATATGTCCCGAATATATCTTGTAAGTGTCCTATTTATAAAGTACCTGCTAATATTAAGCTTTCTAATTCCTGTTTGAACTTTATTAAGATATATGACGTACATACGCTTCCAATCCGAGTCAAGTAGTCTACTTTGGGAAAAGTTACTTTGTTTAGTAAAGTCTATTACTAAAATAAGTAGTAGCTTTTTTACTGGCCCAATTACAGATGCTATTTAGAAATGGCAGATAATAACCAATTACCATTTATAACCATTGCATTTCGGATATTCCTGATGGATAATTGAAGAAAATAGTTGACATGGTACAGTGTATATTATTGAACTTTTCCTTAAATGCCAGAAAATGTTCTGGTGCACATAGGGATACGAATAACAATGTGAAAGGGCATTTAAAAAATAAAATTGGTTTTAAGCTAATTTGGCATGACAGACCCGATGGGCTAATGGCATGGCATGTTGTCCGTAACCTTTGTGCTATTTTGACTTCTTCACTTCAACCATTGACTCAAGAAATCTGAAATCCTGTCTACATGAACATAGGTTTTAAATTCATAGAAAAGTTGAACTAGTGGTCACACTCTTAAAACCTATTTTCATCTTCTCCAGACACAATTAAGATACCTACAAACCTAATATTGCTAAGCTCATGGGGATTATAATTAATATATTTGGCGAGTATGTAGCCCCTCAACTGGTGCCACTGTGCCTAAATGCATGAGCTAGAGAGCACTTTGATTCTCGAAAAAAATGAAAACTTGTGTGGAGACAAAGTGGAAAAAAACTAGGTGCTGAAGGGTATGTTGCATTCAATGATTGGACAACTGAACAATCGAACGGATATATATTCATTAAATTAATGCAAAGTAACAGAAAAACACAGAAACGTCAGAGAGTGATTGAGTTAGGTGGTGTTTAATGATTTTTCAACAATATTTCAGTAATTAAAAACGTGGATGAAAGTAATTTAAAAGAAAATGAACAGTTCAGGGAGACGATTTTAAGGGAACAAAAGGATAAGCCTTCTCTCCCAAAAGAGCTCCGTCATAATTTCCTTCCATCCGTCATAATACGAACGTTTCTCGGATTAGAAATGTGGAAGCCTGATTGGATGCAAGCTAAGCAAAGTTAGATGTACAATCAGCGACGCCGTTTCAAGACTTATCATTCAAATCGCTTAAGTTATTTTTCTAAGCTTTTGGAATTTTTAACTTCATTCAAATATGCACTTCGCTTATTATGGCCTACTTACACAATAAAACACTTTATTTAGCGACTGCATCATGGCTTAGGCCTGTGTGACAACAAATATGTTATTCCTGCATTCGGGTTTATTGTGCTGCTAGGGGAACTGCATGAATCTCGAAAAGAGCTTTAATTGTAACAGAGGTTGTATAGGAAATTATGACGGAGCCACCTCTGTAGGGAGATACTAAAGGATGATGAAAAAGACGGAAATAAAGGCATAGTGAGTGAAAAACAGCAGGTTTCAGAACAACTCACATTTCTTCGTGATTCTACCCGTCGACCTGTTCTGCTTTTTTTCCCTTACCTGGAGCATTGAAGCATTGTTCTCCGGTCTCCAAAAGAAGCGAACAATACCATGATAAGATATTGCTTAAGTGGAAGAAAAAATAGCTAGACAAACTAAGATAGATGAATTGAGGAAGAAAAGATTTCTGTCAAAAACAAACATATAAGTGAAAATCAAACAAAGGTCTTATACAAACAGGAGAAAACACAATCTTTCGTAATAATATAAACTACAGCGGAACTAAAAAAGAATATCAAAAGACCACTAAGGAATGCGATCTGATGAAGACGCTTATTACGCTCTAACGTGATCACTCCTCTGCTTCATTGATAAGAAGTACACAGCCTTGAGGAATATGAAGAAACCTTTAATGACTTTAGCTAATCCGGCTCAAATTACATCAAAAGTAGCATCTCGTTTGAAAAGTAATACTTTTTACCTACCAATCTGAGAGGAGGATTTTCAACGACGAGGTCGAGTATGCAAACGGAAACCCTTCAGCTATCTAAGCTGTCATAACTAATTACCTTGGATGTTAGAAAAACAAGAAATGAAGGGTCGCCAGGAAGTATGTTTTCTATTGGCTATTTTCTTGAAATTTCTTTCCTCAAGTCCTGTTTCTTGCAGACAATCATGTGACAGATGACTTTAAGTAGCACCAATTTGAAGCCTACTTGAATATCCTTCTAATTGAGACGCTCACGGAGCTACAACCTCTTGACACTATCAGAGCTGGGCGGAAGCAAACACATACACACAAGACTGATCCAATGCCTGGTATGAAGGAAACAGTGGACTACCAATTTACTAGTTCATTTGAAATTCAAGATATGGGCCGCAGGTGGGGAAGAGGCCTTTTGAGGCACCAAAAGTAGCTGATCGTGATAAACTAAAAGAAAATGGCATTATTGTCGTGTTTTTGAAACCAGAAGATGCGTCAATTAAAATGCCATAAATGTTGTCCATGTCCATTACTTTTAACGTCGGTCTGTACATATCAGGAAAGATTCGAGGAATAGTCTACATCATATTCATTTATAATATAAGTCAGTACTCAAGACTCAACATACATGCAGTAAGAATTTACAAATCTGAAGCCGATAGTTTGAGTTAAGGGTGACTTTTAAGTGGGATTATACTTAAAAAACTAAAACGTAAATGTTTTTAAATTGACATTTATTGCGATGTTTTTCGTGTCATATGCCCATATTTCCTGCCATCCTACTAAATCAGCGTATATGAATCCGCTCTCGCTCCTTCATAATACCCTGATCTCCTTCGGGCTATATCCCTCGTTTAATGATACCCTGGATGAAATGAAATAATCAATACAACAATACCAAAACAGCTAATGACACGAAATGATAGGTAGAGTCAATTAACCCGTTAATGACCTCATTTGTCACAGATGAGAAGATTCCTCTTAATAGCACTTTGTATTAAACATAAACATGTTGAGATTCTTGTTGTTGAGATTTCCAAAGGTTTTTAAACGATTATCAGAACAAGAGATTTTACATGTTTGTGTACTAAATGAATTTGCACTAAGCATTAGAACCTACACCTGATTAACAAAAAATAATTCTTACAATAAAAAATGTGTAAAATAAATCGATACACTTCAGATATGGAATGTTCATGTACATGCGGTAGTTGGTTGATAATAATAACCTATTTGAATTCGATTAACAACAGTTGTAAGACAAATCATGTGACATAAAAATGCGTTTGCGTTTAAATACAGGTTTGATCAAACAAACACTATTACAATTGACTTTTACAAAAGGAGTGTCACGTTGTGTATGACCTTACCGAAGACGAATGTTTTACCTAAATTCATCAAAATTATAAATGACCCAAATCTTACAACCGGCGTGTCATTAAACAATCTTAACACCATATAGGTTTCAACATATTTCATTAGTAAACATTGTTGTACAAGTTATAAGAAGGAATATGTCTCGTCTGTTTAATAATAATATTCTATGATCAGGTAAAAATGTACTAATGAGAAAAGATTGTATGTCAGTTTGAATATTAAAATATTTTGTGATTCGTTGAAAAATAGTCAAATTAAGCAAGACTTCCAATAATAAGATCTTCACTTTTGCCAACATATGTTTAAACCCTACGTACTTTAAATATGTTCATGAAGACATAAAACGATTTAATCAATTAATTTCATGTGAGGCATATTCCTTTTGTGGTATTTGCAAACACTGGGTGACCACTTTTGGCGATATTCTTGTATCTAGGCCCAGATATACGATAGATACGGTAAATTACCCAGTGTTTTGAAATAATTGTTACACCGCCCTTTCTGATCTGTTATCCTACTGAAAATCTAAATGGAATATTTTAACCTTATGCAGCATTAGATAAGGATGCCGTACTCAATAATGAATTACTTACTGAGATCGTGTATCCATTGTAGAAAGTGGATTTGTTTGAGCAGGCAATGTGAAACTCGCCAGAAGAAAACGTCTTACTTTCGCTAACATAAGAAAAGTCCATATGGCTTCACCATGTTGAGCTTAAATTAATTCAAGATATGAATATGATAACATAAATAAGATAATTACCACACCTTTTCGCTATTTGTATATGAAAAAGAATTTCAAACTTGTAAAATTTGTCTCAAAGATAACAAGGTACCGCGAAAGGTGAAATTAAACCTTAATATGTAGCGGAATGATCGAAGATCTTATGGACAATATTGATGGTACTAGGTTTCGCGGTAACTGCTATGCATACCTGCTATACTAGAAGTACTTGCGGTTAACCAAAATTTCGAAGGACAAGTTGTGATTCTTTTACGTATGTTGTTTCGTGAATATTCAGTAATCGGATTGGAAAGAGTTAACGAGTTAACATAAGGAACAACAGTAACTATTGGCGAAAATTCATCCAATGAAAAAACTTCTTAAGATGAAATTGCTATGTATGAAGCCTATGTCATAATTCATTCACTATATAACGTGACGATGTTCTGTCGAAAAACTCTAAGATCGAAGTGTAAAGTCGAATAAATTTTAGTTTTCCCATCCTCGGCTACTGATAGCTCACTTTCCGATACTCGATAAAATCACCCTTGGGAATTTACATCAGAAACATTTGTACTCAAAATATCCGCCCCTGAGCCTTTTTACGAAACAGAAATAACTTCATTGACGAGATGTTCAACTATGATTTATATACATGTCTAAAAGATGAACAGTATATCCAATCCAAAGATATCTCTATTTTGGGAAAGTTTATCGAATCTCGCAACTCTTTTTGGGAATGTTGCCAATATCTAGTTTTTCAAACTAGATCTTGACTTTGAGTGTGATAGTCTCCTAGACAACGTTAACTAATAATGGCATGTGCCACCACAAATGAGTGGGTTGTCATGACGGGGATAGGGACGCATCTCAATGCAATCAGTGTAACGCTGTGTTACAAAACAAAGGGCGCTTTCATTGTCACCGTAATGGGTGTCACTACAAAGAAGTCACGAAATTACAACTAACGGCTCTCCCTGGTAATGTCAATTACGTTATTATCGAGCTCATGTCGAGGAAATTACATACTTGATTTCATGAGGGATAAAATAAATGTTTTATACCCCGTTAGCTTATACGTTGTTTTTTTTAAAAGAACTACTTCCAGAACAGTTATTTTTTAAGAATATCTAGACAACAATAGCATCAATGCAAATTTCTGGTGACATGCCGTTACTTCCCGCCTTCATTTCACAACTCGAGATCTAATTGGCTGACAGAACTATTTCTATTCATTCGTTCTGTGAGTCGAGCGAATCCGTGTCACAGAGACTTCAAAACATTGTTTTTAATTTCGTATGTCAATGTAATTTCGTTCATCTAGGATTGTCTTGCTTAATGTATGATCCACAAACATGTAGTTAATTGCAGAGACTAAATTTAACTGCGCCATGACTTATAGTTGTTCGTCGCGAATGAATACAAAGACCGAATTTACTTTCACATCGCCTTCACTCAGGTATTTTCCAAAAGTACCGTAAATATTCTTAGACTTGACTTGGGTAAGAAAAAGAATAACCAAACCGAAGCTCGGAATAACGGTAAAGCGCTAAAGCTCGGAATTTATAACAATAATTCACTCAGGACAGATAAACCGTAATTCCGAGCATCTTTTTTAATTATTCTTATAATATTCCTTTTGTCGTAAATAACCGTAACACCTTCGAGACATTAGCCGAGGATGACTTGATTCTTGACAAGAGAAGGAATATGACGAGAACATTTTTAATTCTGAACCATAGTTTCCCTTTTGTATCCTTTTAATTTTATTTGTATACGTGGTTGAGACGGACAACCTTTGACATTGTTTATTCCTGTCACGATGTCAATATCAGCATCCATCTAGAAAAGTACCTAATCCCAATGGTCCACGTTTGCAACCAAGAAAGTCCACAAACTAAATCAACTAATTTCAAGACAGACAAACAATTGCAACTTTGTCCATGATCACGAATAGAATTCAAATTGTGTACCAAAGGCAGATTGCAGCTTTGATTAGTTCCATAAACTCTCTGTATACTGATCCGTATGATATTAATTGATTCCGCAAAAGAAACGCAGTTGTTAAGGATATAGGTGTACCAGGAAAAGTGTACGTATGTCAAAAAGATTAGTGTTTCTGCTAATACACCTACACTTAGAAGAAAGGAAGACGCATATAGCTCAGATTTATAGCCGATCGCTGTATGGCATGCCGGTGAATGTCAATAGAACATGATCATGGTATGGTCGAAAATAGCGTTTATGAAAATCGTTCAGGGATCTTCGGACTATCAACAGCTTTTTGTTTTGAGTAAGTTGCGACGGTTATTAGTACTGATAGACACAGTACACATACAACAGTTGAGTTTTAGTTGTACAAAATGTTTATAAACCAGTAAACCAGTCAACGTTATGAAATATGTTTTATGTAAGACCGGGATTCTCTGGCCTTTTAGCTCATCTGGGCTTTTGGCATGCCATGTTGTTTGGCGTCCTTCCGTACGTAATCTTTCCACTATTTTATCTTTTTCACAAGAACCATTGACTCAAGAGATAAGAAATCCTGTGTACAGACTTCATTACGAAAGAGTTTTTTTTAATATACAGGTTCAATTACCCTTTTAGGGGGTAGGTATGTTACATGTGTTTTTTTTACCGAGTTCCCGTGTGTGTACAGACTCCTTAGCTCATTGGAATTCTAATTAATATATTTGGTGGCCCTCTGACCCCCATCAAGAGCCAGTAGGACAACACCCTAAATACTGTTGTTATCCAGAAGCAATAAGCCTAGAAAGCTGAAACCTTGTGTGCATACTCCTTAACTGATGGAGATTTCTTATTCATATATTTGGTGACCCAGTGACCCCTAATAAGGGCCCTTTGGATTATATCATAAAAACCTATTTTATGTTCTTCTCCAGAAGCAAAATGCCTAGAGAGCTAAAACCTTGCTTACAGACTTCTTAGCTCATGGGCATTATAATTTATAGATTTAGTGATTCTGTAAATATCCTACGGTACGCGATCTATAGAATTTGTTGCTGATTTACATTGATGGGGGGGAGGGGGAGGGGGGGGGGGGGGGTAGCGGAGTGGTTAGCGCGTTCGGCTTCGGATCAGAAGGTCCCTGGTTCGAATCCCACCAGGGGCTCGGCAACTTTGTCTGTAGTAGAGAACTCTTCTACACGCAGTCATGTTTGGGTGCAATGCTACACTGAAATTCGGCGCAGTTACACCCATGGTTCGCTAGATCCAGCCGATGCGCGCAGGTTTCACCGCAATGCATAGCCACAATGGTGTTGCGGGCTTTCTCCCTGCAATAATACTAGCAGCCGCGATATAAGTGAAATAATCTTGAAAGCGGCGTTAAACACCAACTCACCTAACATTGATAGGGACACAAAAGATGTAAAACGATCCTTTAAAAAAATATTTCTTTTCTATGGTATAATTGTATCTCTTGCTGTTCTTAGGTATGCCGTTGCTGAATGCCCTTTAACTGTAATTAAAAATAGATGATTTAGATTTCAATCCGTTAAATAAAAAAAAACTTCGAATGAAGCAAAAAACAGTGCTGAACTGCTATTTTAATTAACAGGCGAATTAGTTCCGCTGATAATAGTGTCTAAGTAATCTTGTGAAAAGTGAATAATATATAATCTATGATTCCATTAAGTTGTAATTACTAATTCAAAACTCAGCTATGTATAGAACGTTCATCTGATCAATTTTCAAAGATATATATATATGAAAACGGCAGGTATTAATGGTATAGTTATAGCGCTCTCCTGCAGCGATAAAGCTGCCCCAATGGCTATTTAGTGTACACGCAAAAGTACGCGTCTCAGAAGACTGAATAATTGATGTGTCTTAGAAATCTTCAAGAATATTCAATATAGTGAACATTATGAGAGCATCTACCACTCGTGTAGCAGCTTATTGCAATATTATTGAAGATATCTAGTGTCTGGGCATGATTTCGCGACAACGTCCTGTACATTTTGTATCTGTAGGCATGATATTACAGTCAGGCAAATGACATGCTTTGAGTAATGTTTCACTGAACATGGAACATGGATATATCCTAGTTTCTGAAACTTAAATTTGACCATTATGCATTTGATTTTATTTTTATCATATAGAAGTCAATGTGTAATGACTGATTCATCAAAATCAGTAAACTACACTGTTACTTTAATTACCCAAATATTGTGAAGTAGATATGAAATTCTCACAACCAATTCTTGCCCAAGCGGGCACAAATATGCCGGGAATTAACGTTTTCAGATCACAATGGTCACGGGAATTGCAGTTTTTCTAAAAATAACTCGAGATATGATTGGCTTACAGAACTATTTCTATTCATTCGTTCAGAGAGTCCAGCGTACCCGTGTCAAAAACACTTCAAAACAAACATTGTTTTCAATTTCGTATGGAATAATGAGAAACGTAAAATGTTTTATATATGGTTTGTTTTACTATTTCGTTCATTTAAGATTGTCTAGCTTAAAATATTATCCACAAACATGAAATGAATTGCAGAGACTACATTGAACTGCGCCATTACATAATCGTTATTCGTCGCGTATGAATACAATGACCGAGTTTACTTGCACATCGCCTTCACGAAGGTATTTTCCAGAAGTACCGTGAATATTCTTAGACTTGACTTGGGTAAGAAAAAGAACAACCAACCCGAAGCTCGCAATATTAATTACGGTTTATCTGTCTCTCGTGAATTATTGTTTAAAATATTATATTATAAACATGGTCATAAATATTTCGCCCCAGGTATATCACATTTCGTTTGAAATTAAATTCAAGGTACATTATTTGAGGACAATTAATTGGAAACTAAACCAAGTTTGTTTTAAAGATATTTCATGTCCAATGCAATTAAGTGAAGAGTGCTTTAAAAACGACATAAAATAATGAAAGGAAATGTATTATTTATCATGATTTAAAAAAAAACATTATCTTTTTAAATCTTCAGAAGATCAGTGGAGGCTATATATATAGTGACATTTAGATGGGTGCTTATTGTTAATATCAGATGGTTTCTAATGTCAACTAAGCGTGATCCATATCTCTTTTGAGCAGTTAAAGTCCCTATCTCATCTATTGTTAAAAATGCCGTCCCAAACCAGAACTGTAAGTTCTCAATCAATACCGCTGTAGACTTAACACTGAACTTCTTCAAGCCTGGACACGCTAATCATGTTCTATAAACTGTATAAACGAGAACACGAGATCAGTGAGTTAGCAACCATATTATACATTACACCAGGATAATTTGTACTGACATTAAATGCCGTTTAATCCTGTTATGAATGATTAACAATCAATGGGGTGATAAAAGATGTCCAGTAGTCCGATGTTTCAAACAATCTGTTTGGTTGAAGCTAAAGCAAGCATGAGCCAAATGTTTGAATTGCTTACCGATTTCTGAAACATAAGACTAAAGCGTGTTGTAAAATGTATTTTGAGAAATTTAATCGACGCAGCTGTTCTGTTGGCTTACGTCATTCAATTGATGTTATTTTACTGATGTCCCAGGGGTTATATAGTCCAGAGTATTGAATCACTTGAGGACTTAGCTCTGGGTGACTGAGAATGCTGCTAATGACTTAGCACCAGTGTTGCACTCTTAAAGTCATAGTCTCATTTTTGCAAGGAAAATTGTAATAAATGCCGGACAAATAGTTCACCACTCACAGAAATCTTTCCCCTGACGTTTGCAACAATTTTCAGAACTCTGCAGGCATTCTAGCCCTCAATAATGAAGTTCAAACTACCCTACCCTACCCGAATATTATGTTTTTTGCGAGCGTTAGTCCTTACCACGTCATTTCGCTAAGGCCGTGACGAAGAACACACAAAATTTCCCAGCTGAATATCCAATGAAAATAACTAATAGCTTACGCTTTTTCAAATATAGAAATAACAAAAAGGTGGTAAATTCAGTGAAGAATGCGTCTGTCATAAGTATCGGCGCTGCGATGACTAGATTTCCTGTGTTTCGTACTCACGACGGGATTGCACTTATTTCGGTACCTCATCGGTCTGAAACGGCATACTCCAATAAGCTGCTTCATCCAAAACTGTAAAACGGGCATAAAAACGAAAATCTTTGCAAATGCGACAGGAAATATTTATGTTAGTGATCAGATTTTGTTCGTGAAGAATAATTAGTTCAGTTTAGTTGCCTTACAAAAATGAGACTATGACTTTAAGTTGTAGTGCTATACGGCCCACTAATAAAATTAATGCTTAAACGTTAACATTGGATGTCTATACGATCTTCCTTACTATGACAACGTTGCATTAGCCGCCTACAAATTGTTCCTTGAGAGTTAACCGAAGCCACTTAACACGAAATGACCTTGATGACAAACGTCTCTTCACGACACCATAGTATGCAGTCATCGATGACATAATCAGAACAGCAAATCAAATAATAACATTTGATTGACATTGAGGTTAGTGCTTTGATTTTTTCTTCGCAGGACAGTTTGATCAACAAGGCCCGTCAGAGTCATCGAGGTTTGATTTTTATTTAGAGTTGATATATATATATATATATATATATATATATATATATATATATATATATATATATATATATTTGTTTTAGTTTCTATAAATGATTGGCTAGTGATAATAAATAATGAAATCTGTAGACATTTCCTAAAAACGCCAATCCCTCAAATATCAAATATGTACGTTTAAAGCGCGTGACTTGGACGGGGAGGATGTGTTAAGTTCTCATCATGATCCACAATATATTACGGCATGTACCAGTGATCAACAATTATTTCAAATGGCAACTAAAATCTCAAAGTAAACATTTAAAAGTACCAATTCTTTGAGTTGACAACGTGTGTGATTCATTGAATTATCTTTGCTATTGTCCTTGAAAATATTACTGTACATAATCGTTATCCATGTGTGTGATTGCAATAGAGAACATGAATATCGAATGAGCAAGTATATGTAGACAATATACAGAATCAAACAGAGAGAAGAAAGGAATCCTAAAATCGTGTCAAACACTCCTGTTAACTTTCATACATAACTCCATTTCATGTATATCCTCATTACTCTAAATAGGAATACATGAATGTTAAACTTTTATGATATAGAATGTCACCAGAAAGAGCTTATTAACCAAAGTAAAATCCTAAAAATTCTCATTTAAGTATGCCTTAATCATGATTATCGCTTTCGTTAAGATTTTCATCCGTTTCATTCACGTGAAGAAGCCAGTGAAAATCCAATACCTTCGTCATCAACTGTCACATACGTTGTCACATTAATTGATCAAACGTTCGAAAAAATCAAATAAAAAATTCATTTCGATGAAGACGAGGTTGTTGAGAGTGATGAAAGGGACTGGAGAATGCTGAAATATTTGCGTTAATGCTACACCGTCACTAACTGAAGCAGGTCGATATTGATCGCTGGCACTGCATAACTAGTCGTAGGGAAGGTAGTTCATCGTATTCGCGCCGGACCCTGAATGGCTGATAGACCGCTATGTTAATGCGCCACGTCTTAAGAGGCGTTTAAGCTCTATAAATCGCTTATTCGTTCTGACTAGCGGTTGGGAAAGTATTGTTTCATTCATTACTAGTGACACTGTGATTTTCGACATCAATCTCGGAACTTCTTAGCAGTTTCATCAAGTTTCCAATTCAATGTGAGTGGTTTTTTTTATATTTTCATTGTTATGTTGAATTGTTCGGCGACATTTAAAACAAACTTATGCTTCGTTTAAAAAATACCAGTCTCATTTTCAAATTACCTTTTTCGTTAACAGCGAGTATGAATGAATTATAACGGAATAGTTTATTAGTCTATTGTTTTATGTATCTAAATTACAGATAAGGAATTTTATGTTTATTTTAAAAAGTTTTTTAAGTTGTGGAGATGATGTCATTGTAACTTACTGAATGCGAAAGGAATGCTTAAACTTCAAGTTTTAAAGTACGTTTTTGCTATCCGCAAGTATAATTGGTTCATTTAGGACTGTTTTGTTAGTCCAAGGCTTGTTCTAATTACTATATATAACGATTTATATGATTGTTTCCTTTAAAACAAAATCAATGTTAACGTAGCTAACGATTTTGAGTTGTAGAGCTTGTGTCATTGTAGCTTACTGAATGTGACATAATTGCTTGAAATTATAAGTTTTACAAACCTCTGTCAACTGTCCAGATATGAGGATATACTGACGAGCCCCATTTATTATAAATAATGTGTTAGTATTTTGAAAGAGACAAGCACAAACTTGATAGCATTTGATAAGTCAAAAAATCTGAGTTTGTTTGTTTAAAACAGCTAGTCTACAGCGATCACTTACCCATGATATTTTTTATTGATTATCAGTCATCCAAAACTTGGTTAAATTTGGTTAGTCTTAAACAAGGATATCAAATGAAATCTGTTTTTAATAAATGCACTCGAATGAAAAACTTAATATCGACGGAGTGTTTATGCTTGATTTTCTTGTCATCAGGTCTTTCACGCTTAATCTAAATCAACGTGCAACTGCTTAATGTAATTGGTGTCTGATGAAGTAGTTTTTCCATGATAAATGTCGACAGATCTAGAAGCACTGTGGAATTCTATTCTACAGATAAGTTCATAGTTCCAAGCAAGGGCTAGCTAACACTACAGAGCACTCGAAAGCGTAGCAAAATGTAGTGATTTTATCAGTGTTTCACAAGCATCAAGGGGTTCGTAGGATAAAAAAGCCCATAGCTCTGGATGAAGAAACTTAAGCTCACTAGTGCGTCGTTGTAGATTTTATGCAGAATCATCTCAAGAAACTTAAAAATATTAGAAAATGAAGACTCCTTGAGACGCTATTTCAATGAAAATGTCATATCACTGCATTTCTTGTTATTCCTCTTGTGATCTTCATTGAATATAATGATTTCTTAATAATGAAATGTCTTTTAAAATATTTTCAAACTATTTGGTTTTCACTTTAACTTCAAGGCTGGTATACGGATAAAAGTTCACATCATCAATCTAGCTTGTTGTTGTCAACTGATGTCAGGATATCCTCACTGTCAACCATAACTTGGACATGTCTGACATAGTCCCTTTTAGCCAAATGTAAACTAAATTTATATTTTTCCCGTAAATCTTTTTTGTTTGTAGGAAATGTAATGTTGATTTTTTTCTTTTCATAAACTTTTCTTATACTTATATAATAGAACTATTTTAAAATCACGAATGATTAAGGTATTGATTTGGCAACGCTGAACACATAATTATCAACAATGTTGGTAAATCACAATTTACAATGTGAACATACAAGACATTGAACAACGTACCGATGACAGATA
The DNA here is from genome assembly GCA_921293015.1 of Phorcus lineatus. NCBI lineage: Eukaryota > Metazoa > Mollusca > Gastropoda > Trochida > Trochidae > Phorcus > Phorcus lineatus. Next base: position 45,358,766 of record OV121081.1, on the reverse strand, counting down.
CGTGTGTTGTCACAACACTTTTCATCATATGTCTAGCAACCATACAGGATACAGCACAATGCCAGCAACATCGTGGATACATATGAACGGAATAGAAAGTGTGTGGTGTAAATTTTAAAGTATTGATATACGATTATGAACTTGTTTAGTACATCTTCCCACGCATGGTCTATTGTTATGCCAGCCCCAATGGCTAAGATAGGCCTTGCCTCATTTCCCGTACAGTTCTGTGCTTGTCGCCAAGGCTGGACGGATCGCGATAGTCAAATGAGAAATCACATGAGAACTGCACCTGAGGGGGCTTCACTCAAAACACGAATTTTGAGTGGTGTGCAGCAAGGTTTGAATTTACCGGTGATAGAGGCTGGTGCAAATTATAGCTATGCGGGAGAATATGTTAAGTAATTTTAATAGTCATTACATTAATCATACCTGCAATAGCGAATTGTAAAATGACAGATTTCCATGTGTTGATGTTCATTTGTCCAAGTTGACAATGTCTATAATATTCATAATATTACATCCAATATTCTAAACTCATTTAGATAAGTAACATACATTAAGGAACAAATTCAATACTTTTTACGTCTTTATGGTTTAATGTTCCTGATTATATGATTAAGTAGTCTTGAGGTTATATTACTAACAGACGTTTAGTTGCTGTAAACGGAATGAAATAAACACATAAATTTAATAAAGGTCATAAATTAGAGCAATTAAATATGACAAGGCTCTCGTAAACATGATGATTTGAGCAATTAAATATGACAAGGCTCTCGTAATCGTGATGATTTGAGAAAGCACTTTACGAGTTGTGCGTTGTTTTACGCAGTTTTGAGTTGGTTTTTATCAGCTCTGTACAGATTGCTGAGTTATATTAATGCTCATCGAGAACGGACCGGGCTTGGTATTTCGCAAATACTCGTGAATTAAGTGCAGACCACAGATTGATTCATATCGTTAACTGCGATATGTTGAGTGTGACGTCGGCAATATTCAGTATTCATCATGTTGGGTTTTCGACTTGAAATGGATTTTCCTCTCACAGTTGACCACTGTGTGAAATTAGGACAAGTTTATTCCATCTTTAATTGTAGTAATTGCCGTTGTCAAGCCGAAATGAACAAGTTGACCTTTATTTGTTTTTCGAAATTAAAACCAAAATGATATGATAACATCATTTGTTGTATCTTTTGTATCAATCATAATCGTGTGCGTACTTCATGTAAGTCCATACAGTACTATTGAATTCGCTTGTCATTTATTGAACGGTAAGCGGGTTACAAGATCACATCATATTTGTTCAGGAATCAGAAGTCACGATTCTCATTGTTCAATAAATCCGACTTATCATGAGAAAATTGCACTGGTGGCGCCTGAGTTCTGACAATAAAGTGTAGTGTGCAGCGTATGAAGTGCTTTACACGACCGTTAAACACCACCACGTTACAGGTAATTAAATCTCAGGATAAAGCCAACCAGGGACTTGTCAACATTGTCTCCTGTAGAGAGGTTCTTTATTTGTTAATCGCATTACCTAGCCACAAAGTTATTGAAGGTCAGCCGCGGTGATATAAGTTGAGTACTCTTTAGGTACCGTTTACTTTATCATCACCTCACCTCTCATTTGATTGCGGAGTGTTACTTTTAAGAAGTAATAGCATATGAACATTATTTTCCATGTTTTTAAGATGGTTATTACCAAAAGGTGGATACCATTCGGTATCTTTGCATCATTTGACAAATTACCTTTCCTGTTCAAGGAATGCTACATTTCTGTCATATATTGAAATGATATATGAAGGAAACGGCTTGAAATTGAATAGTAAAGTCTCATTTTAGTACCGATCGTGACGATGAGCATATAAGTTGTTTTACGTCTTATTAACGTTTTGATTGGCCCAGATTTCTTTAACCCATTTGCCAATTTTTCTTGATTTGTAACACTTTGACACGTATCATGCACTCGAGTAGGGTTAAGCGTAGTATTACATGTATCGAGACAAAGATGCCCCTTAGCTATAAAGCAGCATATCTGAGGGTCCACGTCAATCACAATCTATTATCTCAAAGAGAGGAACCGTACTGTAAGTAATCAATATATAGTAACAGTTAAAGGGTCAGTGGAAGAGTTGTACAACAAGTGACTTTACGAAAACGCAAACAAACGTTATCCATTACAAGGCAATAATTTGTAATCAAACTAAGACGCAGATCTCAAACTAACTTTCAATTTTCAAAGAACGTAACATGTTCTGTAAATCTACGTAAATCCGATTCCTTACCTTAAATGATCAAAGTTGTTCATTGAAATGGTTCTATAGATGTTTCGCTTGATAATTGATACTTTCATCTAATAATGTTGAGTCCAGATGTGTATGACCCTATGAGGATGAAGCCATTGGCATTAACATATATTTTTTAGAAAAAATGAAACTTCCAAAAAATCCTGCTTCTGCCCTCTGAAATATAGTTAGAGTCCTTGTTAAATGAAATAACCTCTTTACCTTTTAGGAATCGAATGGCATTATGGAGTGGCATGCATAAGAACAAAACAATTCTGGATAACAACTTCTTTCTCTTAAGGAAGATACGCCTTTACTTCTGGTTCCTGCTCAAACAAGAAAAGCAAGATCGTCAAGATTGCTTTAAGGAACGATAATTTGTTAAGAGGAAGTGGGTTTAAGCTATGGGTGCTCCAACCAAAATAATGTGTGTGAATTAGTAAAATACACATTCAAAACCAATCAACTAATCTTACATTTGGTAATCAAGATAGATAAAAGCTGTGATGTCCGCCTCTGCATTTCTAATATATTTCCTTCACAGTGCAATGAAAGAAAATCCAGATCTTTCCATGGACTCCAGGTGTGTTAAAATCATGCTAATTCCTATGACTGTCGTACTAATCACATATGAGTAAACGAAAATATTTGAAAAAAAGAAGTTTTAGGTGATTTTCAAAAGTCTTAGTCATAACTTTTATGCTTTTTATCTTGTTCAAAGATCTCGTAAGGCATGTATATAACCTTCTAATCGCGTACATAAAAACGTCACTATTTGAAAAAAATATGTTTTAAGTGATGTTGAAAAGTAATAGTCTGCACTTTTAAACTTTTTATTTTGTTCAGTGATCTCGTAAAGCATGCGTCTAACCTCCATCCGACTTTCCTAATTGAACATGTAGCCAAAGGGCACAACTGGAAGAGTAATCAGTTGACTACTGTCTTTGAAGCCCATTTCCAATTGATCCCTCCTGAACCTGAGATCATTGCGAAAATGAGACTGGATTCGAACAAATCACTCCTTGTTAAGGGAATCACTTTTATAAGCGGAAAATAAGGGCTTTAAAGCAAGGTGTCTGAGATTCCGAGTCGATCTTAACGCTATGGTAATTTAAAACCCCATATGTGATAATCACACCGAGACAGTTTCCTGGATGAGACCTGCTTTCTAAAAACAAACTGCGCATGGTGTCACATGCTATATGTAGCAGTTCCATATTATTCATGCTGTCTCTCACATGAATTAATAACGTTGTACATCTAGTCATATTTAAGCTATCACATTTTTCAAACGATATTTATTGGCAAATCTGTCAGCGAGAATTGTGAATTTAGTAGTATCTCATGTCATACTGACAGCATCTGCGTACCACATCTTTTTGTAATAAAAATGTGTCTCTTTTTATCCCAGTTAAGATATCAACATCGACATCACTACGCATGATTTAAATGAGTGGTCTGTCATGTCGGGTAATCGTTTCTGATTCGCTACCGTGCAGTTTCTTGAATAAAGTCTAAGAGTATCTAGCAATGTCATTGTAATAACTGTTCTGTTATAAAAGACGAACACTACTTCGTAGGTACCTGCTAAAGTTTATTATATGAAGAGTATTTCGCATCACTTGACACAACAGTTTCGGAAACGAAAATCGGTATATTGCGTATGATTATACACTTGTTCACATTTACTTCGTTTCTTTGACAAATACTATCACACTTTTTCTAAGAACAGACAGAACTGAAAAGCGAAAATGAGGTAGGTAAATGTTTGAACACTGTATAGAATTCGTTCGCCAAAAACGTTACAATGGATTATATGATTAGTGTTGACTTGAAATATGGCGCACTGTTGAACTGTGGAGCTATGGCTTTGCCATTGTTTGAAGTGCCATCTTTGAAGTGATTTGTGTTTCGGGACAGTAGCAATAAGCTGGCTCACATGTTTGCCCTTTTAGCTTGCGCACTTATTTATTCGTTAAAGGGTTTACATTGTTTACATTTTTTTTGTCAACTCAACGATTTTCTTTCGTTTCGATTACACCCTCGAGATGCGTTGATAGCTGTGGTAGTAGAAATTGGTTATTTTCAAAGGAAAGGTTACGGTGATATGGAATGATAAATCATTTATGAACACTGTGAAAACGGATAATGTGTACTTCAGATATCGATTACAGCTTTAAGAATTTGTGAAAATTCGATATCTATATAAGAAGAAAGAAAAGTCTCCCGAATCACTATATAGTAATCATGATATTTAACAATCTGATTTTAATTTCGTAGAATTTGATGATTGCATATTAAAATCTAAATTCTAAAAGTTCTTGAGTTTTCATTGTTGTGTCTTTTGGTTTTTGCATTTTGATAATAAATAACCATAGTGCTAATTCCTTCTTAAACCCCTACCAAACGTAAGAGACCGTAACTCCAAATAAACGTTGTTCGTCTGTCCTTTTCTTAACGAAAGGGTAGTTTTGTGCCATTTTGTGAATAATAAACATGAATTCAATACAATTCCGAGCCGCTTAATGGTTTCTAATTGCATATAGGAAGATTGTGCCTAATGGCAAACGTTTAGCAGGCAAACCAGTCATCCATGAGATAGACAAAGTCTTCTTTCCACTGCCAAATTGCATCCCGATGAACTGAGCTGGCAAGGGAAATAACGGAACTCACTTTGGTGTAAAGATTAGGAGCCTGCAAGAATAATTGGAATTTATTTCCTATGTAATTATTCAGTTCCGAAAATAAGCCTTGTCCAGTGGGGATATTTCAAGACAGACAACTTCATTATCAATATGAATATTAGATAAGTAAAGAATATATACCGCAGATTTATCATGACAGTCGTTCAACTAAACATATATTTATTTATAGATATCATTATAATAGCTATTATTTATATTCAGTGAAAAAGAACAAATTCAAACTCAACGAAAAAAAAGTTGATTAGAATTTTGAAAAAGATAATTTTTGTTAAGATTATTTTATTATGAGTTTTTTTAAGTCCAAGGTCTGATGTTATACATCTTGATGACAAGATATAAAGGTCGAGCAAGAGGAGACACGTGTGCTTGGGGTTCGTATTGCTAGGAAATATGACAGTTTATATTCATCCGTTTATTAAGTTCCTGTTGAAAGTTATAAAAGTTATTACTTTATCTATATCATTTTGCTTTCATTTCAGAATGGAATCCGATATTTGTAACAGCAGCTATTGCTTCAATAATCAGACAAGTAAGTATAATCCATCGATTAAAATGTATTAAGGTTCAACAATCATTATTTACTACGTCTTAAAAAAAGAAGAATACCTAGCTTTATCAAATCAAAAGAAAACAGCTCTGGATGCCAATTAGCATTCTGGTGCTCGACTAGTTTAACAGAGGGTCCTACAGCTCCAACTATTATAGAAATTACCATAAAGAGGAATGATGTAAGGTATTACAGAACACTGAAGGAGTAAAAGCAACAGATGGCTCCAATGACCCTTTCAGTCAAGGCTTGGCGTTGCTTTAACGATGCACGATTAACCTGCTACTGATACAGATGAATCTGACATGTGAACGGGCCATCCATTTGAATAACAAGACATTAGCCTCTAGGCCACAAATAAAAATAGTAACATCAAACTCCACTTTTCAATCACAATGATCAAATTTATAACATGAATGCAATTAAATGATATATACGGTTGTCTATGACTCCTGATCTCGATCACACTGAGCACTTGTCGGTCGCCGTCTGCATTTTCGCGAGCCTCCATTACAGACCTTTCGTGGATTCGAGGCAGCAGGTTACGATAGTGATTATACATTGAAAGTATTTTATTGGGCTGAAGGTTTCCAGTCATCATCCCGCACACATAGAATTGATTGATGGCTCATTGTATAATGTTGCGTACACCATATCTGAGCTCACAAACATAAAAATATTCACGTTCTCCTATTCACCAAAGGAATCGCAAGCTCAATTGTTGTGGTCTTGTATTTTTAATGTTTATTTTGTATTAAGCTGGCTAAACTGCTTAAATCCACGTAATTTCTTTGATACTGCACTTATTTTACCTCAACTGAAGGAGTTAACCTTAAAGGAAAACCCAATACCCATTTATTTTTGTACGACTTTAAATTCATTTTGTCAACCGTTTTTCTTTTTATCTTTCTAGTGATGATGCCCAATATGAAGCCGGACGACTGGGGTTTCATTCTGAAGGTGATTGTGACACCATTCATAGCCCTGGCGGGACTTGTGGGGAATACTCTATCGTTCATTGTAATGAAGACAAGGCTTCTTCGTCAGAAGTCCTATAGCCATTACCTCTGTGCCCTGGCTGTTTTTGACAGTCTTAGTCTGGTTATTGTACAAGTAAAGACCACAGATGAACTTCTATTGTACCTCCATAGACCGAGTTTGTTCAGACATTTCACAGATGCTGGCTGCAAGCTTTTCGTATTCTCAGAATGCATGTGCTATCTGATGTGTTCATGGATAATTGTGGTAATGGCCCAAGAAAGATTGATCGTGGTTTTCATGCCCTTTAAAAAACATGTGCTTTGTACACAGCGAGGTGCCGTAGTGATAATATTAGCAATCTTCGTTGTCATGTCTTACACACAGATGTTCCGGCTCATTATGGTGACAAGAATTGACGACAAGTGCGAAGGAAGAGCAGAACTGGCAAACATTTACACATCATTGCATGTGTACTTTTACCAGTTTACGCTTTGTTTCATTCTGCCTATTTTAATTGTTTCGATCTGCAATATTCTGGTTCTGTGCAAAATTCGAAGTGTCAGTCGTGCAATGGCGGATGAAAACTCATCCTCGACGCGATTAACGCGAGGTGCAGCGAGACGTCACAAGACAACAATGATGTTGTTGACTATCTGTCTGACATACATCATCACATTGTTGCCAGTCATCACTGTATCGATCATCACGTATGTGTATTTGAATTTTTATCCAATGCATGCCCAGAAACTATTTATAACCATCACGCCATGGCTGCATTTAACAACGGTGTTTTCACAGATTAATTATTCTGCCAACTTCTTCATATACGTTGTATCCGGGAAAAACTTCAGAGTTGAACTGAGAAGAATTTTTTCCCGGGAGAGAGGAAGTAATCTGAACAGTTCCAAGACGCGAGAGGAGATTATGTTACTTTGATAACATCCATTATGTACGCAGTGGTGTCATGGGCAAGAAAGTGGCACAAAATACAAAACAAGGCATAGAACAAGTTCCACAGTTTTCCTCTCATATATTCTGTTGTAGTGTCTCAAGTTAGTTTTTGTGTAAAGTGACATTCTGTAGATAACCCTCTCGATCAATAACTGTATAAACATTGCAATAAGGGATACATATGGTGAACAGGTTTGGTCTGTGTCAATTGGCATTCTGTAGATGTTCCTCTCGATCAATAATTCTATAAACACTGCAATAAGGGATAAAGGTGGTTAACATTTATCAGACGTGACAGTTTTGATGACTTGTTTGTTCCATATTACGTTATTTACGAGGAGCGTGTGGTGGGTTGTTAAAGGAAATTGAGGTAAAGCGTTTCTCCAATGTCTCTATTCATTCTATGGCTTACGTGATAAGGCTTTAGATGATAGAATGCTTTGATTTCCTAATTAAATGCTTTTGGAAATAATCAAATTAGAATGTATCAGTTATATTTGTGTTGTTGCTTTTAGTCTTCTGGACCGTGGCATATTGACACACCTGTATAGTATGAATTGTTATTGCCCTCACGAGCAACTATTTCTGTTAAACTTGTGAAACGTGTTTACCTAATTAATGAATGTAAAATGTTTGACAGAAAATTATGTAAAAGTATTTATGTTGAAAATGTCGTCTATAAGCAATGATTAACCACGATGATCAGTACGAAATTATGAGTTATTAGATATTGAATTATCTGTTAAATATGAAGTTTACGTTCATATTGTGTACGATATGACTAACATTTGTGGCCAGTATGGTTGAACTATGTAAACAATGACAATACAATTGAAAAGTGTATTAGATAATTGTATTGAACAAGTTATATTTTCAATTAAACATTTTGATGTGGTGGGTATTTCTTCCTATAACTGTATAAGAAAAAGGCATTCCATAATCTATAAAGACAGTCTACGAAAAAATTGATCTGGACACATATGTAGTATTGAACTTTAAAAGGTGTAGGCGTAAATTGATTTCTTCTTATTGGTAAAATGTTAACGCTGTCTGAGCATCAAATTCCATGATTGCAAATAGTTACAAACAATCATCCATGTATAAAAGTGTATTTTGAAATCTATGACTGTTTACGTTCATTATCTGACGTAGCTGTTACTTCGTTCCAAGATTTTTCTTTTTCAGACAGATATTAATTTGACTTTCCTTGATTTCTAATGTATCTGTTTAAAAGCAACTATTGATAACTTGATTTGCGTCGCAAATGATTGCTTTGAATAAAATGTGCTTATAACTGGACGTTTTTTTAAAGTTTTTATTTATATTTCTGTGATCCGTTACTGTAAGTATCATCAAAATGGATCCTGTGTATTGCAAGGTGGATTAGAAAGGAGATTTCAGTCACACTTACAAGGTATGATATTAATTTTCATTTTCATATGGTTACCTCATACACCTACAAATGTCAGAAAATATGATACTTTATATATATATATGTCGCATTTATCACCCCAGAATTCCCGAGTCAACTGCTGTGGCGGTGATATGCTATGACACTGGTTTGCATTAATATACTGCCCGATGAACCACCTGGAATTCAACTTACAAGCTGTAATCTTCAGTTGCAACGTTATCGTGAAAATGGGATATGCAAAACCAGAAATCATTGTAACCCTGCAATCGACTACATCTCTTTCATGTATTGTCATTTGGTACCTTCATTTGATCAAATGAACTTCCTCTTTGCATTAATTTACGTCTAACGATGGTTTTGTATAAAATCAAAAGTTCAGAATCTTTTCAACACTCAACCTTGCTTTCGTATAAATACACACATGCATACCCGTTGTCTAACATTGGTCATTTATGAATCCCTGTTTCATTTCAATTAGTTTGGTCATGCATATGCAGTGTTCTTTTCTGCATACATGAATAATTTGCAGAGCCTAAATATTTGGAGTGAAATTAAGAAAAATTCACATAATTCAACATAATACACAGCACTTCATACAGTGTTCTTGAAATATCAAATCATATAAAAAAATGTAGATACCATTTGTTATACATAGCACAGATGTTAGATTATACACAGGATTGATAAATGATCCATCTTTAACGAAACAAGAAGACAATCGTAAAACCATACAATTAGTCAGTTTATAAACTCTGTTTTAAGATGATTGAAGGCGAAAGGCCGTTTTCAAGATTTCAAACTGGCCAGTATTAGTGCAGGAAGAAAAGTGGAAATCTAGTGGAAGTCTACAGGTCGATGTCAAGTCTGATGGAGCTAACGAGACATGATGGTTACTACTTTGGATTAAATATTGCAATGTTGAAAAACAGTTGAACATTTATTTTAGGTGAGGTTAGGTCATTAGGGGTTTAATGCTGCTTTCAAGATTACTTCACTTAAATCACGGCTGCTAAAATTGTTACAGGGAGAAAGGTCGCAACACTATTGTGGCTATCCATGTCTGTTGAATTTCAAGCATGGCACCGGAACTAGGTACTGCGCTGAAATTCAGTGAAGCATTGAACAGTTCTTTACTGCAGACAAAGCTGCCCCGCCCCTGGCTGGATTTGATTCACGGACCTCTTGGTCCGAAGCCGAACGCGCTATTCCGCCCCTAAACTTTCTGCGAGAATCCATTGTTGCCACGGTTTTCAGTATCAGAAGTAAGAAGGCTCAATGTTTCGATACATGCCTGATGATGGATATATAATGTGAAGGCCTATGGTTGAAATAAGGACCGCTGCTTGAGGGAATATCTGTGATAACCAACAATGATTAAGTTGATACTACTTTGCATTTTTATCGAAAATATTTAATAACAACATGTGAAGTTTGAAAGGTTATTGTAATATTGTAATATTTGAGATAACCCTAATGCAAAACATTGTTTCAATTTCATTTGCACGCTTATCACATACATATTAAATATATCCTGACGCAGTTACCAACTGTTTTGAGTCTTGGAGTTTTACTTCAATATTAACACAGGCTCAATACTGAACTGAAACAAAATAATTTTGAAACAATTTGTTGTGTTTGTTAATGAATAATGTCTTATGTTATAATTTTAAGCCACTATTCATTCGATGAAACGTATCAGTACACAATCGAAAGCACATGGAACCTACAAGGATCATTTCCTGAAGAGAAGATTGACATGGACACGTTGTGCTATATCGTGAATAGCGTGGATTTGTGTGTATGTTGGTGTTGTAAATGATAATTTCATTTGACTACAAGGATAACAAGTATTGAAACAATGACGTGTCCGTGAACATGTAACATAAAAACGACTTCATACTTCATTAGTGAGTAAATTGTGTGGATTTTTCCTTTTGTTTTCTTTCATTTGTTTGATATTCAGTAGATCGGCATATTTGATAGGTTTTCATTTTAAAAACGAGTTGCATAATGGCAGGAAAAATCTACAACAAAAAAAATCGACTAGAAAAGAATGCCAAAAGTCAAATGTAAGCGAAAGTTCATTTAAACCTGAAAGCAGAGGGGAAGATATGTCCACCGTATCAAACCAACAGGTTGGTTATTTGATAACAAACCTCTTGATAAGCGAACTCTTGATAACCAACCTCTCGGTTGCTCCAAGGTTATCTTAAAATTGCTTCCTCTGATATTGATCAGATTGTCACACCACATTTTATCTACTATATAAATGTTTCTCAACAAATAACTTCCTTTATATGGTTTGCATTTATACATGATATACACTGTACACGTTCAGAGTTTAGTACAATTGTCATCCATTCCTTTCTTAAATTATTATTTTTGTCCAAAAAAACCCTAAATAGTGTCAACAATAACATCGAAAGTATCCTTTTCTGACGACATAGCTCATTTGTTTTATCTCTTTGCAAAACTCTCTTTATTTTGATTGAGGAAGAATGTGCTTTATTTCGCACAGGAGTGAAGAACAAGTTCGGCTTTAAATTGTTGTATCACTAAATCCTCAACTGACCTAAATGGCAAGTAAGTGTTTGTACTATACTACAGTATACTATTATACAACTATGAAATTTATTAGTTTTGAGTATAAATTGACAATGCCATGCAATATGAACATTTACCCTACTGTTACATTGCCCTTCACCACGAAATCAAATTATTACGAGTTTAAAGATGCACTCCTTGATTATGACTTGTTTTAGACACATATTGTGAACAATGAAGTTACTTGAATCTGAAGTCATCAGATCTAACTTATTTGCTTCTAATCGGTTAAATATAAATGCATAACATAACACGCCAATTTCTCAAATTTTGACAAAGCTGAGAGAATAACGATGTAATCAGATAGTGTTCGACAGGTTATATTACAGTACAGTATTTCTGACAGGTTCCGCGTTGTTTATGCTTTTGGGATGTGTGAGGAGATGATATTATGTTCATTAAACTGTAATATACTTGGCTCGTAAAGATGACAATGCGAGATATTGTCAATTCTTATCAGCACAGATGCCATTTTGGTACGAATCAAAGCCAGAACAAAATAACGAAAAGTTAGAGTATGGTTTCCCACCGATCACTAACGTTTCCTGGCTATTGTGCAAACGTACGTTTCATTCCCTTCGATAGTGCATAGAGAAGATAAGGATGGCATTGAGGATGTGTATCAACGATGGCAGAGTATATGTAAAACTGCTGACCCCATTCGATGCATCACTGACAGGACTTGACATTGGCCGAGATGAAAGCCAAACCATTGTCAGGTAAGCACGGACGAGGTCGTGCAAATCGGCAGAGGTACATGTTACTCTGGTGGGATCAAATCACCCTTTTTACACTACTTTACAACAGTATATAAAGACAGCAGAACAATGAGGCATTGAATTAAATAAAAGATGAATTTTGTTAACTTTCTAAAGCAAAAACGATGTATTTAAACATAGCTGACGCCAATTCAGGATTAAATAGGGAGTGCATGTAAATTTGCGTAGCTGACACATAGGCATAGATGCATTAAGGTGAGAACAATGGTAAAGATATGGTTTGATGTTTGAAGGGGTAAGAAAAAATCTAAGACAAATCGCTGGTTCAAGAAGATAGGGGTCTTTATCAGGTTTTTCTTTTAAACATTTCTAGTGTTTTTCTTTTGATGCATCAATTTGGGAAGCAGTCCACGCCAATAAGGATTCCTATGAATTTGAATTGTGTGAACTGTTTTAATTTTGATATCTTCATACCTTGGAAAATTATATCTTACACCAAGTGACAGTTAATCCCTGGCTTGGAAAGACAATTAGTGATCTTAAATGGTTAAAACTTACCAACAATATATGCAGTAAAGCAAGCTCAACATTAGGATTCTAGCGAAAAGACCTGAAGAATGCCGATCAGCATCTTGAATCAATAGCTTATAAATCACTAATCGAATCAACTACATGATATGCTTATTTTGTATTGTATCCCTATCAAGCTAAGCATATTGATTGTCTTGAACAGGGCCTCCTTTCACAAGGCAACCTTGACTAAGGTTAACCTTAGGACCCATGCTTTGAAGTCGCACTAAGATTACCTAAAGGACTTACGATGTGTAAGGAGGGTCTAGGACAAATGCCACCCGGACATAACCCACCTGGACAATTGCCACCAGGACAAATGCCACCTAGGACAAATGCCACCTAGGACAAATGCCACCCAGACAAAAGCCACCTAGGACAAATGCCACCCAATATTTTAAGGTGCCGTCAGCGAACCAGTGGGGAGAACGGGCGAGCAGGTCAAGGTTTCTTGTTGTTGAGAAGATGAGAATCCGGTTGGGGTTCTCCACTCCTCCGTCGTACTGCAAGAACTGCCCTCCGCCTCCTGTCGTCTTGAACTTGTCAGGGATGACCATCGCGAACTATTTCAATCACAAACATAGAGTACATTTGCTTGGACAGTGTAATCCTCTTTAATCCTCTTTAATACAACATCCAGATTGGCTTAACCTATGAGGCCAAAGCTCACTTCTACTCCAGAGGTAATCTTAAATTTTTATCAAGAAAACACTGATAGGCATGACAAGACAACGTCTCCTTGAACATAGTGTTTATATGAAGAAACTATTGTTTCATCATTTTAGTTTTACCTCGGAATATGATAATAATAGTGGAATAGTGTTGTGATTTTTCAATATTTTTAATATTTTTTAATATTGTAGTTAAAGGTATATATTGCTTCATGTAATATTAAAAACATAACTTTATTTTTTGTCTTGTAATATTAAAAAAAACTAGGTGGCATTTGTCCTAGGTGGCTTTTGTCCTAGGTGGCATTTGTCCTAGGTGGCATTTGTCCTGGTGGCAATTGTCCGGGTGGGTTATGTCCGGGTGGCATTTGTCCGGGTGGCATTTGTCCTGCTCCCGTGTAAGGAGGCCTAGGTTCAAAGACCAGCGGACAGATTTACCTGAAAATATTATGACAAAAAGAGTAGTGTTACTTAAGTGGTTTATGAATTGAACTCAATCAATTCAGCCACTGCGAAAACAAAAGTTTTATCTTCTATAAAATTTTAAATAACCTTGTCGCTGTACCAGCAGACAATATAATCGAGCGTAATACCAGAACATAGAGGACATCTCATAACATGTTCTTTTTTTCTGACACAAAGCCTACAGAAACTCCTTCTTGCCAAAACATAAAAGGATTGAAACTCTCTTAACATGGACATTGTGATGACTGAATCATCTGGAAGCTTCAAGTAGCCCTGAAGAAGGGAGTGACTTTGTACTAAGCTCGGCGCATGATTACATCAAACATCAGGTTAGGGTCTCCAGAGAGTAGGCCAGTTGAGGTACAAATACGTAAATGAAACATGTTTCCTGCTTCGATCCTTCAGTTGAATTGATAAAATAGGAATTGAAAAATGCCATTTTAAAGGTCACACAATAAATTACAATCTCTAATCTGCATTGTCCAAGCAGTATCTGACAAACATTTCACCATTCCGGAATCTTAATATGAATCTTGGAATCTTGCAAAGATAACAAAAGTGAACAACCGAGTCAAAATGAACAAATTAGTAATGTCACTCTTGATTATGTAGCAAATATTATGTAAAATCCTTTCCGCTCCACATGGGATTAGAGAATTTGAGATTTTTATTTGTGTAAAATATGACAATTAAGTCATGGATGATTATTGTAGTCCTAAAGCTAAAAACTTAATCTCCAGTAACCACATTCGTTGATATAAAACTGTTGTTTATATAAAACATTTAAAGGAAGGTTTTAGGTCATTATTCATTAAGGTTAAGAAGGATAATTTAGTTATAATACTTATGAATATTTGAATGTCAAGAGTCACTGACCCCATACATGGAATGTACAATAAAGACCAGATAATAAACATTGCTTTTAATATGCAGTTCAAAGGATTATTTTCTGAAATATACTAAGAACTTCTTTCGAAATATTTGCAATGATAAAATAAACAAATAGGAAAAGTTATGAAGACAAATAGTGATATAGACATGAAAAGGATAGATTAATACAATCAATAACATGGAGGCATTTTCATTTTATTTGAATAAATACTAACGAAAGTTGATAAGGTCTTGTGAAGCAATCTTTGGAAGTGAAAAAGACACTCGTGTAATAATAGTAACCTAATGAGTCTACTACCCCTCCTTGTAAATTAATTTGTACTCAAGAGTATATTAGTATATTTCAGATATAAGTCGAAGTAAATGATCTGGAGGTCACTTACGTCAATACAGATTTCCGTTCTATCATTTCCCCTTAAGTACCCTTAATGCACATAACACTGCATTAATGGGGCACTCAGTGGTTTGCATTAAGTTATTTTTGGCTTTGGTACTTGTCAAGATCCCGATTGTGAAGACATGAATACAAATATATTTCTAATCTAAGCAAATACAAGTCAATCAATGAGACAAAGTATAATGTTGGAGTCAGCTATGTTCAACTTTTTTTTTACAATTGCGCGCGCCAGTTTTACAACAGTAATTTTGGTATCCAATTTTATGTATGTAATATAGCTACTAAACATGTAAAATGAATGTAGAATTTCATCAATCTTGATCTTCCGCCGTTAACAGTGATAACAGTTATGATATCTCGAAATGTTTAAATCGTTCTCTGCTCATTAATTATATATTGATTTCATTTACCTCATCCTATATGTAGACCACATGTCTATAAGCTTTCAAGACTGTAAACAGTGAGTAAGTGTATTAATGTTTGGTTTGCTGTTATAGAGTGCATTAACTTGTTTTGTTGAGGCAGAAATTGTTGTTTAATTTATAAAGGCAACCATTGTGTTTTGCGTGCTCAAGATAGCACACCTACGTACTGATGAAAGAGTCTTCCGGAATCTACATGACTTAACACACACACGAACAGGAAGCATATTGTAAAGTAGAAACTATTGATCTTCGAAATGACAATATATTCAGTGTCTTATTTCAGACGAGTATGTCATGTTTGATCGACATTCATCAAGATTCCATTCAAATATCATAGGGATGATTAATTCCATTTTTAGCATTTTAAGCTAAGACAGTGATTTGAAAAGTTTTTGCTTTGTTCAGAAGACCATTGGGACACTATCGTCCAGAAAAGGGATTATCCAACGATTAAACAGGTGTTCATAGTGATTTTAATCTCCCCTAATATGTGGACAAAATGATAAGACAAGCAAAGGCAATTTTTCAAAACAAGCGTATTTTCCTACTTTTTACAATATTACATCGTTAACATTTTACTAAAATGCTTAAATTATTGCAGTTCTTGCCAGGTATAATATGTAATTTTGTCATAAATATTCGGAATACACTATTCTCATTGGCTACTGTGACAAATCAAAGCATGCAGATTTGGTCATACAGTTCTCTGTTTACTTGTTAATTGCACAATTAGATGTTTAGCAACAATAGTTCCCGAAATGCTTTCATTCATGATATTTTCGCAAAAATAAGTTGTTTTCGTAAATAACAAGACACAATGTATTGAAATTCAATCAAATGTATGCCAACACCTACAAAAACATTTTTATTTCATTTTTGGAAATCAACTGACATGGTACGTAGCTTTATTAGGCCATAAAGTCTTGGTAAATGTCAAGCGAACAGTAAGTATATCATAGCAAAAGAATATCGAAATACAGGACGCATTTACATGAAAGTGTATTCACATCATAATTGCAATTCTTCTGACGTTATTTTCGAAATTTAATATTTCAGAGATAAATCTTGGTTGTTGATGAATGAGATTAACATTCAGTGCTTCAAAATCAACGGCATACAACAGATTTATAATATGTTACTGTATGTTTATCGCATATATGTGAGCCTACTACTGTTTCATTGATATTTTGCCAACAAGGCACTCCGTTCAGGAGTTTAATGAGTACAGCATTGCCACAATTAAACTAAGTTCTTTTACTTTGAAATCATCATTAGAAGTCACAATAATGTGATTTTCATCTATGTAATAATAATTGATTCTCTAAAAGGGTACTTAAATGTTCGGCAAAACATCACATTAAGTTATATTCTTTGTGCTTGCAAAATGCAATTAACTATAGATCTGATTTGATATTTCCATTACGGGAAAGCGTTAACACGTAAATGCGTACTTGTTTTGTTTAAACTAATGTTCTGTATAACTAATGCAACATGCCAACTACATTAACTTATATGATTGGAGGGAAATTGTCCACTTAAAACAATTTTTTTAAACAATCGTTTTATACCTATGTAATACCAATACCAATGGCCTTCCCTGATTTCCTAATCATACATAGTCCATGTCACGGTTACATAATTTGCAAGAAATTAGTTTTCTAAATAGGTTGAAATAATGGAAATGATATCTTTAAGCATTATAGATTGTCACCCAGTACATGCTACGTTTTAAACGAAATTCATTTAAAACTGTTCGAACTATCTTGCCTAAAACGAACATAAGAAACCGGTCATAGTAATGAACGATAAAGCTGTAAAATGTAATAAATTGGTAATATATTTTCATTTCTTACTTGTACCATTGCGTGCATTGAGAGTTTCATTTAACTTTATGTGATATACTATTCTTGAATTGGTATCGCATTTAATAAACACTTCATGTATGTGAAAGGGGACATAAAATCGTTTTTTTTTATCTGGCATCAGTGGATTTTATGTGCACTACATTATGACTTACGTGCTTTTCTGACACATGCTTTGCCTATTGGTACCAACTGGTTTCAGAATAATGTCACTTCATCATGGAATTAATTTACCTTAAATATATAAATATCTCTTTATCAGTTTTAAGATGAAAATCATGCTCCAGACACCACATGTCACATATTTCCGCATAGTGTGATAGGAAATCATTCGACTATCTGATGACCTTTCAATAACTTTAAGAAGAAAGTCGAGTCTGAAAACATCTCCTTCGATACAGCTTGACTTAGATTTTCGAGACAATTTACGCATATACGAAATATATAAGAGACAGTGGCACGTTTTATGTAAATAAAGTTTACTCATGAAAACTGCATGTTACCGATTGCAAGATAATATTTTCGAATAAAAAAGCAGTTCTTAAACAAACATACCATGTTCAGTCTAGCTATTCAAATCCATTTCCCCACCTTACAAGATTAAAAGGTGTTCGCACAAAAAGGGCCGCCAGTGGTTTATGCTTCATACTAGTCTTGATGATATCTTCTACGACTAAAAATGGCCGGGTTGAATAATGACATGTTTGACCCTATTAGCGTTTACATTTGACATAAACTAATGCATATTGAAAAAATGTGAGGAAAGGAGTTATTTTTTGTCTTTTTTTGTCCCTTTATAAGATCAATTCTGTAACGTATCCCTTCAACAGATTTTTCATCAAGCACAGGCGAACCATGCGAGATGGTGACGGCTCAAATAATGATTAGCAGTTGATGTAAAAGTTACGAGGTTCTTCTATATTCAAATCACGTTTGAAATGTCTTTGGTCTCGAGCCACATTGAGTTTATAGCTTCCAATCTCTTACAAAAATTATCTTTTAAATTTCAGTATGGTTCATCATCTTTACATTCAAACCATCCATGGCCACTAAGTTATCATATTCGTATTATAGAAACATGTATTGTAACAATTCTTGACATTTATGAAAAGCGAAAGTTTTCCAAACGCTATACAGTCAGTCATTCTCACATATCAGTTTTCAAGCAATCCATACGGTGTAATGACGGACTTTTTGCGATAATATTTTGACGAATGGAAAATTGATAAATATAAATTGTATTATCAATGACTAAAAACAGTATATTCTTTTCAAATTTGGTCGCGCTTTTGATCAGAACTGTTCCATGCAGCGTTGTTGATAATTACTGCTAGGGATGCTCAGACAATTTATCATTGTTGGTCTCTTATCTTTATTGTTAAATACTCATAGTCTTACATAATAGACACAAATACGTAACGGGTAATATAAGAAATAATAAAATCTGTTCGGGTGATTGAAGCAGATATGCCGACACGTATTAAAGTGCAGCCCCTCACCAAGGCCTAATTCTTGGATAAAATAGGTTCGTTGTAGGTTATCAATTGTCTGCTTCTCCTGAGGGGAATACGGTCTGATGTGCCTCCTTTTAACCAGTGTCTCCCGGGCGGTTGACACAGGTACATAATTCGCATGCAGTGTACATCAGGCCGTATTCCCCGAGGGACAAGCATACAACTAATTTATCTTGCCGTTATGTCAAAAGAAAATTTATCAATTCCCTTTACTTGACTGTCAGCATCGGATAAGCCTGGCTTTATTTACCTTTTAACTATAATCTGTCTCGAGGCGTAAACAAAATATAGTCATCCATCTCAACTATACTAATCTGGTATATATCGTTTTACGTACTACTATAAGCCTTAATATGCTAAACACTATAAACATATTTAAATAAGTATGTAAGTTTTCAATAGAATTTGGTTTCAAAACAAAGAGGAGGATGAAGTATTAACGTAAACAGCTGATCGAACTAATGTAAACCCTGCATGCGTCATTATGCAACGTTATCTCATTGTGGTACACCTCTTGGGCAAGATCATGAAAGGCGTACAACGTAACATATTTATGGTACATAAGATAAAAGTATCCACTGCCAGCCAATTACAAAGTATTTCCTTGTAAGGTAAGATAAGACACTAAATCCCTCGGAACATTTTCCCTTTCTTGAATTTCACTAAATATATATTCAACTATCAATTGGTGCAAATAAATAATGATGTATTGACCAAATGTCAAATAATATTTTGGTTATTCCCATTCTTTGAGTTAGAAAAGCAAGAAGTTCCCAGCATTTCATATTATATTTCTATCGTGTATGATATTTTAACAAGTGTGATTACTTGTTTATAGTCTCTTCCTTACACCCTTCTTTACAGGGGTGCTCTTCGTTTAAAAGGATTATTTCTTAAACGATTAGATGAAATTTAAAATAAAGAATCTTTCTATATATTATGCTTCTATATATGTATTTCTGTCTGTCAATCAATTAATCTGCAAGCAAGAAATGTGTCATGATACAAGCCAATAGCATATATGTATCTAAGTTTGTTAAGAAAAAGTCACATCATCCTGCTTCATCAGCGTAAAGAAATCCGCTGATCGAGCTCCATACCCATCTCTCCATCTCTTTCGAGCCAAATTCCCCGTAACTGGTGCGGTTTGATGTTCGTGGCTGTGCTCACCTGTTATTGTGTCAGCCAATAAAATGTCGTTATCCAAGGAGCTTGAAGCTACTCTTTTGAACTTAACGGAATTTTCCATCCGGGTTATGCCGCTGTTGCTGGATGTGAGTCGTCTCATTGGCTGGTTAGATAGCTAGCGATACGAGGCTTTTGGCTTAAAGGATATCAGGGTATATCGAAGGAGCTCGATCAGAAGCTTCAATTACGCTGATGTAGCAGGATGAAATCAAATGTACTCTGTGGCTTAGGAATTTGTTTGCTTAACCGTTTTGGACTGATGATTTGCATTTACATGAGCTCAACAAAAACAACTTAAAATTGCAAGTTAAATTGTAAATGCTGTTGTCGGGCTGCGTGCAGAATAATGTGTTTCTTAAAGGCATACTCAGCACTTGGAAAAAACGAAGGCTTTTTCTAAAGATCATAAAATCAATGTGGGAAATCTTTGAAATTAAATACCGAATAGTAACCAATATTCTGAAATATAGAATATATGGAAGAATACATATAAGAATATATATGAATAACTGACATCGTGAAGCTAGAGACAGGAGAAATCAGGGCATTACTGACATAGTTTTTTTAGTCGGATACGGTTGGGTGATCTTATGCCGCACTAGTCAACACATATGAACTTGTATTGATTAATAAAAACATCGTGTAGTTTTACTCGAGAGCTTTTAAAATGGAAAATAAGTAATTAGAGTGTTAATTGTATTTACGTCAGAATAGTAGCAATCACAAGATAAAGTTCACTGACACTTATCTTATCACTCTGTCGTTTTTCCCTATTCCCAGAGCGCTATACAATGCCTGACTCCAACCTGCTTTGAAGTGACTTCACCTTGATGTCAAATTATTTGCCTTTTCTGTTCTGAATGCCATTTGTTGGAAAACTTGTTTTCCATTTCGTCACTGCTTACGAACAGAAGACGTCTAGTACAGTATGGTAGGACAGCTTGTAATTACAATGGAGGCTGTGGCTGATACATCAACGAACGGGATAACGTGAAACAAATCGACGTTCATATGAATGTCTGTGATGAAAAGATACGCGGCCTAAAACTCAGACAGATATGTCGTTTCTGGTATCATGTGATTCCGTCCACCTTTGATGTCGAGACATATCTAAAAGAGTGATGTTGACAATGACTGACTAGTGAAACAGACTCAAAGTCTCCAACTGTTACAGGCTTTTGGTAATCAAAATACACAAAGAGTCATCAAAAGAAATTGGCGTCAAAATTCTGTGACGAAAGAATGGACGACATGGACAGGATTACGATCAACATTTTAAATATCATAAACCTTCGTAGAGAAGTTTTGCATTTCAAAAAGTAAGTCAAAAGATGACTGGAAGTGTAAATGATAATTGATTCTATAATTGTAATATCGTGTCCATTAAATAGATTCCCCCTTTCTCTATGTAACAGGAAAGTTGAAATGTAAATATAATTAATTTTAATACAATTGTATGAACCATGTTTACAATAAGATTTTATAATTGCTATTCATATGTAAGAATATTTTTTATCGATTCCGGCAAAGTTGAAGAAATAGGATAATTACTATATAAATGGATGTGTCGGAGATTGTGTCAACAATGCTGAATATATATTGTAGGGTTGTAAGTGTATAGGGACCCATAAATGTATTTGTTTTATCGTGATCTCATTATGCCATTAGAATATGATGATTGAACATATTGTCATAAAATGATAATGATGGTTTTCATAGTTTTATTGTGCTGATACCTGTTACCTGTTACCTGTTATGTTTGTCTAGAAATCGTTGCATTGAACTTCATGTCTAAAATTTTATCAGAAAAAATGCACTGAGTTGTAAGTATGCAATCATTACTATTTGGGTAGTGATATTATTAGTTTAATTGTCAAGTTTGTTGTAATGTGAAATCTTAAGTGGTTGTATTATGTTTCTGATTTTCAGATAATTCTTTTTGTTATCCTTAATGTAATAAAAAAAGCTATTCAATTTACTGATGTATCAATAGAAAATCTGAAAACCCCGAACTTATTGATCCGAGTGTATAGACATTGAGGAAACGGGCTAAAAAAGGCCTTTAGGCTTTACACTGTGGATGAAATCTCACCATTCTAGAAGAAAATCCTGTTTGTCATAAGTTTGGCTCTTTGTTATGTGGCAGTCAGATAAATGAGGTACTCGGAGATGCGGTATTCATTACAAAGCTCTTTGAAATGTCCCATTCTATTTCATTATTTCTTGTTAACTATTTATGGCCCACTGACACAAAGTACATTGCTTTTTTGTCAAATTACACATTTTCCATTCTAGAATGCAATTACTTGACTGTAAAAAGGTTTGCTTTTTATTCTGAAAAGGTTTTTTAAAGGGAAAACGGCATAAAAACTGTTAACATTTTTTTAATTAATAGGAAGATGTAAAATACTCTGTAGGGTAGTATTGAAGTACTTTCTACTTTTACTTTTTTATGACATGGCTGACGCCAGCTGAGAAGATGTGAATACATTCAGCCGAATTATCATCTAATGCATTATTACATGTGATGAAACATGGTAAATAAGGGGATAAGGGGATTCCTTATTTCAGCTTGTAACAAACTCTGTAAAAACCATAGTCCTATCCTTTGCCTCTGCTTTCAAGTTGTCTACGCCCCCGTGTAAGTCTTGCTTAATATCTTTTATTGTTTTCTGTTTAATTTTCCATTATTGACTGCTTTACCTTATGATGAAATGTGGCTTTCACACACCATAATTTCCTTAGGGCAATATTATCGGCTTCATACTTTTGATACGATTCCCAAGAGAAAAATAGCACTTCTTCATTGTGACGTCACGTAAAAAACAATACTTTGACGTCAAAGGTCGCCTATGACTTTGTGTTCCAAATGCACAGATGCCTATGATTGGATGTTGATTTTGATTAGTTTCTTATATTTCTCGAATCCGTTAATAAACAGGATGATCATATCCGTGTCCATGCCATACGACAGCTCTCGCTCGGGAAATACTAACACTAAGCACTTGTGTCGTAAACATAGTATGTCATGGACACTCATATAATATCCTCTATTTAAGTGAAAATCCTGGAATTTTGTTGTGCCATAATGAGGCCGAGGGTCTTCCACTCAAGCCGTTTACGTTCAAGGGCTTCCACTTTTTGGATAGTATTTTTGTCACGAGGATCAATGTTTCATAACTGAAATTCTTAACCATCTACTTTATATTTTGCCATAAAATGTTGAAACATTGAAGTAATGTTTCATGAACGTGGTCATTCTCTACATCAGATGTAGCTTTAAACAATAAATCCCACCTAATCCTTTGTTTCAATGCATGCACTTCGCGTGCTTCTGTCAAATTACTAAAACGTCAAATGATCTGTAAAATTTCAGTCAATGAAACAACATCTTCGATGAAAAGCATATTTGATGTTGACGATTTATTCACCATATTAAATATGAAAAACATAGAATTTTTTACATTTACGGGAAGTCCTTTATTTTGAAAATTATATCTTGATATAGAAGTGCCAAATTGGAACGGTCTATTAAATCTAAGAATTTTTGGAAACCTAAAACATTAGATAAAACAAAATGTCAAAACATTACATTTAGAATACTACAATGTTTAGATAACATTTAAGATCGGCATTGTTTATATTATATTACCTCTTTGATAAGCATTCTAGAAGTTGATGGCATAAAGGATAACGACGACTTTTATGGATAATCAACTTCTTTATTCAGTGGAAGCAATTATGTCGAACGTCGCTTCTCTGTCGAATCATTGCTTCCACGGAATAAAAAAGTTGCTTATCCATAAAAATATTCTTTATCCTTTTTATGATATGAGACATACTTTCAAAAGTCAAAGGTTAGGAAAATATATTTAGAGAACAAATCACTTAAGAATTTGTTAGCCTTGTGTTAACCAAGTAAATTCCTCATATACAATTTATTCAAAGAGACACAACAGATAATTGAATGACAACAGTGTCATAGGATGAGCTGCCATTGTCATAAAGAGATTTCATCTCATCATGAATTTGACGTGCAGTATAACCCTTCAAACACTGCGCGCCTCCATAATAGGGGGTACTGTGCTATTTGATCAACAGACGTAAAACTGGCTGTCGCGAAAAAGACTATTGTTGACCCAGGAACTAAACAAGGATCACTTATGCTACAGTGACCATTTGGTCCGTAATCACCAGTACATTCTTTGTGATAATTGACACTTTTTTTATATCCCCTCGTAAATGTAGACAGTCTAACTGTGTTGATTTATATTTTAACTGCTGTCCTTGAATGTTATTATTATAGCAGGATAACCAATAAAACTATTATAAATATTGTTTTATTTCCCTATGTTAATTGTCAAACATGCCATACTTAAATTATATACTTTTTACATCTAAGCTCTTGTTATGTAAAAAACACTTGGCTGATTGTAACTTCAAGAAGTAAATAAACAAAATTAGAAAAACAAACAATGTTCATTTAAGAATTTGTATCGTCTTCTCTGTAAAAGTATGGATCAATCTCAGTGAAAACAGTGAGAACAACTGCGCTGCATTTCTGATGTGATTACACTGGTGAATATTACATAAATACTTCAAAAGAATATGACATATCTTTCAAGGAAATTAACAGTATAGAAAGTGCTTCCTCATATTCCGGTAAGTTTTATGAAAGGAAACTTAAATCTAAGATTGGAGATGATACCTTGCCTTAAAAAGTAATAAACTAACTTCCTCGCTTTCATGTTTGCAGCCTATGATTAAGAAAGGATCAGCAAGTCAAAGAGCTTCATACAGTGATTACTAGTTGAAGCCTGCCCTTAGGGAAGTTGAATGTTCATTGAGAGCAGCTCCAATTCCTGACATGTGATTTGGCAATGCATTCAAATATCAGGTCATTCTGGTTTTATCTACTCTTACCTGGATATATGATAAGGGTTGACTTACTTTACAAATGTCACAATTTCTCGTCTTTTACATGCTTAATGTTCAATGCAGAAATACATTCATCTGACCATGAAAAAGTCATGTTAACCTTTTTCAACATTCATTTTGAACCACATTTCACATCACATGATGGTAATTAGAATTGTCCAATATACTAGAGGCCAGTCCCCAGTTTCCAAAAACGTTTATGGAACGTTTGATTGTGGAGGTTTTTTTTTTGGATTTAGGAACGTTTAGGAGGAATGTTTTAACATAAAGATCTCACATAAAGAACCCGTCACTTCATTATAAAATAAAAGACTACTATTTGTAATCTTAATTCACTTAAAGTCTTCGAATGATTAAATCTCAATTTGTACATCGTTATTTTTTATTTTCCTAAATCACATTATGGCAGCATTTCATAATTTTTATTACTCGCCGGTGTAAGATACTGCAGTGTAATATTTATACGGCGATATTAAACTAGTGTAATACCGATGCATGTATGACGTCATATTATTGTGTTGTTGTGACGTCACGATGTTAGCACCGCCGTCACAATGTCGGCCAAGTCGCGGAAATGTTTCGTTCAGTACACTTTCGGCAATTATGCTTGATTTATAAGTTCAAGTAATAAACAGAATACTAAACTTCCTTCAATTCAATACTATTTTTATTAAACTCGTTAATGATTTGGTATCAAACTCGCTTTCTCTCGTTTTATTATGTATCATTAACCCGTTTTATAAAGATAGTATTGAATGGAAGGTCGTTAAGTATCATCTATATAACATTTTGGTGACTATATTATGAGTTGTTAGAACATTTACTTAAATGCTTAAAATTCCTTAAAACACAAAAATACTCCTTTTGCCATTCAACCCACTGATCTTGAGTATTGATTGTCAAAAGTTGAATATGTAGATGTTAAACTAAAACAAAACTCACTCTAACCCGTCAAATCCTGTTAAGTATGTATGTATAAATCAACTGTGCTGTGCAACATTGCCTATTCCATGTTCAAATATGCAGTGAAACAAAACTTGCACCTCGAACTGGAATTCAGTGTTTTAAGACATAGTAGGAAAATACCGTGAATCTCTGTGTGACAAATGTTTATGTATTCATTGAGTATCTAATTTAGCCCATGCCGAACTAGGTAATCCGAGGGAATATCGCGAGGCAATATTAATATATTTGATTAGTGCTCTCCTGTTCATGCGTTTCTGGTCAAAAAGATTATTTTTGTAGTTTGTATTCATGAAATATAGGTGGACATATGTGAAATGAAATAGAGGATGATTAGCAATCATGAACCTTGACATTTGATACGACTATCAATATTTCCAATGTACAACGTTAGTGATGCTGTTATGAGCACAATCAATCTACTTCAACATTCGAAGAGCAATTTACATTTGATCATTTGAAAGACATTTTAAGATCATGTGGTGTAGAGGTTATGCCAGGGCTTATGAGAGGTTGCATTTACTAGGCTTTCAATATCATAGCAGCGCCTAATAAGCAACTGAAAATGTGAGTATGTGGTATGAATCACTTGTACCTGTGGTTATTACTTTCAACGAGTGACGTCATGGTAATTTCTTTAAAAAATTCCGACAATCGACTTCTGTTATTTTTAGTCCTTATCGGCAGGTGACTATAACAAATATTGAAAATTAACGTTTACTTTGGTTCTAACTATCTAATACCAACATTTTCATTAAATCTCCATATGTCATCGCAATTTTCATCATAATAAACAGCATGTTAATACTTGCTTTAAGAATAAATGGATGATCTTAATCTGTTGATCATTACCTCTAATCGTAAAGAGCACTCAGGAGAAATGAAATCAGGGTTGACAGCTGTTGAATCATTTATGAATGATAGCAATGGAAAACTGTCTGCTAACACAAATCACATGATTTAAACGTTTGGAGATCATGGTGCAAATGATGGCAGTGCACATTATGGTAACAATGCATCAGCAACAGATCATAACAAACAGTGAATAAACAAATAAACACGCTATACGATGTCTGAATACAATTACACACAAAAAAAACGGGGATTTATTTTACATGTTGTTTATTATATGCTTTTATGATAATGACCTAAGCATGGTTTACTACATCATTTGTAGTACATTAGCATTTAATCAACAATACTTTCGTTGGAATTGATGCACTACCACTAAAGCTTTATAAATTTATTTTCTGTAATAATCGGATGATAATTCAGGAATGATAATGGAACTTTACTCTTTAATCATTCCTGAATGACTCAAATAGTTTAGTTGAAAACTCTTCTGAATATACACGAGATGATTCTTCTGATACAAATAAGTCCGCAATATAGTCTTCCAAATTCAGGCGTGACGAGAGATAGCAAAACGTTCAATTTATTGGCCATTGGTACTACTTAAAACTGTAATTCAAAACGTTGCATACATAATTGGTATTTAGCAAGTAGATCGTTCTTGAAGTGAACATATTCTCAGACTGGCTTAAAGTTTCATAAATTCACACTCACTTTTAAAGGAAACTTTGTTATTTCCGCACAAATAAATCGAATTTCTACTCGTGGTAATCAATACAAAGAAGTAAAAAGGTCAAAGATGTTTTCTGTGTTGTGTCGTAGTGGTGTATCATTTTAAATGTACAGTGATCACATATGTACATGAAAGGGCGGTTGTGAATTACAGCAAGTCTTCTATTTCAATATCGCGATACATATTGCAACATAATGCAAAGAAAGGAAATGACAAATACAATAACAAATCAACAAAGTATTTTGATACTCGTGCAATAAAACAGATTAAAACATTTTTGTTTTACTGAAGTTGATTGACACACGTCATGTTTCGGGAAGACAGACACAAATTGTACATTCTCAGACTGAGACTGTGCATATGCGTGTTCTTGCTCATTTAGTGACACTGGAGCTCCATTCTCCTCAGTGTTTGTTCAGTTTTACCCTTTTCTCACGCGACTGCATCAGTTCAGTTATTTTAATGGTAATAATTTTGAAAACATCTCTCTCCATGCCAAGAGGAATAGAAGATGCATGACACATTGGTCAAGTGCTGATCATCTTTTGCAGAAAAGGGACATCTTCAGTCGCATCAGTGGTATAATGACCGTCACGGTACCGGAGTTCTCTGTGCAAAGCATTGTTGCCATGTCTTACACAGGCTACAACAGCTGGATGGTCTCTCCTTTGAGCCATATTTCATCTTCTGTTAGACTTTAAAGATCTTCACCCTTTGGCTTCTCTTTGCGTATAAGCACTGTGTGTGATGACCGGACACTGCATTTAAAAAACGCTGGCCATCATGTCAAAAGCAATTTTCACCTCGTAACCACTTCCTTGATTACGGCGAACCTTTAAAGCTTTCTGTACAGCATGGATGATTGTTTGAGCCAAAAAGGGCATGTGCATACTGAATGGATACGTTTGCTGTGTTATCTGCTGCAACAGGCGGGACGTCTGTTTGATAGGATATACCCCATCCATGTGCAGCATTGTTGGAGATTTCAGCTTAATTCATTTCGATAAAGCTCAAAATTTCTGAAACTCGATTGAAATATGTAATTTATTATCCTTCATATAAAACATACTGCTTCCAATTAACATTAGCTGTAATAAATATCAATCTTCTTGTTGCATTCATAGTTTTCTGTTGGCAATTAGGAGACCATTTTTTGCATTCTAGTCAAGATAGTAAATAAATAATACACTTGTTATTATGTAACAGATGTAATATAACTTGAAAACAATTAATATGAATATACATGTAATTCATTCAAAATCCTAGTTTGCAAGAACTCAACCAACTCCTACTGGGTTTTAATGTGGCGATATATCCCTGTAATATGTAACTGTCATTAACACACCCGGTTCACCAATCGTATTTGTTTACCTTCAGATTCAAATACGTTTTTCAGTTGCGATTTCACATTTCATCAATTGCCTTTATTCAGGGCTGTCAACTACACTGATTGGTCTAAGTCCCTTGATGATAAATATTGCAACTCTGTCACTGATTTGTGTTGCTCGGGGACAGTTGTTTGGATACGGTTTTGAATTTTCACATTTCAAAATTGAATTTATTGTCGTTTGACTCGTTCGAAATGTTTCTTTAAGAAGAAGGGAGACTGGAGGGAAATCCACTTTTTCAAATAGTATATCGAACGCCGGATGCTGTCGACATATGTGTGCAATCAAGTCATTACCACCTCCAGCATATTTTACACTCAATTGACATCAACGACAAACTGCGACATTATCTTCAATTTTCCCGTCGCATTTTCTCTTTTTAAGATAAAAATATTCAGATATCTGATTTGGCCTTCTATTTGCCTACGACTTCAAGGGAAACCGCCATTATGTTGCAATATGTATGAAGATTAAGTTAAACTCTTGCAGTTTCCGTTTAGCAGAGAATGTCATATGACATGACAGATTGATTCTATCGACATATACAGACATTTTCGTTATTAAATTTTGAAAGAAACTTCAAGATTCAATACAGAAAGACCTTTACTCTTCGCAGGTATCAATTGATATGTCTGACTACTATATCATTATCCTGCAGCTGCTTTTAAGATGGGATGGATCATAGGCTAGAAATAGTACTTTAAGGCATCTTTTCGTTTCATTTGAATAACTGTTTATAACACCTACAGAAGCGGGTAATCAATCACTTAATATGTCTTCTACGTTGTTCTGTTGCAATGTAAATCATTCTACAAATCTGTCATTGTCACAAAATAAGTAATTTAAAATTTTTTAAGATTCTGATATTTTCTTGACACAGAGGTAATGATGACATCAGCAGTTTACATGGGATCTTATGGGTATTTGTCAATGTCTGCTAATATTTGAGAAAATATTCAACTTTACTCTTAAGATTCATAAAACGATGTATCCTATAAAGATCTTTAAAACTGTCTTGATATACATGTAGTTGTATAAATATGTAAAAATAACGGGCCCTTAGTTGTTAGTTTAAGTGATTTGAAGTTCTTCAAATGTACTTTACCCCATCTTCCAGTAAGTGAAGTGACAAGATCCATCCTATCCACCTGTAGGGTGAAAAATTAATCAGAAAAAATGCACATGGTTGTTTATATACAATCATAGCTGATGTCTATAACATACCATTTGGTTGTTGTTTTTCTTTAGCGTGTTTCCTACCATTTGCTTTGATGATGTTTTTAGGAGGTGCATCTGTGATGAAGTATGTGTCTAAGCCGACTTGCTTCTTTAACAAGCAACGCGATGCGAATGGGGGCAGATTCGGGCTTGTAACTGGGTTTAGTTCGGGGGTTGAGTTTGGAATGAATAACACGGTTAATAAGTTCAGATGGCTTGTTATTAAGTTTGGTGAATACATGCCTGATGTTGATTAGTTCAGGATCAGGGGAGCCATAGGAAAATTTACAGCATGGCGGATGAGGGTGGTGATTATGCCAGTTTAAGTTCTTAATGGATGGTTAGAGTTAAAGGGGATGTACTGGTCAGAATGGGTTGGTTGACCGTAGGGAGAGGTCTGGATGCTGTCTGGTGAGAATGGGTTGGTTTACCGTAGGGAGAGGTCTGGATGCTGTCTGGTGAGAATGGGTTGGTTTACCGTAGGGAGAGGTCTGGATGCTGTCTGGTGAGAATGGGTTGGTTTACCGTAGGGAAAGGTCTGGATGCTGTCTGGTCAGAATGGGTTGGTTTACCGTAGGGAGAGGTCTGGATGCTGTACTGGTCAGAATGGGTTGGTTTACCGTAGGGAGAGGTCTGGATGCTGTCTGGTGAGAATGGGTTGGTTTACCGTAGGGAGAGGTCTGGATGCTGTCTGGTGAGAATGGGTTGGTTTACCGTAGGGAGAGGTCTGGATGCTGTCTGGTCAGAATGGGTTGGTTTACCGTAGGGAGAGGTCTGGATGCTGTACTGGTCAGAATGGGTTGGTTTACCGTAGGGAGAGGTCTGGATGCTGTACTGGTCAGAATGGGTTGGTTTACCGTAGGGAGAGGTCTGGATGCTGTACTGGTCAGAATGGGTTGGTTTACCGTAGGGAGAGGTCTGGATGCTGTACTGGTCAGAATGGGTTGGTTTACCGTAGGGAGAGGTCTGGATGCTGTCATCAAGGAAATGTAGCTGTGAAGTACATGTAGTTTCAAATTCAGTGGTGATTTGGATGCAGGGGTGTTGATTGTTATGGGGTTTGAGAATTGTATTGGGTTCTTGGTTGGATAGGAGGATAACAAAGGTGTCATAAACTTTTCTGAACCAACAGGTGCTTTGATGGGTGCGGGGCTGAGGTCATGCTGCTCAAAAGAGGTCATATAGATTTCGGTGAGAATAGGAGATAGAGGTGAGCCTTTGGGAAAATCATGTAACTGCTCAAAGTGATCATCTCCCCAGGAACAGTAAGTGAAAGTGATGCAATTAGACACGAGAGTGGTTAAAGATTCGGTGGTCATGTTGGTGTCAAGAGGGGTATCGATACTGTTAATTCGGTTGCTGAGAATTTGAAGGACGTTGGAGTGTTGGGCGTTTGGTCTTTCTTTAATTTTTTGTAGGTGGTAGTGTTATAGATGATCTTCTCCATCTCATCAAAGTTGGATGTGTTGGGTATGACAGTGACCTTGTCCATGTCAGCTGTGATGAACTTGTTACTTTTCGGGTCGTTGATGCCTTTCAGCTCTGTTGATGTTGGGCTGCTGAGGTTTTGACTTGGCAAGAATGTCGCTGATCTGATGACGTATGTAGTCAATCTCTCTCTTTTCTCTCTCTCTCTCTATCTCTTCTCTCCCCTCTTCTCTCTTTCTCTTCTCTCTCTCTTTTCTCTCTCTCTCTCTCTCACTCTCTCTTTATTGTTATTAGAAATGTATAAGTAAGAAGTAAGAAATTCACATTTGCAGGATGATAACCCTACTAGGGTAATATGGTAATCAACCAAATTCCGCACAAATACAAACCTTTCAGAGATGATGCAGATATTGAACTGAACTATAAACAAAAGTATTTTGTTTTATCTGCTTGATATAAAATTCATATGGCGCCACTTCTTGAACAATATATGATCAAGTACTTCGATAAACTTGTTCTGTGATCGTATAGCATAAATTCCCATGAGAGAAACAGATCACTGTTGTTTGCACAATGTAATTCATCTTTCAACAGCAGTTTTTGTAAAAACAGTAACAAATCATCTAACAAAGAAGGCTCTAGGTATTCCTAACCAATGTAAGTAGGTGCATAGAGATACATAACCTACATACTGAAACCAACATCTGCCTGTAACTGCACATATTTAAGGTTAGTCAGTATCTATGTAAAAGTTACTGTCACAGCGAAGTTTTACAGCACGCTCTCTTGCAAGCTTATTACATATTCTTATCTATAAGGTAATCTTAATAAAGGATTTCTGACTGTGTGGTTAATAATAAAATCCATTAATTATTTTGTTCATTATATATTGTTGCGAAATAAGTTGATAATGCTAACCTTTTCAATGAAGGAGCACATTGATCAAAGTGATATAGGAGAGATTGCTCAAAACATGCATCTTATTGATGTTTTTTTTAAGCTTTATTGAAATTCTTTTCGTGTAGAGGTAATTTCAATTCTATTTGTCAATACACCCGGTTGTTTAGGATATAAGTAAGACATGGCCAGAATTTACTTGAAATATTTTGTAGTTCTAGAAACACTTATAGAATAAGGACCACTGATCTTGAAACTGACATCTCTTATTTGTAAGCAGCAGTAAATTGTTGTATAAAGTAGTTAATGTTGATAATCTCATATAATTTCTAGTATATCAGTAAAAATATTGAGATGGAAAACTATGCTTTGAGATTGACGGATGAAGGGTTTATAATAGTAAAAGTGAGTTAAGTGGCAATCTCATCTTAATCTTAGGAAATGTCAAGAAATCATAAAGAGGTTATTGAGGTACACACTTCAAATAAGTATCAGGTTTGTTGATATGTGTCTGTCACGACAGTAGACATTATGTATCCTTATTCACAGGATACTGTCATTGTTGTAAATCGATATCTAACACTGACATCTTGTTTCCATCTTTGGTTCTGCTTGACAGTCGATGGAAGCATATCCTGACAGATAATAGAAAATTGAATAGTTTCTCGTGAGGCTATACAAAATACTCATTTATAGTCCAATAATGCATGCCATTATTTCTTCTGTCTGCAACCTACCTATTATTCTTCTAATAAGCTTCTGTTCAAAATGTCGCGTGCCGAATTTCTAAGGGATATTACAGTTGTCTTGTATCAGTTTTGCCTGTTTAAAATAAGGTTTTTATCTGTATAGAGATAATCAAATTTAGTGTCATATTGATGTTTAACGTCTTAATTATGAATTATGTTTGAAGATTCGATATTTATTGAATCAAACAAAACCTTTATATATTGATGATGTATTTTGAACCAACATAAACTTAATGGTGTGCATGGTCTCTGAAGATGTCTTTCAGTCAGCAAATTGTTGTGTATTTCTTTTGATTTTCCTTTAATGAAAAGAAGTTGTGATGCTTAAGTTTCGCTATAATAAAATTGGATGGTCATCATTCTTCAAACAATAGCTTAATTTAACTTTCGATTTTCTTTAATTCTCAATATGACCATACATCAATCATTGTAAACAAACATCAATCAAAACTATCCAATGTAGATGGGGTAGGGGGATAGGTATGAGTAACAGTAGCAACGAGAAGACTATTACTTTTCATAGGCGAAAAAAAGAATAATCCCTTTCTACAAAATTCCAATATTGTTAATCGCAAACAATCCTTTTAATCAATCGTTTCATCTTTAGAGATGAAAGATGAGTTCAAAAGAATACATGTAAGATAAGTAAAACAATACTTAAATTATTTATTACCTGTCATTTTCTCATATCAATATGTGTTTTATTGAGGCTTCCTTTGTAGGTATGTAAAGAACACAAGTATTTGTTCAAATATGCAGAACCAAAAAACCAGAACCTGACTTTTATTTAATGGTATTTGATGTCTCGATTGTTATGAACCGTGTATATCTATGCATGATTTGAGATATACTTATGTATATATGTACTGAATTTTATTTAGTTAACTAAGCTCATACCGAACTTCCTTTGTCTAAATATGCAAAGTCTTTTGTATTCAAAACCTTTTGTTAGCAGTTACTCTCTCAGAAAATTTTTGAGCAGTTAATTTACCTCATGTATAAGTACTTCACGCAGAGAGAAAATTATTTTTTACCGGACTAATGCAGCACTCTTCAAGACGAGATTATGGTATATAGTTCTATCATTTTCATTTTGTTACGAATAGTTATTATGATAACTGATACTCAAGTAGAAATAGGAGAAATTATCTACAGTTTGATAAGCAAGCATGAACCATGACATTTGATGCAACTATCAAGAACTAGCTATATTGCCAATGTGGAACGATGGTGATGCTGTCATAAGCGCAATCAGTTTCCTTCAACAGTCAACCGTCCATCATTCGACGGACATTTTTCAATCATGTGGTCGACAGCTTCTATGCCAGGGCTGATGAGAGGCTGTTCAATTATGTCTCTTCCCACGTTTGCATTAAGTAAGATTTCAACATCATAACAGGGCTTAATAAATTTTTACACAGAAGCAACTGTTCAGATAATTAAAATACCACATGTAACACCTGCATTGCAAAGTTTAATGAATAATAATCTCATAATTTAGCGTTTATTTAGGTCAAATTTTTCGAATTTTGTATTGCCAACGCTGTGGAAATATTTGTCATTTGTTAGTTAGTCGATATATGAAAATTAATTTTCTTTAAATAAATATGATAATATATGTGGTTAAATCTTTTTATACGTACAAATGAAACTTCTTTCATGGACAAATATAAGACAGAAATAATCTTATGTCAATATTCATTTGTTTCGATTATTGCAAACAAATGTCAAAAGGAACCAGAGCCAACACGTTTCAGCACTACATAGACCACTAGTTTTACTCATTAGTATGATCGTGTCTCCAAGCGATTTTAATGCACACGTTTGTTCAACACTACCTATTTAAAATAATTCAAGGTCTGAACTCCGACTTTAACCCTAAATGTATTTATTTCAATGTATGAACAACAAGAGAAAAGATGCTACTTTCACTTGCAATCAAAATATCAATGAACCTATAATATAGTTTATAGAGAGAGACTGGAATCGAAAAGAATTTGTCTCCTTAACTTTTATCAAAGACAGCTGATCAGTTTGGAACTTTGTCTGATATTGTATTACTGTCCTGATATGATCATACTAAATAGTTTCTAGTTAACACTGATATTTATGTTGCTCTCACACAAGTAAAACATTTCACTTACTGACTACATCTTTAAGTTCCGTGTCGTAAGGTTTATAAAAAAAGTTTAGAGGATTGAGGTTTGTCAAATAGTCTCTGGTTTATTGTATTATGTGCTTATTTTGCCGAAACATTGCTAACTTTGCCTTTAGCATTATCATATTGATATCGACTAGAACATAAATACTTCACAATAACTACATCAATTGATTCATAAAAAATAGCTTTATCTGTATTACAGAAGATTGTTAATCTGAAGTCGAAACTTGTAACAAAAATGAAAGTAGTCTTTAAGTGCGTATCTTGCAATTGATCGATGCACCCTTTACCTTCGAGAGATGCATTTAAAATAATGTCGTATTGTAAGGAGCATTAGTATTTCGTGAATATGATATCTTACAATACGGTACAAAAAACACACACAATCAATAAAAAATTACTACTTTTCATTTACAACTTATTCATAGCAAGCATGAGACGTTATTGTGCTCGTAAAACCGTTCTCAAGCAATAAACGTCACTCCATTCCATTAAACATTCCAACTTCTAAAAACCTCTAAAAAAAAAGTCATTAATCAATTGTTAATAGTTAATAAAAAAATAAGTGTTGACAAAAATACTTTATATTATCAATCATTTTCACAGGTTAAAAATTGTATTTCAACTGAGATTACAGGACCTTTTATCTTTATAGTTTATTCATTTGCATGTCC
This sequence comes from Phorcus lineatus, assembly GCA_921293015.1. Lineage (NCBI taxonomy): Eukaryota > Metazoa > Mollusca > Gastropoda > Trochida > Trochidae > Phorcus > Phorcus lineatus. Next base: position 45,322,576 of record OV121081.1, on the reverse strand, counting down.
ATTTTAAAAGCTGTTGAAATACTCTTGGAATTTATAGTCATAAATCTGTATCACTTTCAGTTTAGAGGCGATTATTAATAATTCAATAGTCATATCTTAACGACGAGATACTTTACCTATTAACAATGAATAAATTGTTCTCTGCTAAAAATAGCACCCCATAGGACGCAATGACATCAAAGCCACAATCTGAAAAGGACATATTTGTATTATCAGCAGCTGTCCGGAACTTGCTGTCTAAGTGCTTAAGTCGGATATCACGATCGTTGGCTCTAGTTGTCAAAAGTAGTCGTACTAGGCTGTAATCGATTTGCATTTGCTCAAATGATGTTCGTACGTTGTCCGAGAGGAGCAAAACTTGATAGACTGCATTGAGATAGTTAGATTTTCCTATAGACTTGTGTAAGGCGGGGCATTTCTCTAGAGTTATAGATATGCGAATTTGGATCAGTTTTTTTTACAACACCAATTCGGGGACTCACGTGAAAAACTGGTGACATTATGTTGCTGTTACTTAGAAATTCAGCCAAATGATGCTTTTATAATATCGAAAACCACTTTTTGATTGAAACACAAGTCACCTTGCTTCATTCATACATGTATATATTTTTTTATTGAACTGCCAAAGATTTAGAGGAGAGCATGTCCTGTACTTACGTACATTATGTCACTAGTTGTTATCTTCGCTGTTACTTTTTATATGGATTATTACTCATCAGTTCAATGTAGAAATGCTATATTGTCATCAAAGATCATCTCTGTTAATCATGTTTGAATAGCCTTAAACCTCATTCCTTCTTTTCGCAAGTTGATTGAAAGAAAATTCAGCAACTGTTTGTTATGTTGAATGATATCCGCAAGTAGAGTTGAAACGATGGACTGTTTGTTCTGAATGTGCCGTTGTTATCCTGATGTATCATTTAACATATAACTACAGAATTATATACTATATATTATCTGTATTCCCTTAGCTAAACGCAAAACACAAACAGCAACTGCTGAATAGGAGGATCTAGTCTTGCAGTTTGTAAGGTGATTTCGGAGAGGTGAAAAAATATTGTCAATTATAGTTTCAATTCAAAGACCTCAAGTCTACGCAAGGACCAGTTGATACTTCATCAATACCTGGCAGCTACCTTTCCTGAACATGGAAGGGAACAATGGCTTGCAATAATATTTCAATTTATCTTTCTGTACCATTTAAATGACTGTTAATAACAAAAAGCCAACACGAGGTCATACAGTGGCGGCTAATCAGTCAATATCTAGTTATCATTTCTTCTACGATGTACTGTTACAATGTTAATTATCCAAAGTCAAAAGTCAAGTCAAGTCAAGTCAAATTTATTCTCAAAAGTTATAAATGATGACATAGAGTGAACAAAACATACATGAATATAACATAACATACACAAAAGACTGTCAATATCACATAATAAAGACTTTTTTAGCATTTTTACAAATTCGGATCTGTGTTGAACTGATTGCCAAGTAGAGATTGATGTATTTTTTTTAGACATAGCTAATGAAGTCAGAACAATTTGTTAGGGGTTATCTGATCTATTTTTATATATGATAATATTTGGTAAAATATTAAACCGTTGTATTTAAGATAGATTTAACAATGCGTCCTATAAGCCAATTTGCCTTCATGAAGATGTTGGAACGTGTAGAAAAAATGTATGTGTAAATAGTGTTTCATTGTGATCATTGTGACCATTCAAAAAATATATTGAAAGGACGAAATCTTCTAGAAAGAAAAAATCTAGACTAAGCTGGCTTACATAACCGAAACAAACAAATGTCACAAAATGTTTAACTTGTAAACAATAACATTCTCATAACTATCTGCTTAATAACATGATGTCTGCCATTGTATTTGAAACTGGTTAATGTTTTATCAAAGACAACATAATATCATCGATCAAGATATACCAATTTTCACATCATAATGATCTGACATTTCCCTTAACCGACATAATCATTTGGTCCCGAACTTGTCCCTATTTGATATCATATACTGACCTTCCTCTTATTTGACATGCCTCTATTTTGAATTCTGACAATCTTATCCAGTCTCACAGTATGTTTTAGTGCAGATTTACTCTCTCTAAACCAATACTATTATTTCACTAATGATAATGACCGGGCCCCATATGGTCTGTACACCAAGCAAGTTTTTATTAAATGTAGATTACCTGCTAATAGCTTATTCAATAGATTAAACAAGTGTATGTATATATATGAATAATAATTACATTATATTTTTTTATCATCCACTGTCCCATTAAGTTGGGACCTCTCAACTTAGGATTCTAAATTGGGACGCTCCCACCTTAAGATGGGACGGAATCCCAAGTTGGGATGATATATATATGCCAGTTGCCTATCTACCTTCACTGAGAACAAGAAATCTTACTGTATTGAGTATGTGAATAAATTATCAAAGCATATCTCCTTAAGAATTTTAGTCACAATCCTAATACAGACATAAATATAGCAAAGAAGCAAGTTTCTAAAGAATGTCTTCAGGTGTAAAATCAGCAAAACACAAAATTGAGTTGGGACGTACATGCAAACACTCATCGAATCAACGTCAATGAATTATAAATTTTGAAAAATTAATTTTCGCATTTAACTTAATGTTATACAGCTTCAATAGGTAGGAAAGGAGTAGCCAAAATTTAAAAGTAACTGAAATAATCTTCCATTTTCTCAACAAATTTATCTGTGTATGGTTTCATTTAGCAATGTTATCTTCATCTAAACTGATATCCCTCTAAACAGACATTTTTCTCTGGTCAATGAGGATGTCGGTTTAGAGGGCGTGCAATACATCACAAACAATAGCCTGTAGAAACGAAACTATGCACTTTTGGAGTTTAAATTAGAATAGAATGTCAGTGATGTTTACTGCATTGATTTTACAAATACATAGATCGGAACAACCCTCAAAAACGTTTGTTCTTAATTACAATAAGCAGACATGAACAGTTAAGTTGATGAAGTTGATGAGTACAGAACATCTTAATAATCTATAACATAATTGGCATAAATACATAGTATTTTGAATTATTTACAACATAAGGTTTAGATTCATAGATGCTGTTGTTCTTGTAAACATTGATTGACTTTTATTTAAGACCATGTTGAAATTGAAAAATAAAAACGTTGATGTTTGGTAGCAATTGAAGGTGATTTACTTTAAATGAAAAAGTTAACCCGGTTTCTTTCAGGTCCCTTTGATGTTGATTATGAAATTGATTTCCTGGCTTTTTTGCAGACCTTTATGCAAGCTCAGATTGGTCAAGGATTAACTTGTTAAATGTCAAAGACTTTCTAGAAGTGAATCCAATTTCAACTTTGCTTTTTCGGAAGTGTATGTTTTTTTTCTGAGTACTCTTTGGAACGTCAGACATAACAAACAATCTAAGTGATATGAAATCCAACAATATAGGGCATTTCGAATCAAAAGGACCCAGCCCACTGATCGCTACGTTTTGTTGAAAAACGATCACACTTGATATTTTTTTAAATATTAATATTTTTATGTATATCACAACAAGAAGTAAACAATCCTATCACATTCTTCGGTCTTCCACTGGTTGCATATTCCTGAACGCATCCAGTTTAAACTTACTCTCCTTTATCAAGCCATTCACAACATTGGACCAGCATATATTCAAGAGTTTGTAAAAGTGGACACTCCTTCCCGATCATAGATTGGAACAACCTTCAAAAACGCTTGTTCTTAATTTTATTAAGCAGACATGCACTGTTAAGTTGATGGAGTTGATGAATACAGAAAATCTTCATAGTCTATAACATAATTTTCATAAATACATCGTATTTTGAATTATTTACAACATAAGGTTTAGATTCATGGATGTTGTTGTTCTTGTAAATATTGACTGACTTTTATTTAAGACCATGTTGAAATTGAAAAATAAAAACGTTGATGTTTGGTAGCAATTGAAGGCGATTTACTTTGAATGAAAAAGTTAACCCGGTTTCTTTAAGGTCCCTTTGATATTGATTATGAAAGTTATTTCCTGGATTTTTTTTACAGACCTTTATGCATGCTCAGATTGGTCAAGGAATTACTTGTTAAATGTCAAAGACTTTCTAGAAGTGAATCCAATTTCAACTTTGCTTTTTCGGAAGTGTATTTTTTTAGAAGTACTCTTTGGAACGTCAGACATAACACAAAATCTAAGTGATATGAAATCCAACAATATAGGGCATTTCGAATCAAAAGGACCCAGCCCACAGATCGCTACGTTTTGTTGAAAAACTATCACACTTAATATTTGTTATTTTAAAACATTTCTTGATGAAATTAATTTTGAGTATAATATCCTATTTACCTATTTTTATTAAATTGATATTTTGTAATGACATTACGCTAAAACTCTTTATCAATATAAATTATGTTGAATTTTATTTATTGAATTTACACTCAATAAAAAAATTGATGTGTAGAACGACTTGATGCAATCATTTGAATTCCACTGATGATATAAGATAATACTCTTGGTGCCATTTCATGAATGTACACTTTGCAAATACTTTCGTAAACTACTTCAATGACTAAGGTTGCATAATAGGGTTATCTGTTTGTTTAAGTAATTTTAATCTAAAATTCAAAGACAAACGTAAAAATTTCAAGTTGCATACACTAATATTTGGATGTACATATACGAACATAATATACACGCGTGTAAGTGTATCTTTATAATGTATCTGCAGGGTGATCTTGTTAATATGAAGTGAAGTACATAAAGGGTGAACTTCTCATAAATGTAGACCTAAATCTCTTGTTAAGCTGATAGCACACAATATTACATGTTCAACAACTTTTTCTTAGTAACAAATCTTCATAGGCTCGAGGTAATGGTAATTAATTATAGTCTTTGTCATCACGCATGTCAAAGGTTTAACTTAGTTACAAAACTATCATGCAATATACATATGCATAACCTATATAGAGTAACTGAGAGCCGCCTGTCTCACACCGATACATAATGTTAGTCTGCTACTATGTTAAATTGCTGTAGCGACGGATTTATTACTATCATAGCAAGCTCTCTCGACAGCTTGCAAGCTTACATCTTCTTATATGAACGTATTGGCTGACCAATTAGAACTAAATCAATCATTTAAGAATATATAACTTCATTCTATTCTAACATTTACAACATCTGCTTTACAGGTTTTGTCTTAGATATAACAAACATATAACCTTACGTAAACAATTTTTGCCATTCATATTTTTCCATTGCGTAAGGGAGTTTTGACTGTGAGGTTAATAACAAAATCGATCAATTTCTCTTTGATAAACACGTTGATATTTCTACACTAATCCATAAAGTAACACATAAGCAGGAGTCCGCAGTAGATAAGCGTACTGATGCTTCTTAATTTATATAAAGCCTTTTTCAATTAGAGGTAAATTCAATGATTCTGATTTGTCAATACAGCCTGTTGTCTGTGGAACACGAAGGAGCAGCGGCCTATTTTGATAGCACAGTCAGAATCTACTTAACTTATTATTTTAGATTTACAAGAAGATTAACATTTTACAATTTGTAAAAAAGAAACAATTGATCTTGAAACATACAATGGGAGTCATTGTTTTATTTCACAAGAGCAATTGACATAAAAATTCCATCAAGATTTCAGTTCATTAATCTACATATTACAACAATTACTGCAAAAAAGTAAATCATGACAAATTCGAAGGTCACGTGGTTTAGGCGCCATCTTGCTCTTAATTCAGCTGAAGCATTGCACGTTTGAATTTATACAATAGAAGGTCCCAACAAAAATACTGTTGTTGCTGTGACCTTTCAAAGTTGAGCAAAATTTGAAAATCGCCAACTTCAAAGGCAAGTTAGAGAGTTAGAGAGTTAGAAAATAACAACGTCTTCAGGATAAAAGAATAAAATCCCTTGCGAACAGTCACTTTCGGTCACGAGAAAGGCTCAAACATTGAAATACGAACGTGTTTACCACTAAGGCACTAAGGCAAAAAAGCATGTGACGGTAAAACACGATGTAAAGCTCAAAGGGGATTTCTTAAAGACTCGGCAGTCATAGTTATTATTATCATTATTATTATATGAGTAACATTTAATGCAAACACTATACATTTCATACTCGAAAATTAAATGAAGCACACTATATAATTTCCATTATCATCATTTAAAAAAATGTCATCTTCAGTGTTCAAAGAGTAATACCATTTAACAGCCTTCCGTTCTACGTTTGTTTAGTCCAAGAGTATTATTCCATAATGCTTATATTTTTTCAAATATTTAGGTTATGTATAGTGAATAATAATCTATTAATTTATTAAAACTTGAGACACAACATAGAAATGGAAAAATACTTATATAGTCATGAAATTGTACATGCATAGTAACGTTTTATATTCAAAGGGTTTGTTTTTGTAGCCATTTTAGCTCAGCCTTAACATTTTTTTCTAGGTATCTACAAATGTATAATAAATGGACGTGTTGAAAGAAAATTGTTCTCTTTAAGAAGATATTTTGGATTGAAATGAACTTTTAGTATATTCAAAATTTTTCCTGGATCATAATTATGAAATATAAGTAAAAATAGATTTAGTGACAGAGGTTGATCAGTAGGCATGAACCACGACATTTGATGCGACTATCAAGAACTACCAATTTATTACTCGCCCGTGTAAGATACCGCAGTGTAATATTTATACGGCGATATTAAACTAGTGTAATACCGCTCCCCGTATGACGTCATAATATTGTGTGGTTGTGACGTCACAATCTTGGCACCGACGTCTCAATGGCGGCTTAGTCGCGGAAATGCTTCGTTCAGTACACTTTCGGTAATAATGCTTGATTACTGAGGTCAAGTAATAAACAGAATACTAAACTTCCTTCCATTTAATACTATTTTTTATTAAACTCGTTAATGATTTGGTATTAAAGGTCGTTTAGTATCCTCTATATTGCCAATGTACAAGGACGAGAATGCTGTTATGAACATAATCAGTTTCATTCAACAGTCGATGATTCATCGTTCGAGGGACATTTTCCAATCATGTTGTGGACAGCTTCTATTCAAGGGCTCCTCATGCTTGTAAGAGGCTTTTCAATTTCGTCTCTTCCCTGTTTTCATATAGTAAGATTTCAATATCATACGACTAGCAGAGACCTTACCTTTTCTTAAAGGCAACTGCAGTGTCATTTGTATTCGGTAAACTTATGTCAATAAGAAAACCCCACCAATTTTAAGTAATACTTCGAACACTAGATTAGATTTTTTTTCAAATATGTCAATGTCTTGGCAGAAAATACATATTACTCACTTTGAGTTTAACTCTCATCACATTCATTTCCATGGTGAAACAATACTTTCACTTGTATTTGATACTTCGATGCATTTATCCATATGGTTTAAGAAGACGTTGGTTAAGAGATAGTTATATCTCAAGTCTGAAGTTAGTAAAACAACGTAATTAATAACAGCAATGTCAGATGGCACTGAGTAAAAAAAAACACTTAAAAATACAGTGTTTAAAGGACTGCATGATTGCATAAATTCAATATAGGTATTTTTTAAAAGAAATCACAATCAAATGAGACACCAGTTAATTTTGCCAACACACAACGGTAAAATCTGAAATCTTTGGTGAATAGAAAGACCTGTATGACTGAGCCCTCCTATAGCACATCACTGAAATGGTTTTTGTCCGGTGGATCCAAATTAGAATAACGCATTATATCTCGTCATAAAGATTCTTTAGTTTCGGCTTTACCTGCAAATGTTAGATAAGTAAACATAAATCGTGTTTATGAGACATTTGAATCTATATAAATCGTCTTTGCGGTGATCTTGGTAAAGGGCTAATCTGCTTATTCTAAATGTCTTTTCGTTTAACTGTATTAAAATTAAATCTTTCCGATTGATTCTTCAAAATAACTTCTGTCGTGTGATTGGGTATAGTGCACCATAAAATAAAATACTATCTGTTTAAAAAACTTTGTGTAGTATGGCTAAGAGTTCATCTGGTGGATTGGGTGAATTGCTACATTGAACTTCAGCGCAGTACCACCCATGGTTCGTTATATAGTTCCAGCTGCTTCGAAGGTTACACCGCAATATAGAACCACAATACTATTGCGGGCTTTCTCCCTGGATGATATGCTAGCAGCGGTGATATAGTGATATAAGTGAAATACTCTTAAAAGCAGCGTGACACCCAAAATCACCTCACCTCTTCTGGTGTACTTTCATTATTGTCAAAGAATTCCAAAATAATGTTTCAAAAAGAGTAGATTTAACGAAATATTATTAACAATTTTATCATATTAAAGCCTTATCAAGATATGTATGAAACTACTCTTGATTGAACTAATACTAAACGGGATATCAAGCATTGTGTCATTATTATTCTGAAAATAAGTTACATAAAGATCATAGTAACAGGAACGTTAACATTAAAATAAATATGCTTTGCATTCAGTAACAAAATTTGAATTGTCCTGCAAGATAACAGTGAGTTCTTGTTTAACACTGCTTGGGCAATATTTCAGTCATTAGAGGCAACAGATAACAGCATCATAGCCAAGGCCGTTTTTAAAAAATAGGTCATTGATATTTGCAAAGTATAAGTAATAGTAATAAATGATAAAGAAACTGTTATTCTTTGGTTGTAAACTTGCAAACGTGGTTGCCATGCTGTTATTGCGGAGAAATGTGATGCTAAGGGTCACGAACTTCGGGCCCTTTGTTTTTCTGTTGCAAGTATTTTGATGGAAAAAATTCTGTTCTTGTTAAGACAGATGATGAGACTGCTGGTGATGTTAGGCTGTGACAAGCCTACATGAGTACAGACGTTACTTATCAATGCAGGATATATTGGTAGATAAAACTACCCTCTTAATAAGAATGATATCTGTAAATTCCGACTTCCTTGGGATAATGGAACTTAGCCTATGTGATTAGTGATGGCTTTTAAAAACTAAACCTGAAAATGTTAAAAATACCTTAGGCAACAAATACACCATTCTCCCCCAACAGAGGTAGCTCCGTCAAAAATTCCCTGTCTTAATACGAAGGTTCCTCGGGCTCCAGGCAGTTTCCCCAACCGGTACTATATTGCAACTTAAACTGCTTTGCAATATTTCAGCCAATGAAATCACCGAATGCATGAATAACATATTTGTTTTCACAAGGGCCTATGCGATCATGAAGTCGCAAAATGAGGCGTATGTGTTCTGTAAAGACGACTCAAAGTGCAAGGTGCATATTCGAATAAAGTTTAGCTCTTGTGAAGCTTTTGGAAATAACTTAGGCGATTTGAACGATAAATTTTGAAACGGCGTCGCTGATTGCACAACTTACTTTGATTGCATCCAATAAGTGTTCTACATTTTGTGCCCGAGAAACCTTCGTATTAAGACAGAGGTTGTATAGGAATTTATGACGGAGCTACCTAGGTCGGGAGAGAATGCATATACATACAAAACATTATTAGTTAATAAGACTCTCATGCTCAAATGTGCTTGGTATAAAATTTCTACATCAGGAATACACATAAAATCAATGGGAAGCTTTGGCGCCGGTAGGTGCACATGGACAAATGAATATTGAAAAAAACCTGTTGGCTTCATTATGCTGTGAACACTTACTTTTATATGATAAATATTCAATATAAGTCATACAACTTAATATATAATATCGATATTTTCCATTTTCATCATAATAAACAGCATGCTTATACTTGCCTAAAGACTGGTTAGTTAATTTAAATCTTTAGATAATTGTCCTTTATTATAAAGAGTACCCGGGGGAAATGAAATAAGGGTGGAATATTCGCAGCTGCTCAATCATTTATGAATGGTACCTACAGGGATATTGGATTTTTCCTTGTCGTGCAATCTCTAGTCACCATCATTCAACAATAGTCTGCCTACACAAATCAATAGATTTAAGTGTTCGAAAATTGGTTGCAGACCATGGTACTCCACATTATAAACAGATTCGTGTCAGAAACACTTCCGGGTATAAAGTGAATGTACAATAGTTCTAATATAAAAGCACAGACAATGATTGATTCAACATGTTGTTTATTACATGACGTTTGTAAATGGTTTAAAGACGGTAAGCTTTTAACCATTTTATGCAAAAGAATGAGGCAATCTAAATTCCTTATTTGTAAAAGAAAACCATTGTAAGTTTAAATCTAATCAACAGAAATACTGTCTATAAAAATGCGCTACCTTAAACTTTAATGACACTATGATCAGAAATATTCTGTCGAAAACATAAGAATGATAATAAAACTTCAAAAGTCATTTAAATCTCACATAGTTTAATTGAAAAATGACCAAAGCCTTACAAAGATTGTACCCAACCTGAGTTGTTTGAGTTCAGCTTTACATTTTCTCATTGACGGGAGATACGTATATTATTGCACTGACTATTGGTGTCACTTAAAGGGGCAGAAGCACATGTTTAAAATATTTCTTCAATTTCTTCCCGATTATCATTTTTTTAATGCCAAATGTCTTATCGTCAGAGGGTCAAACATCGCATTAGTGAACCTGATCAACTGCGGTAGTGAACTAAATTCATATATTTTAATTGAACATGTTGTCAGAGTGATTTCTTTTGAGTTAAAAATTTATCATGCAATTGGTAACAATTGGTTACTTTTCATGAAATTCAACTGGCGAGTCTTTCCTTACCCTGCATACCTAACATGGAGGTGTTTTTATTAAATGTATACAGCCAAGTGATGCATTTTAACGGATACAAAATTTATGACTTGAGACCAATCAGGAAATGAACCATGCACTAGCCACTTAACTATACATCTCATATGTAATTACAAGACTACACATGGTTAAAAGGATATCATATCCTGCACACAAGTCGAGCCATTCATCCATGGTTATATGTTCTAATCCTTGACATAGGTGTATATATACGCTAGCAAATACACTTTATACTTTGAGCTATGGGGGTGGTTAGCATAAAGCACTTTGGAATTATTAAGACTACAATGGTTGATCTCATCGAGTTATGGCATGAAAAATAACATTAGCATATGGTGTCTGCTCAATGCGAAAATATACAATTATCAAGAAATATAACGACCTGATAAACCATGTTTAACCATGTTCAATCTCATTCATACACTTTACATGTTCAAAAATGATTATGAACAATATTCAGCATTTGTTTGTCTTGATGAACACAAGATCCACACATAAAATCGAATTGATTTAAGAATGATGACATTACATTCTATTCAATACAAAGGAGTAAGGTGGGCAATGATGCAGTGTATTCGCTATTTGGTCGTTTAAAAATTACCACAAAAGTTATCACAGAAGACTGTCTTTATTTCTTTATGCAAACACAAAACACAAACAGCACGTTTGGTATTTGAGTAACTATTGTTACTACTTCGGAGGTGATTCCCGAGCCGTGAAATAATAAAATTAATTCCAGATTCAATTTAGAAGGACCTCGAGTCTCAGCAGGCTTTAGTTGATAAGTCTGTTTACTTCATCAATGTCCTGCAGCTACCTTTCATGAAGATGGAATGGACCATGGGCTGGAAATAGTAGTTTATTTCATCTTTCTTTTTCATCTGAATTACCTTTTATAACTCAAAGCAACCACGAAGTTGCGTAGGAGTGGACAAAAACAGATATAATTTCTTTTACAGTGTACTATTGCAATTAGACGCATTCAAAACCATCTCGTTTTTACGAAAACGTAATTTAACATTTCACTAATTCAGATCAGTGTTGACGTAGCTACTTTTTAGGATTTTGTTGACGGAGAAAAACGTCCTTAAATGTGACTTTTAAGCTATGTTTTCCTTTTATTTCTCTATATCGTTAATGTTTGAAGTAACAATACAATGTTGTTTTGTATATACAATGTAGCCTATAAAAACTCTAAACCAACTGGCATGATATAGATGTAGAAATTCACGTGTAGAAATACCTTGAAACCATGTGTCATTCGTTGCTGGTTTTGTTTCAAGAAAGACTGTTTTGAAGTTGTCTGCTCGATTCAATGTATTTGTTGTGAAGCTAAGTTCGTTGATTTTGATAACCTGATCCTCATTTCATGTACATCATTGGGACTATCCCTCAATCAAAAGTTTTTGTCAGTGTTTACATTTTTATAGGTAGGAATTACGATTACTTAGTGAATAGATGATCTAGAAATCAAGTAAAATGCATCTAAAAGTATTAGGAAAATATCATCTAAAAATATCTGCTCTCTTACGGTATATGAAGCCATTTTTTAATTACGGAAAAAGGCAACAAATGCTTGAACCACCTTACTATATATTTTGTCATTGAGCACTTTCACAGATGTATAGTGAGGCAAAATATTGAGAAATTATATAAGCATCATTTAATCGAAAACTACAAAGGAATGGATTCGTTCATGGTGAACTGACAGAGGTATAATATATGGTCAAATATTGACATTTGTTTCTGTGTTCATATTAGCAATAACGAAAATGCAATACTATCTTGACAAATGATAACTTATCGACAAGTTTAAGTCCAGACAAAACAAAATAGATTTCATATTACATGACAGTGTTTGTTCTGTATGCAATCGATCTAATAGTGTGCCGGTAATGTTCTTAAACATCATATACGGAAAATCGTGAGTAGGATACTAAAGCTATTATTTTTTTAGGATTAGCTATGGAGAATATGATAGTGTTTGAAAGAAAACATGACAAATACCTCCTCGTTATTGATGTTGTCATACTTGATACTTCTAGAAGCTTCAACAGTCATAACATTCAATGCAGTGTACAATCTTATAAGTAACATGACTTTTTCAGCTCTTCTTATTCAAAATGTGGCATGAACAATATTTGGCATTTATTCAATTTCGGAGAAAGTCCTAAATATCTCAAAAGACACGGACAAAAACATCACTTAGTACGATCTGTAGCATATTCTCCACATGCACATCCAAATGGAACCGTTTTCTTCTCGGGATGTGGTTAATCGACGTTGATATGGTTAATATGCAGTCGTAGATAAAACAAACGTTAACAATACTTTGTAGGAAAATAATAAACTTGAGACTTCATCATCTTAAGAACAAATTTATTACATTAACTTACACGGATATTGAATTATCGTTTATGATTAATGTTGAACAGTAGTCCAATCTGGATATCAAAATGCATTTTATCAGTTTAATTTGAAAGGTGAAATTTATAAACAAACAATTGTACATTTACATACAAGAGATCTCTGTTCTTATAGTACATGTCATGTATGAGCTAAAACATTAGTAGTTGTACTTTGTTAATGAAACATTATGTGTACTTCCACTCTTGTACATTTAAACGTACGTGACCTTAACACTGGTTCACATGATAACAGGTGTGATAAGATTTTATCAACCGCTGAAAGAACCTCATCAAAATTGGGTCAATAAAGAACAGAATACATACATGTAGTTTGAATATCAATATACATTAAAGAGTGAATGTTCATAGAGTGGTTGTGAACTTTAATAACTTTACACAAGAACATTAACAAAGTGTCAATCATGTTGAAACCTGCTTTTACGATTATCATTAGATGTCCAAATGAGAGATTTTTTACTTTGCTTTGTCATGAAAAGGATAGAAAGAACAGTGTGTATACATGAAGATGACCAAATTTTTTTTCTAAAACGCTGAATTCTTATCGCAAGGTTATTCAATTTTTAGTGACCCATTATCAATACACATGTGGATTTAATTGATTTATCGTGTCTTCATTTTGACATTGATGTGGCATTAATGAACAAATAGTCACACTGCATAGTTTTCCAGGGTTTCTTCTGTTGCCGAAATCTGTCTGTAAGTCTAATAATAGTCTTCTTCACGTCATTAATAGATATCAACAAATAGATATCATAAATCAGTTTTGATTATGATTAGTATTTTATGTTTCCAGTATTTCAAAATAATTCACATTCTTTTAACTTTATATTTTCGAAACATAACACAAAATTTTGCAATTGATGGGACAAGAAACCTGAACCGTGTTGACACAGCGTCATAGTCTACTGATTTGATTAAGTATGTGTTGTTCAGGGAGATTGGCGGATTAGGTCTCATAAAACCCGCCACTTTATATTGTGGATGATACCCACTAGAATAGAATGAAAATATTGTGTTCATGAAGTATAGCTCCTTGTCATGTGGCAGTCAGATGAATGAGATACTCAGAGACGAGGAATTAATTGCATACTCTTTTGAGTACACTTCTGATACTATTTCAATGTTTCAAAAGACAATTTTGTAGTTATAATTTCCCTGTGGCCAAAAGTTCTACCGTTCGAGGCCATTTGACAAATATCTTTTTTATTACAAAAATAATACACTTATTTCAGTTCATTTGTATCAACGGGGTTTCATGAAGAATTCAACTGTCATAAGGAAAACGAAAATATTCTATTATAACATATACAGTACTCTATTTTTTTGTTACAATTATCCATAGACCTACTGAATACTGAACTCATATTAAAAAAAACGAAGATCATATAAAATTATATGACTGAAACAGGATTACAGTATGTCTTGAGAAGCAAACTATATACATCATAAATTTTAGAATGATATCTGTTCACGTTCCTTGTAAATATGCCTATTTTACAAAACAACAACATTGTTTTATCTATAATTTCCGTAAGCAAGCGAGATAGGAGAGTAAAATGGGGGTTTTTTGTGCTTGTTTATGGCGTCCTACAGTAATGAAATTTCAACACATTTATGTCCAGGACGGTTAAACATGTCGTATTAGGTTCACCTTGGTTTGCCTTATTAGCTGCATAGTTTACAAACGAAACATTCATGTTTAATCAACAATGCCCACAGATCACGTCATAAAAAACCGGATTTTAGTGGATTTGTCGACAAAATTTTGGTTTATATCTACATAAAAAAAGTTGTTACTTTTAAGCTAATTCTGCTCTATTTCCTTCATCTTTCACCAGCTTCCTTTGCAAAAAGCAGTGACAAATTATCTCATGCTCGAGGGAATGGACAAACATGTAAGTACTTGTAACATTTGTTAACTTTACATTACTTACATGCTGAGACTGAGAGCCGCCTTGACTCCGACGATACATACAGCTAGTTGGCCATTATATAAACGTGCTGGCATTAGGAATTTATTTCATAAACTCTCTTATGTTCTAAAGGTATATGCAATATTAATTGGGGTTATCAAAAGAGCGTAGCGCACTGTACTTTTTCTACTCTATTTATTTTTCATGATTAAAATCTCTTAATGATAGAGAGGGTTATTATGTTTAACGTGCTTTTATCTTTATCTCTCTAAATCTATTTATGAATATTTATAGTTCTATTTGAGGAAGCTATTTTGAAAATGTGATTTTAGAAACATTCACAAAATATCGATCGAGACTGACGTGTTTCATAGTATTAGTGGTATTTGGTCTTTTTGCTTAATAATAAAGACAAATTATTTCTCATCGATAAATAAACGGATATTATAAGCCTTGTCCACAAAGCAGTAAATTCGTTTGCAAGCAACACAATAGGTTTGGAAACTTTCTTAAAGGATTTTATTACGTACAATGTACGAGTGTAAACACATCGGGGTTCATATGTTTCATACGATGCCCGAGGGCAAAATATGACTTTTACATTGTGACGACACGTCATTGATAATACTTTTACGTCATAGTTCGCATATGAGGTTACGATCTAAATGCGCCGACCGTGGATTATCCACCTATACTTGGATGTTGATTTTGACAAGTTCCCTTGATCTATAGCTAGACTTCGGTCAAAAGCAGTTTATGACACTCGTGCCTTCATGTCAAATAGAGCCTCGCGCTCTCGCTACTAATATCAGATACTCGTGTCGTAAACATAGTGTGTCATATAATATCCTCTATATATGACTCAGCGGTAAACATGTATATCACGAGTTTGCTTTGTCAAAACAGCATCTTGTTTCAGCAGTTGAGAAGAGTTACGTATATTGATGAGATATTTCGGAAACTACTTCACTTATGTTGTAGATTTATAACCACTTCAGCATGTAACATATGGTAAAGTAGAAACTCTTGATTTTGAAACTGGCAATGTTGTCGTAGTCATAATTCACAAGAGCACTTTTGATATGATCGAATTCCGTCCAGGTCTCAGTGTAAAATTCCATTAAGTCGTTCACTAAGTCATTTTCTCATACTAGTATGAAGTTAATGCAAACGTATGGAAATCTTTTAGACAATTTTAAAAACAAAACAACAGGTTTTATGCTATGTTCTTCAGATATTAGGTTTAAATAGGTATAATGACTTCGAGAAATAAACCCAAACTACATAATCTGTTTTTTTTTATTGTCACACCTGCATGACGCAGCCTCATTATCTACAGCCTTCCGTGACAGAGGTCCGGGGATTATTATCAATCCTGAGTCAATTCCCTTCAAGAAGTCAACTCATCTTTACAAAAAAGATGCATTGGTTGTTTTTGTGTGATCTGGTGACACTTGATACATTAAGTACGGTAATGCACTTTATTATATGATCAAAGATTTGTATCAATTTTGATTGGTCTAAAGACGGTCACATGACAGTCCATAGTCACGCAAAAGTCAACCAACTTCGATATTGACCCATTGTTGACGTAATGCCTATGTGTCGTCATGTCAACAATTGCTCAGCAACGTTACGTCACCTTTGATGTCGGCGTCGTTTAGAGGGATATACTTTTTAGAACGATTATTTTATGATGTAACATATAATAAACAATTATAGACTTTTGTAGAGGTGAATATCGTTTTTCATTGATATTGACCTCTACAGAAGTATATAATTGTATAATAGCCACTTGATTGTTTTTACTTCGCCTGAGGTGTTCAATGTTCTCATAACGCTTGTATATATGTCTTTATGAAACTCATGTACTGCTAAATAAAACTATTTATATATGGCCCTGGAAATACAAATTGAAAATGTATCGTGCAAATGACCTCAGGCCTTCCTCATGAGCGATTCCAATACCATAGGGCTAGAGCCAATCTGGATCATGGTTACCAATAACAGCAATCGTACGCCATGGATACCTTGAATTTGGTCTTAAAAGTGCATTTGACAATTGACTTCCAACATATCAAAATTGAAATCCGGACGTAAAGATTTGTATTAAACAATGATATGCACACATTTGAGAAAATTTAGATTTTGACCTTAGCACAGGGATCATTTTACGAAAGATTTTATGTAAGTAAGCCATTAGCCATAGGCTTAATATTGCAACCCACTGAATGTGTTTTTTTAGGAAAGGCCAACATAGTTTACTGTCTGAACTTGACTTGAAATTTCTGAAAGCATTTATCTTGACTATCTTTTCATAAATCAGGCTTTGACCTTTTAGTTACACTTTATAACTCCCTTTATTTTCTAGTTTCCTTTGACCCTGTTTAATCATTTATTTTATTAACAACTCAGGTTTATATTCGGGACTTTTAGAATGGACATATCTTGTAATCTCCTGCAATCTGCAAAACCAAATCAGGAACCACTATTGTGTACCAAAAGATTAAAGCATGTGCTATTTTCTTCACGTATCTAAAGCAATAAAGTGCTGATCTATCATTTTCCCTTGGCTTTATGACATCTCAAATCATGATGTCAAACACTGACGTCAGGATATTCCATTATCGCATTGTTTAACATTGTGAACGTCAGTCACGTTTTCCTATCTCATTCTGGCTTTGCACCGGTACACACGATGAAAATAGTCGTCTGTTGCGTAAAGATATATTTTTTGAAATTTCAAAAGATTATCTTACTTAGAAATATGCAGAGCTTTACTTGAAGAAGTAAAAGGGAAAAATGAATGCCCTAACTGTACAATTTGTATTTTACTTTCTAAGCTTTGTTTCGGTTTTGGTTTTGTTTCCCCCCCCCCCCATAATTCCTATGGATATAGGTTTTTAGTTGACCAACTATATTTGCTTTAAAAAATATGCTTATATTAACATTTCCTACTGTCTGTCACAGTTTC
Source organism: Phorcus lineatus (assembly GCA_921293015.1). Classification (NCBI taxonomy): domain Eukaryota; kingdom Metazoa; phylum Mollusca; class Gastropoda; order Trochida; family Trochidae; genus Phorcus; species Phorcus lineatus. Next base: position 45,304,494 of record OV121081.1, on the reverse strand, counting down.
AAACAATCTCATTGAAACCCGGTGAAACCTATCATTCATACTTGGCTGCGTTTCTTAACTGAACACACTGGAGAATAAAACGAAAATAAAAATTTTCGCACATATTTAATGGATAGTTACAGTATAGAATTTTTTTTATCAATTTCCGGCGACCTTTACGTAAGGTAAACCTTAATCTGAGATTAAGATTAAAGATGATACCTTGCTTTAAGAAGTAATTAACTAACTTCCTAGCTTTCATGTTTGCAGCCTATGATTACGAAAGGATCAGCAAGTCAAAAAGTTTCATCTAGTGATTACTAGTCGAAGCCTGCCCTTTGGGAAGTAGAATGTTCATTGAGAGCAACTTCAATCCCAGACATGTGATTAGGCAACAGGTTCAAATATCAGCCGGTTTTAGCTTTCTGTATTCTTACATGCATGTTTGATAAGGTTTGTGTTACCTGGCAAATGTCAAATATGCTGACTCTGACTTCTTGTCGTTATGACGATTTTCATACATACAAACATGAAAACTCCTAGTGCGGGGTGTATTGAAATCTAAAATGAACTTGATCAAATTATTCTTTCATGTAGGGAGTTAAAGAATCACTTACAATGAAAGTTTGTATATAAAGTTCGTCGGTGTTTATGTTTAAAAAATCTTTTGATTAGAACACTGTGAGTTTCGTTCTTTTATAAAAAGAAAAATATTTGTCTTATCCTCTTTATACCTCTGTTGATAAGTCTAAACTACTTTCCTCCTCTAAGGAAAGCAAGCACCTTCACCAGGAGCACTTCATTTTTATAACTACAGGTCTTGAAGCGTGTTAATATATGTTTTGCAAAACGCTGACGATTTTGAGTTTTGAATTATAGGCTTATGATGCATATTCAATAAATGCGGACTATAGGAAAGACAAAATTTAATTTGCCGTCCTTAGATATCTGAAGGTTTATGACAAATACAGGAAATAATTAAGTCCATGTTCTGATTTTAGAATAGTTATATTAATGTATGAGGACAGTCATGATCAAATCTTCCAACATGTAGAAGATTACAGCATTTGTTTTTTAAATCTAAGTTACTAAAGATACGTACTTATTATATCTCACCTCTGCTGCTGTAGTCTCGCAAGGTTGTCTTTACAATAGTCAATAAAAGCTGAATAATTAGAGATTGATTAAGGGAGGAACGCTCTGTCTCAAGATGGTTCACGTCAACCGTCTCTACCAGGTTCAACTTAACACAGTTCAACCTATTTAGTAAGTAATGCATGGTGTACAGCGCCTACAGTCTGTTTATATAAGAGATTAAACCATCACCTTCAACGTTTATGACAGCAGCAAAATATGAAAGTCCGGATTCAATCTGCCAACACGCTTCCACATCAAAGAACACACATACTTCTTTGTGGAATGTTAACCACGTGTTAAGCCTTATATGGGCAACTGGAATAATCGAAGCTTTAACCAACTAAATGTCGTGTTAAACTAGGGGTTGGGTTCTATACTTGAAATAGCAAGCAGTTAGCATTTTTCATGGATTATTAATGTGAGCGATGTAAACACTTAATATTACGAGATTATTAAAAGGTCCTTTTCGCATTCTAGAAAAGAAATAAAGTTCGTTCTACCAAATGTTTTTGTAATAAAGTATAGTTTTGCCCTGAGCTTTTATATTTAAAGCACGATGACGGTATTTCCTAAATAGACAGATTTATGATTATCAACGTATGTAATTTCAAAATGTTATGAAAGAAAACATGTTCATTTTGAAAAAGAAACGTATGATCAGAAATAGACAATTGAAAGTATAGTACCATTAGAGCAATTGTGATTATGTCACAACAAAAGTAGGAATTCATGTATCTATGATCACATGATTAACTGCCAATGCTGTAACAAGATATCAGTTAATCAATTATTTCCATTTTACATCTGCATGACAGTCAATGAAAACATACCATGAAAGATTATAGAATATTGATTGGTTTATCATCAGACGTAACCAATATTTATTGAGGTTTTATACTATATTCCATTATTTCTGCTGTGTGCAACCAACCTATTAGTGTGCTAATAAGCAGATGTTCAAAATGTCACGTTTGGAATTTCTAATTAACGAGTGTTAGAGACTAAGAGTTACAACAGTTAGCTTGTCTCTGGGAAAGAAGAGTTCTAATTTTTAAAACACTATAGATTGAATTTAAAAGCCTGCAATTTTAATAATGTAGGTATTCTCAGTATTTATTGCATCAAATACAATTATTGCTACTCTTCTACCTCTCTTTTATTGATTTTTACAATTTCTTATAATATAACTTAGAGCAAAGTCGTCAACTATAGAAGCTAATATCTTGGTTGGTTCTTTTGAACCAACAAGAACGTACTGTTAAACAAAAAATCATGTCTACAAGTAAGGCTTTATGTTTAACATCAAATGGTCTTCAATATTTGTTAATGTGTCAATGTAGATGTCTACACCTTCTATTCAGCAGATTGTTGCATAATTATATTAAGTTTAATTTCATGAAGTGCTGTATTTTGTTAATATTTTTTATCACGAAACAGAAAAATAATAAATTCTTCAATCATAGCTACATTTTACTTTTTGATTCCAGATTTGAACATAAATTAAACGTTTTTTACAGACAAGGAGTAAACATATTTTCTAATCTAAATTTTAAGTAAGCTCTTGCTGATCTTTGATTAATCTCACAGCTAATTGATTAAGAACAACAACTGTGATTTTTAAAAGTCTTAAGATTGATTCAATTTTTGTGCTTCAATAGGGGATTCTTAATATTACCTCATGAATATTTTTGAGGTATCAGAAACCACGTGTACGTACTCGAAAACGAGGCTAAGGCCGCTTCGAAACCCGGAAGTTACGTTCCTACAGCATTGTCAAGTCAGTATCCTTTCGAAATTATGCTGTGTTTGTAAAACATTTCGCTAAATTCAACTGCAGAAAGACCCTAATCGGATAAGCTTCTACATTTCTTGGTGTAGCAGAGATTAGAAGATCATTTTACTTGCAGATAGAATTCTTTCGACCAATATTCGGGGGTATTCCCATGCTGGGTTTACCGTCATTTTGCACTATCCGTTAAAATATTTCAATTTTTAGCAAAATATGGATATGAAATAGTCACAATATTTTTCACATTTCCGAAAAAAATCAAGAGGTATTTTCATTACACACACTCGTTGACAGCTGGAAAATTATAGAGATTTAGCGATCTCTACGTAAAACCTTCAGCCGTTTCAACGTGCCCACTTACGTTACCATTGGGTCATTTTCAAGTTATTTGTAGCATCCACCTTATGTCTACATGAACTGCCAGTAATAAATGTGGGATTTCTACCTAAAAGTACTGAAATTAATCCCTCCCTTCACATTATTGGTGTCATAAATACCCAGTCACCACCTTATATACACCGATAAATATAATAGAATTTTAATTATAAAAATTTATACTCATGATTATATTTTCCTATTCAATATGATTATAATTAAAATTAATTCTAGCCTATATTAAATTCGTTTTGTGAATTATAAATTAATAATTTCTGAAAAATTTTGCTAGGAAAATATTCTTGAAAATACACCTCTGTATATAAATATATCACTTTTCTTCCAATCAGTTGGTGCCTTTGAGAAGCTCGGTAATAATGATACTGCAGTACTGTACCATTTTTTTTAAACATGCCGGTCCCACTACTTGATTCTTCATTGTTTTGGTTTAACAGTTTTGTGATCATTGAGTTAAAAGTCCTGAAATTTCGGGTAAAAATAATTTTATGAAGATTTATTTATGCATAACATTTAAGAGAAATTGGCACTGTGATTATTATAAATGCACTCGTATAGGCACGTACGGACCAAATGCGAATGCAAAACTCACGTAATATATCTTCGAATTTACCACGAATACAACTATCAAAAACAAAGTTTTGAGGCTATCCCTGGATGAATTTCCCTTCATTTTGCCGTTTTATTATCACTCGACATGTTTTCATGTCTGAAATTGACTGATTTCTTTTCAATTCATGCTTATACACTCGTGTATAGCCGAAGAAAATTCAAATTACACAGCGAATCGTACTATCAAAATGCAGCCATTACGCTATCCAGGAAGTAGGAAGCGGCCTTAGCCTCAGTTTGGATTTGAGAAGGTCATAGGTCGTATGCATGCATAAATATTGAGAATCCCCTATACATTCAGGTTATGGAACCGAACCCTTTTATTTAGCTTAAATTCACGTTCATAATGTTATGAGATACAACATAGTAGTAGGAAGATACTTGTAAAGCCGTAAAATAATGTTTGATTTAGTAGTTCGTGTAGCTAAAGGTTAGATACTTTCATGAGACGGAAGTATCACCAGGACGATACATAAATATAATAAATACATTGTTCTCTCGAGGACGAGATTTGATTTGATTTGTCGTCTTGATATTCACGACCGGGAACTAACAACATTGAGAATGATGATGCTATTGTGAACATAATGAGTCGCCTACAACAGTCGACAATTAATCATCTCACGGACAATACTTGTGGTCGACTTGTTGTATGCCAGGTCTTATCAGAGGATAATAAAATTACATCTCTTCCCTTATTTTCATTTGGTAATATTTCAATATCATTGCATGGACTAATACGTTTTTCTAGAGAAGCAACTGAAGTGTTCTTTGTATAACGCAAACAAACTTCAAAAAGCAAACCTCTACTTAAACAATCAAATATTACCGCGATTACTATTTGTATCGGATAGTATAGTAGGATGCGATTGTAAATGATTTATAAACCTTTGGCATATCATGCGGGCACATAGATTTTATACTTAAAAATGCCCTTGGGTTATGTTTGATAATATACTATTTTATTTTTCTCACTTACTTTAAGTTAAACTCTAACCACAGTCATTTCCATGTTCAAACAACACAGAAAACACATTCACTCGCATTTATTATTTCAATATGGTATAAGGAGCCGTTAGTTTTGCGATAGTAATGCCTCAAGTTTTAAGCTGGTACTCTGATTTCAAAACCACTTCATTGATATCAGCAATATGGGATAGTAATTTCATAATTTCCATGTCGCTATATTTGTAAAGAAATCAGACGTAAATGAGACCCGAGTTAATTTGCAGAAATGTCGTACAACAATATGTTGATTTTTACAAAAGAATTTGCTTTGTACGAAAATGTATTATTGTTGCGCACTCACAAAACACCTTACTTGAATTGATTTTAACACTGAAATAGTTATTGACTTCACAAAATCAAAATAACAAATAAAACAGCTTGTTACAGAGATTCTTAGCTGCGGTTTCAGCTTTACCTGTTAAATAGGTAAACATAAATAGTGTTTATGAGAATTTAAATAAAGCGTCTTCAAACCATCAAAGAAAGTCTCAGTTTTCTCAAATTGCGTCTTCATTTGATATTCAGATAATAATTTCCCGCATAGCATGTCTGGTAACCTAGAACAGTGTGTTGAGATTACTTTACACAACTTAAAAAGAACCAGGAATAACAAGTTTGTGTCTCTTTAATCTTTATCCTAGACAGTTGATCATTCTAGAACAATGCTAGATACTGTTATCCTGTCCTGATTTGATCACGCTGAATAGTTAGGGGAGCAATAATGACGTGTATTTTGCTTAACAGAAATAAGACGTTTCGTGAATAGGTATTTAGATGTTTTAGAGATACATTTTGTCAAATAGTCTGGTAAATGCATTTTATATTCTGTTTTTCTACATTTGCCATCTTAGTCTGCAGCAATATCTACAGGGTTCTACAAAAGAATCAATATTCCACAATAATTGCCTTTTAAAATGGTCTTTATAGAGGACATTTATGTAACAAACACATTATTTTCATAGCAATCAAATAATTCATTATTTTTTATTTGGTTTTCAAAGACAAATTGAAAATAGCAATGTTTAATTTCTTAGGGGGAACGTTGTCAAAAAACTTGTTAACAACTCTTATTACATGTTTTATTGATATATTTTATCTCATTTATAATATTTCTATTGTTAATGTAACGTAAATAATATTGTATATATTTTCCAGGAAAAAATACCTTCTCATAGCGTTTGCTAAATAAGTACCCTGGAGGAATCATACTTGCAAAGCTGGTACTAAGAGCTTTGCGACGTCATAGGCCAGTACATCCTTTTAACATTGTTTAAATGTAGCTCTTCCTCATTGGCAGAAAAGCTCGAAAAGATACAAAATACAAATGTATGTGGACGCATTACACAAATTCCACATTATTGACGTACAGAATCTTACTATATAGTTGAACTTGGATCTTTGAAAGATAATTAAAAGGAATTAATCATTTGTTTCCTACTGACTTTTGTGTATAGTTGTTTTGATAGGACTAGAAATCAAACTTAATTTTGCAGTGAATTCAATGTTTTATTAAAATCACATTAATTGTTTTGGGCAGAATAGTGTTAAACAGTTTAAGAAATGTAGATAGTCTTTTCAATGTCTTAAATGCATTGTTGTTATTTAAACAAAAACACAAAATATTTTCTGTTCGTAGAGAGTTTTCTCAGTTATGAGATTTCAACTGGTTATAGGCATATTTTGCAGAATAATCTACATAATTGGTGAAATCAGGAGAAGTCAGGTCTTAAAAGGTCTATGCGACTATTTCATACATGTTGCCAACTCTAAATATAATTTAAATCCAGCTTTGTATGCTTACAGGAAAATAAAATAAATTGATTTATTTATTGTGACTTGTAAATTATGTAGTGTTTATCTATAGTGTTCCCGATAAAAACAATTTCGAAAGAAAGCAATAACAATGATGATGATAATGATGATGGTTTATACATGTTGTTACGTCTACAAATGGAATCGAATTGATATATAAATTATGACATTATGTGATATTCTATACAACGAATTTATAGGTTCAATGATTAACTTGTGTTGTGTTGTGTCGATCGTGTGATGAGGTGACATTTGACAATTAACTGTATTGTTATCACACATGTATATTGTCTGTTACTCTTTGTCAAAAACGAAACAGACACAAAAAGTTCTGAACTTGAGGAAGTAAAACAATCACAGTATTTACAAATTCAATTTGAAAAGACCTTGAGTCTTAGCAGGGAAAGGTTCTGATGTCTGACTTCTTCATCAATTTCCTGCAGCTACTTTTTATGAAAATGAAATGGAACATAAGCTAAAATCTGTACTTTGATGCATATTTCAGTTTCATTTGAAGTGCAGATTATAAAACAAACTAATCATGAATTCCTTAAGAACCAGCTAATGACTCAACAAAGATAAGTTCTTCTCTGGTGTCCTCTTACGATAAGTAGCATTATGAACACTGTTCAGATCACAAAGCAAGAAATGAACATTTTCAAGAATTCACGTTGGTGTGGCATGAATTAAAATTGACTTACTTTCATGACACAGATCAGAGTTGATATCATCATAACATGCTGTCTCGGCGTTTACGATACATTTTCAGTGCATCCTATAACCTCAAACCGAACTGGCTTGATAGGCACGGGAGAATTGCGTGTCCATAGCTGTTTTTATTTCAAGGAAGATTGATTTGAAGTTGTCAATTCGATTTAATGTATCTGTAGTGAAACTACACTCTCTGGTCTTGATGATTTCATTGTTCATTTCAAGTTAATCAAACAAAGGCTCCCAGATCAAAGGGAGTTTGGGTCAGTGTTTACTTTTAATGGGTGGGAATTAAGATTACTTAGTAAACAGATGACATATACATCACATCAAACAGTATAGACAAATATATATCTTAAATTATCTGCCCTTCCATTGTATATGACACTGGGACAAAAGAATCAAATCAAAATATCATAATGACCTTAACACTGCGAAATTTGGCAAAACATTGATGAACAATATTAGCATTAATTCTTTGCCAAATTACGAGACAAATAATAGCAAACACTCAAGTTATCAATATCTTTACAGCAAGATGTCAACGAAATAACAGATGGTCAAATATTGACATTTGTTTCCGTTTTCGTATTCACACCGCCAAAAAGGAAATCATATCATGACAAATTATACGATACTGACAAACTTAATACCAGACAAAATATTCTAGTAATGTTATATTAAATATTACATGCTAGTGTTTGTTCTGTCTGCAAACTGTCATTGTTGAGCTGGTCATTGTATATAACATGTCCAACAGGGAATTGGTACTGTGTACTAATGTCTGACACTGAAAATGTTAAAGAAAACATTGCTAATACTTCATCTCTATTGATTCTGAAATACTTACTATTTTTAAAAGTTCCATACTTGATTTCAGTTAATGAACCTGAAATTTTCTTCTATTATCAATCTTCTCAAACATAATGTAGCATTGTTAACATGAAAGCAATTGATGGCCATAAAGTTTCGTATTTTGAAAGGAAATTTTTTTTAAATTGGCATTGTGATGAATTCAGTTGCTAAACCTTAAATTACAAATAATATTTGCAAATTGCATTACCGGTTACATCATTTTAGTTACTGAAACCAAAAGTCATGTTTGTATAGTAAAACATAAATCAATCTGACTCCCTTTTTCATAAATCAACATAAATCGATCATCAACAATCGCATGTTATATTCTTACTATTCATCAATAATTTGGAGAAAGTCATCGATATCTGAACGGACACGCAGATAGTATGTTTTGATTGAACAATAGTCATCAATCAGGATGCTTTTTAGCTTGTTTTGCTCACACACGTGCAAATGAAATATTTGCCGCGGATTTGGTATATTAACAGTGGAATTACTTATTTAGAGACGAAAACAACCCTGAAGATTTATTCCACTTAAAATACCGCAACAGGACTGAAAAGTACGCATTAGATTTAATTTGTAATACACACATTGAAGTACTCTTGAGTAAAATCGCATTATGTAGGACATTAAAATGTCATGTCTGTTATGCCGATATCTAATCATATCGGTAAGAACACATATATTCATGTGAAATATTGATCGGTATAATTAGATCCATGATTTACAACATGTAAAACCACCCCTTACATCAATGCATTTAATTAAAACGCTGTTTAACTCATATTCCTTCAGTATACAACATTACGTCATTAAAGGAATATTTTCCCATCTTGTACAAGTAGTCAACATCAATGAAGTGTGGGTATAAACGATGCAGATGAGGTATGTTACCTACGGTTTATTTTTATCATAAATTCAATATCACAGAATGACTAAACATCTTTTTCTGAGTATGCCACTATCAGAACCGTAATTTCATTGTGCAGGATATGCAAAACATATTTTCTTCCGGAAAATTATGAACAGAGCTATGCGTCTTTTTAAAGAGGAATTCGTCTCAGCTCATTTGCTTAGCTCTTTGATAAAATTAATTTAATGTGGATTTGACAGCGATTTCACTTGATTGATGAAATTTAAAATATCTCCTTATTTCGGGCTACAGGTATTTGATTGATATGAACTGTGGGATTGCTTCTCTATTCCCTGTCATCTGGGATGTCATTTACATTACTGCTACATGTATAGTTGTTTTTTGTTTCACTCTTGTAACTACAATAACATGTTAGGGATGGTTTGTATTAGTCCATGATTGTTTTTTTTATTTTCCGCACAATATTATTGAAATAATTAATGTATTGGAGTAAATCGGAAATGTTTCTCTGACATCTGTTTCGTTGATACAGTGATAATTTTCACCAGACAGAAGAGAAAATCTTGGCTTTGCTGGTTTTATCACCTAATCCTACTTCGATGAGGGATAATCTACCAGAATTATTGTCGTCAGTATCACACTGGTTTGGCATAACCATGTCACGCCGGAACTTCATACATCTTAAATGATCTGCACACTTCTGTTCTTTGCAAGTGTCTCTTCAAGGTGGAAGCGTTTTGGTACTCGTTACTTCAAATCTGGCTCTGGTCTGGCAGTATTTCCTACAATGTTTTTACTGTTGTCTATTTACAAACATTGAAACATATGTATTTAACATTTCAGCATGGTATTTTGCAAGAATTGAGAAAAACGTACAACTCGGTGATCGAGAACTTTATATCGCAAGGCGACCATCCCATTCTACCACTGACAGCCACATATATCGAGAGCCGCTTTTTCGATTCCTTCCTTTGCTTCAAAAAGGTTCTCTTGATAATTGGACAGAAGAAAAAGCTGTCAGATTAAGCTTAGTATCTTAATATTGAGGGAACTATGGGTCAGAACACTGACACCAGAGACACTTCCAATTATTTCTTCTAAAATATTGATGGATTTTTCAATATACTTATTATCTGTTATCTAAAATCACTTCTCGTTGCATAAATGCATGAAACATAAACTTTTTGACTTTTTAAAAAATCTTAATTTCTTAAGGTGTCATCTAGTGTTATTCCTAATGATGCCACAAATCCGTTGGCTATCTATTGTTATTCCTTATGAGGCAGCGAATCCGTCGGTTATCTATTATTATTCGTTTCGAGGAAGCATATCCGTTGGCTATCTATTGTCATTCCTTATGAGGCAGCAAACCCGTTATCTATTATTATTCCTTGTTTTTTTCCTCATAGGTCAGCAAATGCTTTGGCTATCTATTGTTATTCCTTTTGAGGCAGCAAATCCGTTGGTTATATATTGTTATGTCTTTTTTCCCCCTCATAAGTCAGCAAATCCGTTGGTTATCTATTGTTTTTCCTTTTGAGGCGGTAAATCTATTGTTCTTTATGAGCATCCGTTGGCGTAATGTGTTGAAATAAACTCTAAAATTGACAATCTTTTGTGTTTAGAATTTATGAAAAACGTTTTACCTTTCGGCATTTGGTTTGTATTTCTACATGTATGTTTTCCCAATGAGTTCTCCAGTTTACGATCGAAGTATAGATTTAAGATGTCTTAATGAAATAGTGGTATCGTTCATATGGGACAATACGTCTAGGTTGTCCTCACATTTATTGCTACGTAGCGCCTTCAATGCTCGTACTAACAATGCAATAACCGACTATAAGAAAACCTTAATGATCTTGATATTAAAAGTGTAATAACAGATGAAGATAATGTGACTGATGATATGCATGTGTCTCATGACAGCAAGGTTACAAACAAATTTGGACTGTGTTATGTGGGCAACTTGTTCATCTTGAACGGTAGAATGAGTGAGTTAGTTGGGGTTGAACGTGTTATGAACGCATTGAACGGAAGAGTTGAAGATTAGGCAGAGAGTTTATATATGCTGTAGGGCATGGCACAAGTGACATCGAGTTTTACTTGCATCCGCTGAGAAGTTAGAGTTCGAACAAAAATGTTAAGTTTATCCGACGTAAGCAATTTATTTCAAGAGTTGTCGTTCAGGTTTTCTTTTTACTAACTGGTAAGACCCGACAGAGAATTTCACTAAGCGCCCAACATACAATACATTTTTGTGTGAAATAACTAAGCAAAACGGGTTTTTAACTTTCGTAAGTCTGGATTATAATCAAAATTCACAATTGGCTATATTGGAGACTACTCGTGAAGAGGATATAGTGGATAATATCAGAAAGAGTATGATATTTGGGACCAGTTGTGAGCAAGCATTTTGATCACCTGTAAAAACACCCAATTTCAACTCGGAATGTAATGTAGCTACATTTGTTTTGGCGTTGTCGATTTAATCATAATCGTAGGAGATATTTTAAATAAGATAAATAAGATTACCATTTCAAAGGACAATAATATCTATGATGTTGAATCATAGTCAGAGGTCAGATGCGGACTTGTCCCAGAATTAAAGGTTTAAATATTTTAGAGTGTATTATGATGTTTATTTTTTCAATCAAATTTGCTTGTCTGATGTACTACCTTCAGCGTTGATCTTTTTGAAGAAGATTTTCAACTGTTTAAATCGTATAGTCCGAATAGTCAATTTACTAACACTTATCAGGGGCGATTAAACGGCGAAACGCCCGATGGGTTTATAATTCAAAGGAACATTAAGCCACTGAGGTATCGACTGACGATGCATTGTAGTGGACCACATTATTTATTTTGCTCTAAAGATTTTAATTATCTTAAAGTAATACAATATTTATTTATTTGAAAAACACGATTTTTACAATTGTTTTGACATTGCTTCTTGTTTCGATTTTAAATTCTATTCACCGGCATTACTCAATAGTACTTCAATATGATCTAGTTGAGTTCACATTTCATTTGCAGTATGTAACACTTTATTGTTAGGAAACAAACCAATTGTGTTTCAAAGCTGAGATGCAAGGGTAATGCTGACCTGAAAAAAACTTGTTCCTTAAATACTTCATTTTGATGAAAAATATTCAGTTAATAGGACTCTAATTAAATCCTCAAGCCGTTAGTGTACTACATCCAAAGCAGGCTAAAATTCCATTAGCATTTGCGTGTGGAAAACAAGCTACATGTCTAACTGATTGACGACTTAAGCGTGTCTTTAGAGTTATTGATGACTTTTTCCGCACTATTGACACGATTGATGGTAAGTTGAGGTTACTTTATGCTAAAGTCAGAATTCAAAATGATTTCTAATTTAGTAAAGGATCATGGCTTTTGGTTTCAATCATTCTAATGGTCATGGCATATCAACAGCTACCCATTAAGAAGGATATCTTGGGGAGCTGTTGGTAAAACACCTACGGCCCTGAGGTCTCTTAGTGCTACGATAGTCGTAAGCCAATGCTAATGTATGGTACTTACGACTATCTAGTGCTAAGAGAGCTTCGAAAATCTAGGCCCTACTTAGTTAAAAACAACTGTATCGAGCGTGACCGACGTAAAAAGTGTCGTTGGTGTTCAGGATAGGACGAACATTACGGGAACCCGGATCTGTCTGTGTCCTTCCCGATAGATGTGATTGTGAATGCAGAGTAGTCTCGAAAGCATATCAAGGTGTGATGTTCCGTTTTGTCTTTTCTTGCTTGAGAGCTGAGTAGGACTAGAATCATGATTCGAACTCCTCACGTGCATCGGCGGAAAAGAATTAATTTCCTCCTACGGAACACTTCAAATATATTTGTCACTTCCTTTTGAGTAAAAGCCATCCTTGTATCAAATAGGTCATCATCCTGCTAAATCAGCGTATATGAATCACCTCTCGTTTCTTCCTAATACCCTGATCTCGCCAAAACCTTCGTAGGGCTGGCGGCTTGATATTCGTTGCTATGCTCACGTCTAATTTTTTCAGCCAATGAAATGTTGTCAAGTAAGGAGCTGGAAGCTATTAGCTTGAACTCAAAGTATTTTCCATCCAAGTCATGCCGCTGTTGCTGAATGCGAGCTGTCTCATTGGCTGGTAAGACAGCTGGATCAGGGTATTAGGGAGGAGCGAGAGCGTGCACCATGAAAGCGTGCAGACTTGAAATGGACCAATCATGATGGGTTTTTTCACAGTTGAGTAACCAAATTGGATTGACATTAAAGAGATGCATTACTACAATGACTGTCGTTGATGTTTCAACGCAAATATGCAGCTGAAATATATTACAACCGTTAAAACACGGAAAGTATCAACTTTAACATTTCAGAGACTGTAATATGCTGAAATCAAGTTTTACATTATCAAATTATCACTAAGCATTTAAAATACAGATTTCAGCATCCTATAGGTATATATTTGTTTACAATATAGATTTGTACTAATAAACGTATGTACAGCATTATAAAGCTTAGTACAACTAAGAAATTATATAACGTAGAGATTCACAGAAGAATGTCCCTGTCACCCCTTATTCACTATAACCACCTGGAGTTAGATTGAAATAAAATCTTAACAGATGTTGAATACTGAACGTAAACCTGGAAGGAATTCGAATTGAAGTGCTAATGAGAAATATGACATTGACACTATTTTATGTTGAAAAATCAATTTTGACTACTTTACAGTGTGTTACATGCTCAAGGGTTTGACATCTACAAAATGAGTCAAGTAAATTCTGACTATGTTTCATCAATTGTCCGCTAGTTCATCAAACAACAGGCTATATTGACAAGGTAAAATTGTGGCCTTTTTCCTACGAGACATATTTTTTTTAGAAAAGCTAAATATCAAAAGGCTTGGAAAGGCTATTCTTTACAAACCCTAGGGGAAAAATCGATCTGAAAATAAAAACAACATCCTGTATATACGGCCTGAGTCAAGCAGATAGCAAAGTTGTTGCTAATCTTGGAATAGATTGGACGTACCATAAATCATTAATAAAAAGCTTCTAATTTTTCAAAATGTCAACACTACAGATCGTCTATTTGAGGCAAGCTTCTATTCAAGGCATATGTCTATTTCTTAATAAAGTTTGTAGGCGATTATATGAACAAAAAATTGTGTTGGGTTGGTAATGGGTACCAATAAATGTGAAATTAGCCATATGATATTTTATTACCTTAAATAAAACCATCAGTATTTAGAATTTTAAATCTAGTTTTAACTTCAACTAGCTGTTTTCACTGATACGACATATGGTATACCTATAAGTTTGTTGTTGCACACAGTAAATTTTCATATGCGGTTTTGCCAAAGAATAGTCTTCAACTGAAATCTTCCATGGATAAATTAGTATGTGGGATCATTACATTTACGTCAATCTTTTCAATGACACCTTTCGTTGAAGAAGCATACAACTGTCGCAATGAGAAAACAAAAACAAAAAAATGTCGCAATGAAAGGATTCCAGATAAGTAATATTCAACTAATTTATCAAACAAAATTATTAGTCTATTTCAGATTTGAAAAATATCCCCATTAACCCAAATTCTAAGTACATGTAGTGTTTATTTCGTCCTTTGACATCATTAGGCGTATTTGTCTTTCATAAATTGTCTGTCGACCTCTGTTCTTTTTTATTCCGTTCACTCTCATCCTTAGACAGTCAATATCCGTTCTAATTAGACCCGACACAATCCACTTCGAACTAGTTTTGAAATTAAAAAATCTCGCTTTCAGACATTCCTCCCGTTTCTACAGTATTCTCTTTCCTCAGTGCGTGCTTATTGTCCGGTAATCATAAAATCATTAATCAGTTTTTATAAGTTATTTTGAAAAACAACTTATTCTGCTAATGCAATGAAGAGTAGCTCACATAGTTATTTTACACAATCTCGTAATTACTTCACTGAAGTATTGTTGATTGTAATTTCACGAGTTGGTACAATTATGAATTTTCATTTCATCAGTGGAATTCAAATTATTGCATCACATCGTAATGCTCAAAACTGTTGTGTTTGGGGTTACATTCAATTGATAAATTTTAAGATAATATCTATTCATAATTACTTATGAATCCATACTAAAAACTGCATATATACAAGAAATAGCTGTAGGTAGGTTAAATAAAAAAAATTGCAAACTTTAACAAATAATGTTTTTCTCGATTCCCTGAAATTCAAGTCAAGTGGTCGTATTTAAACCAATGGTTTAGGAAGGATTTTATTACCTTAGCTACCCGTAGAGGAAGAAAATGACGAATACGTTGATGTATCAATTCAAAAGTTGTTATGACAACGATTTTATTGACGTTAAGAATTGATATGAGATTTTGAACTTACGATCTTTTTCACTAAACTTGATAAACATCACTTAACGAAGTCCTTCAACTTAGCTGAGTACACCTGACTAATATACTTGGCGAGTTCTGTTAAGATTTATGTATTGAAAAACATAATGCATTTACTGACATTGTATTACTCTTAGAAAATCAAATATGCATAATTTCTTTACAGGCAATGATTTGGAATATCATTTTCACAATTGATTTATACGCTGCAAATTATTTCTCAAGTTGACAGTTTCACTTTGCATTAATCGTCTGGACATTTCTAGACTTGGGGTAAAATAACGTGACTGTCTTGTTTCATTCATATCGAATAAACTATTCACTGTTATTGTAAAGTCAACATCAGCTTGAGTTGTTTGGACATTATTTCATTTTTCTCCGCTCAGGCATTTTGAATAAGACTGTATTATGGTCTGTATATTACAATTTCTATTTATATGAAATTTAATAAAACAGTGTTAGCTCATGTTTACCACATAAATTTCTAGTTGATTTATGAATCTGCTTATAGCAGTCCTTTCGCCATTTAGTTGACAACACTGATGACCTGTAATCTAAACGTCAAGATTTAGTTGTTATACATTTTCTTAAAATATAAACGATAAAGGATAATGTGTTTTGTCAATGTGTTTTTATAATTTACATATTATGTTTGTTTATATATTAGGTTTGTGAAAATGCAATAGAACTGCGAGAGAAGTACCTTATTTTGTACTTTTATTATCAGAAGTAAAGTGGATGTACACAAGATGTACAATATTTTTAATTCTAAGATGTTAATATAATCTTGTCCTTGCAATTTTTCTCTTTGTTATGACTTTAATAAGTCCTGAACAGAAACAATGTAACTGCCCCTTGATTTTAAGCCATCATGTAGAAATTGCAATTGTATTGGGTTGCTGGGGCTAAAAACATGAATAAAACCTAATTTATAAAAAAATAACGTATCGGCCTGAAGCGATTGAAATGGTAATGGACGTTTATTTAAGTAGATCTGCAATAAGTACCTCGTATTGAGTATCTCATTTATCTGGCTGCCACATGACAAGAAATTACTAAGGATTTTCTTCTAGTCTGGTGGGATTTCCTACACAGTTTAAAGAGCCAGTTGTTATGAGACCTAATCCTCAATTCATTCATATGCCCTGACAACACTCACTCTTTCAGGTCAGTAGATAATATCACAATGTCTACACACGATGAATACTCAGATAGTTTTCTTGTTTTTCTATTGTTACACTAGTAAATTTGGATAGTAAGTCAGTAAATTGATAGTTATTTTTATCGTGGTTAGTAACACTAAAGGAAAAATGTTTCCAATTTATTTGTGATATCATTAAAATAATTAAACCAGCTAGACAACTACATGAACTCAAAATATTACTGTCAAAAAATTATATTGACATACCAACGACCATGTTAAGAAATTTTTTTATGAATTTGTTATGATGAAATTGAAAACATTTATATCATCTTATATAATCATCACTAACACAATTACCATTTGGAAACAATCACTAAATATATATATATATATATATATGTAACTATTTCGTCATTCATTACATGTTTAAAGTCCAAACGGGGATCAAACTATACGTTTTAAACAGTTTGTTTATGGATTATTGTTCCGTAAAATAATAAATCAACCGTATGTAAACCTGTAACTGACTGTTGCGTAATCTTTGTCTTGACACCAGGAAGTCTTTACATGAGGAGTTCTGTTTTGTATTGAAATGTAATATCCGTATTTAGGTGTAATAAATGATAAACATATCCTAACTATGATTCATTATACATGATAGGAACATTTGATACATCATATTGATGATTTATGTTAACGTCTTGATTTCATATTTAATTTGCATGTGTGATTAATTTTGAGTTTTTGTGGTGAAATCCGTCAAAACTTGAGAAAATGATTATATATTAAGACTGAAGCATTGTGAAATTCTTTTTAAAAATCATAATCTATTATTCTTGGGTTATTTGTTGTTGCAAATGTTAGCAAATAATTCTTTTTTGCAATAAAATCATTGTTTAATCAAGTTAAAACTATGTATGAAAACATGATCGTATGTAAAAAATATAAACCAACATGAAATTTAATTTAAAACACTTATGCATGATTGAGTATTTCCTTTAGCATTGAAATAATATCACTACTAAGGGAAACACGGTAATTTTTTACATGAAGTATGAATATAACAGAACGCAAGAAACTTCACATCAATTCAAATGTAATCATGATTTCTACACATCCTTACTGTTTCTGATGATTTTCAAAAGTGCTTGATGAAGCCATGTTTTAGGTAGCTGCGTTATAGACTGCATCATTTAACATTCTGAATTTACGAATGATTTTGTATTCTACTGATAGGACATTCTTTTCCTCAAAATTCATTTAAGCTATTTCATTTATTAGGTCCATAAGATTCACATTAAGAAGACCTGAAAATAAATCGTAGCAAAACCTTTTTCCGAAATTTAGAATTTATGTCTTCATCTAAACGGACTCATTTATATGTAATGTCTCGAAACATATGCTACAATATTGTATGCCTGATACAGTGGACAATTCTACTCCTGGAGCAAATATAGGTACATTCATAAACAATATATACAAATATACAAGCAGAACCTTTTTAAGAGACTTTTGTAGAGATCCTGGGCTTAACCTGAATTCTTTTTCTTTTGTCCATATGTCAAGAGGAGCTTTTTTCGACAAATGAATATAATCAATTGAGATACTTCGCTGACAAAAGTAAAATGTGAAAGTTGTGACTTTGATATAAAGATCAGAACTAGAACTTTATAGAAGCCTTTCCCATTTGGTTTAAATAGAACAGTCTAAAAAGTATCAAGTTAATATAGATATCATGTAGATTTAGGATACGAATGTCACATGGCAGTGGCAGTTGCAAATCAATATTACATGAAAGCATTGAAATATGTAGTGTGATTGTAATTAAATCAGAGAGTAGTTAACCTATAGATATGGATGGACATATTGGTTAGCTTTGTTGTATTTAGCTGTCAGCACTGGCACATTCGGACAAAATTCTTATATTGAAATAAATGAAAACCCAATATATATGTCAAATGAAAGCGATAAACAAAGTTACATAGCATATTTTCGCGCCAGGAAACATCTTTTATCACAAGAACTAGCCCTCAACTCGTTTCAGGTTTGTTCTCGACTGAACTATTACGGTCCTAATCATGTGCGCATTATGTGCCGCTGTCCCTGGGTGACCGATATTTCAAGAGGTTAGGGTAAGTCCGTTCTTTAACGTACCAAAGAGTTACTACTACGATTGTAACCTGATCAGTTGTACAGTAGTAAATATTCCTGTTAAAATCGCTTTTTGATACAAATACTATCAGACCAAGAGATACAGGATAGAACATACTGGAGGTGCTATATTCAAGTAACACTTGCAATGAATAGACAATAACGGATCATGTATGAAGTATGAAGTTAGTTCCGGGGTGACATGGTAAATCTAGATCAGTGTGACAGTGTCTGACATTGAGCCTGGACGACTATTCCTCATCCTTGTGCGATTAGGTGATAAAACCAGGAAAGCCGAGATTCCCTCCTCTGTCTGATGAGAAAATGACTACTGGACAACTTCCCGATTAACGACACTTTTATTGAATATGATATTTCAGGAATGTTGAGAAACATAGAGACGACCCAAAAGAAAACTTTTATAGAATAAAATTTTTAATCCTTAACACCTAATTTTACTTACTGGAGTAGTAATATCGGCAGTTTTACAGTAATGTCTAGACATTCATCATGATTATACGTTCAGGAAAATAGAGAAGCAGTGTGTTGTCTTTCAGTTCATGTGCACCGACTTAATGGGAAGGTTGATGAGCCTAACATGAAACCTCATGAGAACAATCTGTATAACTATGTTCTATGTCATTTCTGTTAACTTTCATCAACCATTTAAAGTTGATGTCCTTTAATTTCAATGAATAATTTTGTATATTATTGAGTACTTTAGTATAAACATAACTTGTACTTTGTGAGATCTTCTTTATGTCTGCTGACCCTAATAACAGATGACATAACATTCAGAGATTAAAGTAGAGAAAATAAAAGGAGTTTGCATATGTCTGCAATAATATCAACTCAGTAAGAAAATATTTAGACATGTATAAAAGTATATTTAGAAATTTAAATATTTTGCCTTTGATTTCATTTCTGGTAACTAATACTTTGAAATTACTACTCCATCTTTAATACATAAAGATAATGTTATTCAACTTAATGTATCCTGTTGACGTTTAAGATAGGTACGAATTTTCCCGATAGATTCAATGGATTATTTAATGCTTTAGACCATGAGGCTATTTTGGTGATGCATACGTAAGGGCGACAAATAATTCGTTTTGTAATGTGTTGAACAGCCTTTTCAAGACACATACATGTAAGACCAAAAGAAGAAAAACAAATTGATTTCACACTTCTTCTTGTTAACAAGTTAACATCGCTTTTACATAAGTCCATCGGCCAACAGGGGTCCCCATGCACCCTCCAGAACGAATTTTTTTAATCCTTAACATGTTTATCAATCCAATCTGAGTGGTAACAGAGTATGAACTTTGATGGAACATATCACTTTTACATACTTTCATGGGTACTCGGGGCCCTTCGGCCACAGATTTCCTGAAATGACACATGCAAGACGGATACAATCATATATCTTGTTCTACTAGTCATAGAACCATAATCTTGGTATTTAAATGTATCTTTGAAGGTCATTGTGGGAGTTTTGAGATATATATGGTTATTTTTACGACATATTATTTTTCCGTTGCAAAAACTCATGATTTATAACTCTGATCTGTAATATTTTTTATTTTCACTGCTCTTCAGTTAATGTATGTCATTGTTTTAAATTATGTTTACTAAGAGTAGTATTATAAGTAGTTGTAACTCTTGTGTGTATTTGTGTGTACTTTTAACACGAAAATTAAATCCTATTAAGCGATGTTACTCAGTAGTACTTTTTAAATGTGTATTTCATATTTTAAATCAACTCTAGAATAATTTTCAACCCACTCTCCTGGTATACCATAATTTGTTTTTAGGTAACAAAACAATTATATTATAATACCATGGTTTCAAAATAAAATGCCGATTGCATAACTTATTTTTTAGCTGAAAGAAGCTGAATTAGTATTCCTATATTCCGTATAGATTCTAGTTTTTGACTAAAGAAAAACCACTGGAGTTTTCCAATCCACGACAGGCAACAAATTTTATTTCATATGCAAAACAAACTTCATTTAATTTTTTTAATTTTCACCGTCAAGATACCCAATCCACAACAGGCACCATTCTGCAAATGCGTGAGCAAAGCAAGCCCCAAAGCATACTGATTGATGACTGTTGTCGAGTTATAACAAACTATTTGCGTAGCTTTTGAGACATTGATGGCTTTCCCCAAACTATTGACAAGTAGCGATAGGACAGCATGTATCTATCTATGATAGATTAGTGTCGATTTATCAGACTTAAAATTGAGTTGTTGCTTTGTTACATTAAAATAATGTTTGGTTGCAATCATTTAAATAGTTTAAACGGTAATTTAAATTCAACAATTACCTCAATAACATTTAACTCCGACTTTAGGCTAAGCAGATAAATCCATCACGATACCAATGTAAAACCAAAATATATTACCTATTTTTTAATGTTGACAACGCCATACGGTGAACGAGAAATCTATGTTAGGACTTTATCAGATTGATAATAATAATAATTGAAAAAGTCATGTTTGGTATCAGAACGAGAAATCTATGCTCGCACTTTAAAAGTATCAAATTGATAAAAGAAGCTGGAAAAGTCTTATCAGGATGCATACTTTATTGAATGAAATGGCGTATGGAACTTCTTAAGTTTTAAAATATTTCAACATCAATTAAGAAGTATTTGTCATGTTTATTTTAACGTGGTATATTATCTCCACTGATTATTCCTGAATAATTGACAGCTGCAGTGGCCTGTTTTGGTTCACACTCATGATATCTTTTGTGAGGTTGCATACAGAACATCAACTGAAAATATGAAATATTTGGCTGATATTAAACTTGTGAATATGTTATAATTTTTCAATATGCTTGCATTTGTGTCAGTATAGTATAGGGCTGTATATAAGGTCTATATTAGTCGATTTAATTGATGCCTTTGACTGTTATGAAAACGTAACCAAGATGGTGAGCAGATAATTTCAGATAACTAAGTTATCATAATTCCAACGTTCCCCTATCAAAATGTAAACATTGACCAAAAATCCTTTTGATCTGAATGATTGAAATGAAATGAGAAGGTTAACAAGATCAGACAGCTAAGTTTCACTACAGATACATTAAATCGAACGGACAACTTCAATCAGTCTTCCTTGAAATAAAAATAACTATGGACACGCGATTTCTTCGCATTTCTTACCTGTCTAACATTATCTTTATCAAGCCAGGTTGTTTTGAGTTTATAGGATGCACTGTTAAATGTATCTAAACTCAACGTTTCAATCATTTTAATTCTATTATGGTAAAGAATGAACATCCCGTGACACCTTGTTAACATCAATTTACCTCTGTGTCACGAATATAAGTCTAAATTAATTTGTAGCCATGTCCATTGTAGTTGGAAACATCACAGACACTCTTTCCTAGAGGCTTCCTGGACAAAAAGTCTGTGATAATTAACAATGCAACTCAGAAATTATATAAGGGAGTGATCTACATTGATAATTGTGGCATTTCCACATTGAGAGGAAATATTAACAAGTTGAGACATAGAATATTGTGTGTTATATATTGCGCATGAAAAGATCGAGGGAGCTGAATAAAGTGGATTTTAAATCACTCATGTTTACTGTTCTCGTTGGGTGCACTTATGTTCAGGATTGAAACACATAATAACTGAGAGCTAAATTCATACAAACATTTTGCTGTATTCATGTGTAAGGGCAATGTAATACTATTTGCTTTGCATCATCCTACTAATCAGTGATATGAGTCGCCCTCGCTCCTTCCTAGTACCCTGATCTCTTTCAAGCCAAAACCCTCGTAACGCTAGCTATTTAACCAGCCAATGAGACGACTCGCAATCAGCAACAGATAGAAAATCCGCTGACCTCAAGCTAGTAGCTTCAAGCTCTTTCATTAACGACATTTTATTGGCTGAAAATATAACAGGTGACCATAGCCACGACTATCAAGCCGCCAGCCATAGGAGGGATATGGCATGAAAGAGATCAGGATATGAAGAAGGATCGAGAACGGATTCATATACGCTGATTTAGCAGGATGCTTTTTGCTCTTCATATGGGTTTCCCCGTTTCCAGGGTCATCAAATACAGTTCAAGGTAGAACATATTTCTTTGATTAAAAGTCATGAATCAAGCGGGTTTATTGGAAAAACAGGCTATTAGAATGCAGAGACTATCAAATATCTCGGACAACTTATGAACATCGTTTGAATATAATAATAATAATAATAATAATAATAATAATAGTAATTGTAGCAACAGCAATAATGATAATAATTATATTTGTATACTTTTATTATCATTATTATAAGTAGCTCTTAGTAGTAATACATGAAGAAGAGATGAGTCTTCAGTTTCAACTTACAAACAGCTTGAGAAGGAGAGTTCATGATTTCAAATGGGAGACTGTTCCGAAGAGAAGGGGCACAATAAGATAAAGTCCCCTGGACAAACGATCTAAGATTTAATGTGACAACCTCTTAAAATCTGAACCAAAGGTCTAGACATCAGAGTTAACTTAGAGTCTTAAATTTACATCCCTATTAAGACAACATGTTCCAGATAGCTGCTGATACTAAAACGAAATTCCTTTTACGATTTCGGATTGGATTTATTTGCCCTCTTTGAAGGAAAGCCCATTTGCAAATAGTCATTAATTCTTTTTAAAGGTAGTGTGTCTAAGGTATTGCCTTGTAAAGATAATACATTTGAATAGTATTACTAGTCTTTTAACTGTAAGTAATACAGATTTATGACTTTAAATTCCAAAAGTAATAGAAATGCTTCTGAAATTTAAACTGCTTTAAATTTGCTTTTACATTATGAACATTACTTTTCTTGTTATCTCAGTTGAAATGAAATTTCAAATATAGCAATAATTGTCAATGGTTATTGGATCAAGTATTAGCAATTGGTTTATGACTGTTTGAGAAGCATTTTGCAGTTGGTAAGCTGGTAAGAAAATATCAATTGCTCCAAAGGTAAATTACAGTTATCTGTGGTTTATAACAATTTCAGATGTGTTCCTATAGGGTATATTGATTTTAATTGCCTAACCTTCATAATTAAAATTATATTTTGCAAAGCGATAAATAAAAATTTATATGTAATTCAATTGATATTATTTTAGAATAGAGCAAGCCCTCAAAGCATATTTTTTCTGTCCATGGACATTGGTACCTGTCTAAATCAACTCCTCCCAAAATCTTTTTTTAATTTATCTTTCTGGAACTTTAAATTTGCATTGATGGGTTGCATAGATTGTGGTTCCCGCACGACCAATGAATCTTTTTGTGTTATGGCACTTGAAAGCGGTCGCCTTTCCAATTTCAGAATAATTGTACCTGTGTTCCAAAACCAACACGAGTTGAGAAACTAATGGTGTCTAATTACTTCATTCAGCATTACTATTTGGCTACTTGGTGAAGGTTGTAATGGCTGCTTGGGTTAGACAAGGGTAATAATTCAGTGAGCGCTTCAAATATGCATTCGATGTGGATATGTGCACTATATAGATACCAAAATTATTATCATCATTGGTATTATGTTTTGCACTGTTCATTCATTCAAATTGAAACGCTTCATTAATGTTCATTGTGCAATGCAACATGGTGATCAGGAATGATGTGCTGTCAGATCAGTAAAGTAGTTTTTTTTTTCGGTTTAGGTCCAATCAATGCTTTTGAATTAGCAGCTAACATCAGTCATCTTTCATTGTTGTCAATGTGTGGTTATTAGCCTTCTGTTTTCACTTTGGATCTTTGATTACATCAATCTATAATATGTATTTTGCTAATTAGATAAAATATGGCATTAAAACAGAATTTTTACAAGATAAATATTGTATCAGACTTTTATGAACAATGAGCAATCTCGGCATTCTAAGCATGTGTTTTCTTCAAGAAAAATAAAAATTGGTTTGCAAAGTGCCATTTGTGTTTGCAACGTTTTGAATAAATACGTAGCAATTAACTTGCTGACATGCATAATGAACGTTTCAATTATCTTACATTGACAGATATGAGGGATACGATGTGTCTACTCAAATGGTCTGCTTACTTATGCTGCTGTTGTATGTAAGTCATACATTAACAGAATTATGAGCTGAATATCTTTATGGGATTGTTACTCAACTGAATATTGCTGATACAACGTTTATATTGGTGAAGGGTAGTTAATTTTTTAATCCAAAAATACCTAAATAATCCTAAAATTCTGTCCAGAGAAAAGGAAATTGTTTGATGCTTTTGTTTTTTTCAAAAGATTGAGTATCAGACTCAAAATGACATTTGGAGAAAAGAATATACAACTGTCAGTTTGACATGATGTCAGCACCACGAAAAGAAATCGATATGGCTTTCGGTGCAAAGTAATTTAGCATATAATGACTGAATTTTAAAGTATATTGATATCCACATATCTGAAAATGTTTCAATTTTTTAATCCCAAATACCTCGTTAATTAACCCTACTTAACCTATCATCCTGAAATGAATTATTTCTGTTAAAGAAACATACACATATCATTAATCCCAAATCCATTAAGCATGATCAAATCATGACAATATTAAGGTATCGGACATTATTCTAGACAGATCAGCTGTCTTGGGTAAATGTTAAGGAGAAAAAACTTGATACTTCATTCTCTCTTAATGTTGTTTCTCTGCATGGTATAGAAGCGATTGCTGTGCAAAATAAATTTGTTTCTTAGATACAAGACATACGATGCGAGAAACACATGATTATTTTGAAATCATGTCATTGATGACTTTTGTTGCGAGCTTTAAGACGGTTTATATAGACTTAAGTATCTAACTACTTTTGTAAAAGTAAACCCTTTTTATCAGACCTTCATATGTAGGTAAAATTGACATGTGTGTCATTTTCTTCAAATTTGATCACGAATTTAGTTTCAAGAAACTCATGTAATTTTATTTTGAAAATTAGAATTTTAACTTGTTTTCCTGTACTCGTTGCTATCTCTACCTATCATTATCACTACATTAGTTTAAGAATCCAATTACTTCAATATTTATATTTAGTATCGCAAAGCAGCTGGCTCGTTTAACCATTTTGACATGAATCTACGTTTAAATCTGGTTTAAGTTTTTCTCATAACTTTCCATATTTCTAAATGTTTATATACATGTAAGTCAATTCGGTGAGAGTGAAACACAAAGGTGCGTTGTAAAATAGCAGATAATCGTGGTAATGATAATAGAGAAGAAAAATGTGTGAAAATTAATCGCTTCCTTTTACGACTTATTCATTGTAATTTAGAATTGTAAAATTCTTCCATTCTTTCTCAACAGAAATTTAACATTAATTTCTTTTGATGACTCACTCTGCATAATGATCACAAGAAGCCTGTTAAAGTTGGTGACTTTAAAGTCTGTTGCCGCAGTCAGTCATTATCAAAATCACTCTTATAGATATTCTAGATCTCAAATGTTGGCAGAATTTTATCACATCAGTTATCAACAGTAAGCAAGACTGTGGGCCACATTTTGGTACGTTTGAATATCCTCGAATAAAAGTACACATAAGTTTTCAATTGCAAGTATAAATTTTGATTGGACGTGTACCCTAATACGTTTTTTCTATCACAAATCAAATTACACAATGATGTAAAAGTTCACACTGTCTAATGATATAATATTCATATAACCCTTATGTTTGATTTGCAAATAATACGAATACCTACTTGCATATTGATAAATTGATTATTTCTCTGAAATGGCCATACTCAAGTTTGATTGTCTTGTTCTATAAAAAATAGAAAGTCTCAATGATCAACGTTAAACATAGAAAAGGTAGAAATTATCATATGAGTGTCCATGACATATCACGTTTACTACATGAGTGCCTGAATATTAGTATTTTCGGAGCGAGAGCGAGAACTAATTTACTATTAGGAAGGATTGTAGTGAACATAGTATGTTATGGGCACGAATATGATATTCTGTCTATATTACAGCAGTCGCGGAATCAAATGTAATTCATAAAATCAACCTCCAAGCTTAGGCGGTTTACCTGCCGTCGTCACATTTGGAATCAAAGCATTGTTTGACGTGACAATGAAAAAGTGATATTTTGCCCTTGGGCAGCGTATGAAAAATATGATTGATATGTGGTAACAGATAATGTTATAAAGATTAACGAACTTAATTTCACAACAGATAAATTAAATTGAACGGAAAAATTAAAATCAGGCAAAA
The DNA here is from genome assembly GCA_921293015.1 of Phorcus lineatus. Classification (NCBI taxonomy): domain Eukaryota; kingdom Metazoa; phylum Mollusca; class Gastropoda; order Trochida; family Trochidae; genus Phorcus; species Phorcus lineatus. The sequence continues at coordinate 45,277,415 of OV121081.1, read as the reverse complement.
CAACAAATGAATACATGCATCGAAATCATTGCAACTGTTTATAGTTTTTATAAGATTCATAGTTAAATTTGTCTTAAAACAAAGCTTGTAAAGTTCTAATTAGTCGTAATTTCTACACCTATCAGATTTTTTTTAAATTCTCAAATTACATATCACTTTTCATTGCAACATGACACCATATAAGAAATTATATCTCTATACAGATAAGTCGCTCATATAGGATTATGCTTTGTGTTATGACCAGTAATTTTAATGAAACAGACAGATTGATTAAAACACTTTTCCTAACCAATGTTCAATGCTTTTAAACGTGGTAACAGGGGTTGATCTTCCGCACTGAGCGGAAAAGAAAGCAATAAGTCTATTTCATATTGTTCTTTTACTCAGTTTGAAAGATCAATGTCAGACTCGAATTTATTTTTCTACACAAAATTTAATTGAGACTTGAATTTGTGATTGTATGATCGAAAAGATTTTGAGGCAACCTTAGAATGTGTTACGCTCAAGATCAATGTCAATTCATAGCACCAATTGTAAATATGAGAACATGTTTACTTCCTCGAAAACTGTTATGCCGAGCCCAATCAAATTAGGATTCAAAACAATCAACTTTGCTTACATCGACCTACTAAATTATGTAATTTGTTTTAAGGACTCATTAAAGACTATGGCTTTATTATCATTTTTCATTCATTTCAATTTGATGATATTTTATTCTCAAAGGTTTAGGGTATTTTATTACTAATTACTACAATAGTTATGTTGATTTCATTTCATATAACAGTCTTTTGATATAGTGTAGAATGACATTACTGCATTCTATTGAATTAACAAGGTAAGTTTGAAATAGCGTCATAATATCACGTTATTACAACATGTAGAAATTACTCTCTGCCTGTTGTTTTTGTATATGTGCTGTTGAATTCATGTAATGTACATGTATATTCAATTTAAACCAGGAAGTGTTGTTGATACGTACCTGTTTTTAATGTGCAGTATCAAATTTGTACCACAATAGTCCAATACTTAAATAAATTGATTTGTGTAGGCAGACAATTGTTTGGTGAAGGTGACTAGATATTGCACACCAAATGAAAATCTAATATCCCCGTAGGTACTCTTCATTAATGATTCAGCAGCTTTCAATTTTCCACCCTGATTTCATTTCCCCACTTTACAAATAAAGGGTAATGGTCAACATACTTAGATATACCATTTTACCTTAAATCAAATATAAGAAATGTAAGCAAATATAAAATATGACATATCACGATTACTCGTCATAGTTTAAGATTGAAAAATACAATGAATAGTGTTTTCAATATTTGTAGGGGCTGAAACCAATAGAAAAATCTAGGTTATTTGTTGGACATTCCTTTGAAAATTATTATGAGGTAACATGGTTTTACTTTTTAAACTCAGGCATGAGTATGAATCCGCCATCATAACGTTTACTAAGTAAACTTTTCATTTAAAAACATAGTATTTTAAACCGAATCAATCGACGGAAACTTTTCGAGGAATCCTTTTGTGTCAATTTACCTTAAACTCATCGAGGTATATCGTATATCGATGCGTGCAATTGAAGAATTGCAAAATGACATTGTATTCTAAAGAGGTAATTGCAAAATACAATATTCCTAATTCAGTATACTGACCATCTCCAAACATACGACCATGAACCCCTTATCATTAATTGTATATTGCCGTAGTAGACGATGCACTTGCAGTTATAGTTTCATACATGTTTCACCTAACATAGAGACTAGGTTCATGATTCACGCACAAAAGGAAGTGGGGATTTATCTATTTAATGGTGTAGACCTGTTGAGCTCTGTTTGACCCTGATTTCCACTTGCTTCAGTATATTTTTCTGAAACCTATTGCACTTGACTTTTATCTTAATATCAGATTGCATTGAACTTTCATGCTTTTATAAGTGTTGTGCCTAAGCAGTGATTTTTATAGCAACATATTTATGTTCTATCGTGATTAAAGCCTTAGATATTTACAGGAATTGCCGTAATTTCTTCGCGCAATTCTCTGTGTCTGTGTTAGCATTATGCTGATGGCCAATTGTTATCTTATAGCTGACAAGACCTACTGCTAACAGAAAGTATTTAATATCTTTAGGTGAAAAAAAAGATATTTCAATATCAAAGTATCTAAAAACGTTCAGCAAGAAACGTTATTCTTACGTGGCAATGATATGGCATACAATGTTAAAAAACATGTGGCTTTGATAGTTTTCTTTACTGACATAATTTTGTTCTCTAAACGCAACTTGCTTTTGTTTACATATTTAACCATTTTTAAAAAATGCCTTTGCTGCACAGACGTTTTCTAGAGAAATAACTTTATATAGACACTGTTGAAAAATTTTGATGCTTTTGTAGAACGCTGTTTTGAATTGCTGCAGACCAAGATTGCAAACGGAAAAAACTAGTTTTGGAAAATATGGAAAGTATGCATGTACTGAACCGTCTTCCCCTAAACCTCCTTCACAACCTCATTAAACATAATCACAATATTAATAACCTCAGCGAAGAAACTAACACATCATTATTGTTTCCCAAACTATAAAGTATGATCAAATGAGGATAGTATTACAGTATCAGACATAGTTCCAGACTGATCAGCTGTCTGGAAAGAAGGTCAATGAGACAGAAACTAGCTCTTTACAAGTAAGGTATAAAAGCCATCACTGTACAAAATAAGCACCAGAAAAGCTTTGCAGTTAAACGTCATTATATGGCTATCATTTGATAATGATTTCAGAAATCCGTATTCCTTCGTTGATGATTTAAGACTCTTTAAATAAATTCACATGTCTTATAAACATGGTTTATGTTTACTTATCTAACATGTGCAGCTGAAGCAGTAGCTAAAGAATCTTTATAACTAGATGTCTAATGTGTTATTTTGATTTGAATCCAATAGTCAAAAACTATTTCAATGATTAAATCCAATTAAGTTATTTGTTACTGAAGTGCTCAGTCAAACTAGCCATTTATATCTACCCAAAATTTTTCGAAAAGTCAACAATTTCATGTTAGACATTCCTGTAGTATTTGGCAAAATTAACTCTTGTTTCATTTACTTCCGACCTCTTCTTTACTTTAGCTCCATGGAATATATATATATAAAACAATTGTCTGGAAATGATATATATATATATATATATATATATATATATATATAGTTATCTTATAAACATTGAATTGTTAAGTGTTATTTCATTTACTCATTGCAATTTATCATTCGTAATAATAACCAAGTGTTCATGGAATCCAGCTACCCGCTCCAGGTATCATTATTAAAGAGCCAACGGATCCTTCAATTATAATGATATACAGATTTTGAATGCTATTGAAAGTGGTATTTTTCTTATGTTGTTTTCATGGAAACCAACGTAGTGATTCTTAAACAAAAAGTTAGTCATGTGTACCATATCACAGTACCTTGAATTATTTGTTAAAAATGTAAGAAGATGTAGTATACATTCGCATCCTAGCACACTATTGGATAATCCTAGTAGTCGAGGTAATATTTGAAAATTTGTGGGGGTTTCTTATTAACTTTTGTTCTTGTGATAAAATGAAACTTCAGTTGTTCCTTTAGGACAACTTATCCGGTTGCTACTACCTTATTGAAATCTTACTAAATGAAAACGGTGTGAGTAACGCAATTGAATAATATCTTATAAACCCTGCCATAGACCCGGTTGACAACATAAATAGGAAGATGTCCCGAATATGATGAATTGCCGCTGTTGAAGGAGATAGATTATGTTCAAAACAGTAACATCATCATTGGCAATATGCGTAGTTTATGGTACAATGTGGTCAACTCAAATGTCATGGTTCCTGCTTGATGATCAATCTCTATGTCAATGAACATATTTCTACCTATATTAAAAGATTATCAGAGACGTCAAAAATATACTGTACTAACGGTATATCACGATTCGTACTAGATATTGTCTTAAAGAGAACAATGTTCCACGTGCTTTTATCAAGTATATATATAACGTCCTGCTGATACATCTCTTCATGAAAGTATTTTATCATAAGCTGAATTATCTACAAAAACAAACTTTTCAGAGATCAAAATTACTTTCTATGCACAGATTAATGGCTTTACGAGAATGTTCCTATTATTATGCTATATATCAAATTATAAGTTTATAAAACGTTTGAATAATATTGTTGTACAATATCAACATACGACGACAGATGCCTAAATCATATGTAGTATGAAAAATGACGCGTGATAAATATTTTTTTGCTAATTGAAGCATTGTGTTACTTATCAAACACTTAAACTTTCAAATGGCTCTTTGAACACTATATGAAACGGTTTATTGAAAAAAGTGTTTTGTGAATAATGAAAATTGAAACTTGAAGTATGAGATTGATCACAGATCAGCAAGAATTTACTTTAATGTTAGATTAGAAAATTAGTATATGCTCCATTAGGAATTCCACATCCAGATCTGCTTAAGACATTTTATATATGAACAAGTCAGGAATGAAAAATAACTCAAAACGTCGCTGTTGGTTAAGAATTCGTTATATTTCTGTTTTAAGATATCAGAATATCAGCAGCCCACAAAAAGGCGCTAAAATAAATTCAATAGAAATAGGCAACAATCTGCCGAATATTAGATGTAGACATCCTCACTGACACATTAAGAAATATTAAGGCAAGATGAATATTTCACTTATATCGCGGCTGCAAGTATTATTGCAGGGAGAAATCCTGCAACACAATTTTGGCTAAACATTGCGGTGAAACTTGCGATCATCGGCTGGAACTAGCGAACAATGTGTGCTACTGTACTGGAATTCAGTGTAGCATTGCACCCAAACCTCATTGGGTGTGGAACAGTTCTCTACTGGAGACAAAGTTGCCGAGCCCCTGGCGGCATTCGAACCAAAGAGCTCTTGATCCGAAGCCGAAAGTTCTAAAAACTGCGCTATCCCGCCCGGAAAAAATATTCAAGACCATTTCAGTAGTTGTGTTTGATTCAATAAATACTTCGTTCAAGTTGCTTTTATCATCAACTTTATTCTAATAATAGTAGAAATCTTATTTTCCAGATGCAAATCGGTAACAAGCCAGTTGTGGTGAGTCTTGATTAAGCCTGGTCGAAAATAGGCAGTGTGCAGACAGCTGAAATAATGTCATATAGAAAATGCTCCATCAATATTAGGTATCGTCTGATAATAAACTTATCAATATTCTATGATTTGATTGACTGGCATGAAGATCCAAACATAGAAACAAATTGTTGATTATTTGATATCTCGTTACAATATTGACAGTGTCCTGTGAATATACATACATGAATCCCTACTTTTATTGTCACAGACGCACATAATTTACTCTGATAATAGAAATGAAGTATGGCCCAGTAAGCCTTTTTCTATTTTCTTGACGTCTTCCCAGGCATGCACAAGCAAATGATTAATGAGTTTGCCGCTTAACTCTTGTAAACACTGATAAACTTTTCAATTGTCAATGTCTAAACACACCTTTCTATTTCAAAATGAATATGTTTTCTCTAATAAATGTTATAAATGAAGTTAATTAATCATTGTAAATCTCTTTATATAACAATATACATATGGATTACTTCTGAATAAAAGATGTTAGGGATCTGGAACATTTGTAACATGCATTTTGGGCCTTTCTTACTCAATCCCTCACGATGACGCAGCATATTACCGACAGATTCATTACTCCTTTGCTCATGCAATTTTGTCCGCATTTTAAGAATAAACCTCATAATCATATCACTCCAAATTTAAGATGGCCATCAATTTACAGAAAGATTAGAGCAGAACACACTTGAAGACTTGTAGTTATCAAAATAGAGTATTCCGAGTTCAGGTATTTGTTTTTTTATGGGAGAGGAAATAATTAAACTTGTCAACGCAGGTGTAAAGATGGTAAAACTAATTTCTTCTTTTTTGCTATAGAAAGTAAGGAAATGTTGTTCAAATCAAACTTCAATATTTGTATAGATGTCAACAACGATGAAGTTTATTAGTTACTATATAATTTCAAGTAATTCTTCAACGCTCTTCATGTGAACATCGGTTGTTAGACCTCCTTTTAGAATTTAAATGCGAATACGAAGTTACAATTGATCATTTTGATTGATTACTCACAGTGTATGAATCAGAAACTGTTGCATGTTTTTGAAAGCTTTCGTCCGATCTGTATAACCAAAACTTGTGAAACAATATCATTTTGTAATTATTTTGGAATGAATGTTATAAACGTGCAGCTCAAGCATTTGGGATTTTATAATGTCATAATGACTTTGAGATAAATATTGTTATCATTAAACTTAAGTCGTGTTTGTGTTAGCATAAATGTGGACTGTCACATAATTTGAAAACATTAACACAGTGCAAGTGTTCAAAGGTTACGAAGGTGAAGGACAGATCCTACAGAAGTAAACTAGCTTCATTTATCATTACACATTATTTCGCTGTTTGTTCCACAGACATTCCAAAAGTATACCCAAAATTCATACTTTTGGCTCTGAAAGTGTAACTGTTGGTTATTCCATGCGCGCCGAATTCATTGCTGTCACTGGCACGTCAATGTAAAATAAGGGTGACGATGTCCATTCATTAAGCTGTCCATAACGGTTAAACCTGCAATCCTTTGAAGGACCTTGAACCTAAACGTAAACAATGGGGACAATTTTAACCGAATAGTTATGATTTTAGACGCTGTAAGAAATTTTAAACGAGGAGCTCTTGTTTCATTTTAATGTAAAAATGTTTCATTTGAAATTTGATGCGAAATAGATGTTGAAAACAATAAGCTGTTGAATTGTTGTTAAACTTAATACACATTTGAGTTAACATGGTCGTATGTATATAGAGCATGTAAACGACAGGAAGTGAGCAACTTTAACATTTGGCCAGGTAACACAATCCTCAAACATGCATGTCAAAATAGAGAGGTAAACATATGTCTCTGAACGTGTCTCCAATCACAAGTTTACGTTGTTCTCAATGAACATTCGACTGCCCGAAGGGCAGGCTTCAACTAGTAATCACTGTAAGAAGCTCTTTGACTTGCTGAATCCTTTCTTAATCATAGGCTGCAAACATGAAAGGATTGAAGTTAGTTTATCACTTTTGAAAGCGAGGTAGCAACTTTAATCTTAGATTAAACTTTACCTTACGTAAAGCGTACGGGAATACGATAAATCCTTTTCTAGAGTGTTAATATCCATGGAATCTTTGAAATATAATTGTTCTTCTCTAATGTACTCGATTGAGAAACGCAGCGCAGTACGGGTGATGGGCTTCCTATGTTTTCAATGAAATAAACAGACATTAGGAAAGTACTTCTTTAAACGTAGCTGGTTAATTAAAAACTCCAAATTACATGTAGATACCAGATAATACTGTAAACGTTTAGTGTGCTCTACATTCATTGATTGTGTTAATAATTAAAAAAATGTCACAAAATTAATATGGAATATATTTCAAATAGACCGAATATCTGGGTAGTTTTTGCTACCCAAAACTATATATTAGATAAATTGATCTTATGAAAACAGTTCATTTAATTGAAACCGCTATTAACCCTCATACATTCAAAGGACATTAGTTACTATGATGTACATATCAACAGGGTTAATGGACTTGATCCTTAGAATTAAATACTACATTCCTTAAATGATATCTTAATGCTAAGAGATATAAAAAAAGACTAGAATTAAAAATGAAGCATCGCCTGCTTTATATGTTTTACTGATATTTGATTTTCAAAATGTGATTTTATTTTGTTTTAATTTGTATGTACGTGACTGATCTGATATCGAAGATGTTAATAAACTCCATACAATCACAAAGAAGTTATTTTACCAATCAAAAGGAAGGTTATGTCCAGAGAAACTGTTACTGTTACCCTCATGAAACCTTTAACACCTGGCCGGGTTGTCAATACCTACATATAATTCAGGGCGACACTATGCTTTGTTGTAAAACTCATATCGGTTTACTTAACTTCTTTTAACTATTTGTGCATGTAACTTTTGAATCCTTTTAACAGTAGCAATATATACAAAATAATTTATTCTATGTCAATAAAAGAACGACATATTCACTATTGATAGTTTCAAATGGTTCCACGTGAAAGCAATCTGCGTAGTTAGTTCTATGTTTATGACAGAGCATTTCAACCTTGAGTTAGCGATTTTGAATGATCAACTAAATAAATTTACGTTTTTATGGCTTTGATTTATGATAAAACTGTAAAGCACTTGTACTTGCCATCGTTTGAATATAAATCATCGGCCATTTATAACAGACGTTACATAATAGTCATTGACACTTGGTGTGTGGAACAATAAATTTGTATTGAATTTTCAACCTATTCTTACATATAATTGTGGCTCATTTCATGTTATTACAGAATGTGTTGTAGGACAATGAAACTTACTATATGGAACAATTTCATATGGAGCTGGAGCTTCTTTGGGTTTTCAACTTATTCCTTCTTTATTTCTAAGGAAACATTTTTTTAGAAATTATTTTCTGGATTGAACATAGATTCATAAGGTTCTTTGTACCTATCATGTAACAGTCATGTTAAAAAATTACAATACAATGTATAAACTCACGGGCAAAAGAAAGTATAGGTTAACTTCCAATGCTCATAACATAAAACCAAAATATGATATGTCAATGCTGTGAAAATGATATTATAGCACAATCAAATGACAATGACTCACACAAACAGATCACTCCATTTTTTTCTGCAATCTCATTTAAAAATGCAGGGGGTCAAATTTCAATCATTTCAAGTGTCTCTAGTATCAACAGTGAGACCTCAAACATTCTCTACTGTTGTCAATAACGTGTGTGACCTCCTGCCACGTCAATACAGGCACGGACACGTCTCCTCATCGACGTTGTTAAACGTCGGATGACGACGTCAGGCATACGTTGCCACTCTTCTCTAAGGGTATGAAAAAGCTCTTGTCTGTTTTGTTGGGCGGGTTTACGGGCCCTTACCTGCCTGTTCAAGTGATCCAATAAGTGTATAATTGGATTTTGGTCGGGAGAACGGACAGGCCACTGGAGCACATGAACGTTGTTCTGTTTAAGGAATTTGAATGTTGCTAATGCCGTGTGGGTTCTTGCGTTATCATGCTGGTTTACGATTCCCTGGGCCTGTGCTTGTATGAAAGGGAACACATCTGGATGGAGAATTTAATATTCAATTTATAACGACCATTTGCGTTTAAACGTCACCATATATATAATCCCAAAACATGAAACTACCACCACCGTAAGGATAGACATGTTGGACAGATGTAGCGGCCAAACGTTAACCACGGCGCTTGTACACCATCTGCCTTCCATCGTTGTGATACAGACAGGAGAAAACTCGCCAGGCCATTGAAGTCGACGACGCTTATGTTGAGGGATTAAGAATACGCCTCGGAAGGGGCGATAAGCCTGAATCCCTGCAACACGTAATCTTCTGGACATTGTACGTCTACTGACACGACGACCAAGAGCCGTTTGCTCTGTTTCCGTTGCCGTTACAAATCAGATGAATGGTCCGGATGTAATGATCTTCTTGATGCGTAGTAACACGTGGTCTTCCACTTCGGGGTCTTTTCTGGGTCCGACCAGTCTGTCTGTGCAATGGCACGTTCGAGCAATATGGACGTGTGTGGCTCCCATTTCGGCCATCCCAAGAGCTCTCTCTCGTAGTTCCTGGTTCAACTTTGTCATTCCTTTTGTGTTTTTAAGCTGCTATCCAGCAATTTCGTTTATACATATTTTATGCGCTTAATTTTCATGCAATTGATTTTAAACGGAATTCACGATTTTTCTGGTTTCTAAAAAAGTTGCTTTTGTGCGATATGTATCATGTGTTGTATGTATCATGCCATCATTTTAAGTATCACTAACATTTGGTATGATCAAAAGTTTGAATTTATATCAGTATGAAAGACGTATACTTTTTTTTGCCCGTGAGTTTAGATTATATATAAAACAATGTTAATGAACTATAAAGGTTGTGGTAGGGAAAAAAATCTTTGATAGCACTGAGAGAGACCGCTGGGTATCGCAGGTAATCCTATTTGCATTCGGTTATCTCTGGTATATATATATAAATACACTTACAAAAACTGAAATCTAATGAAATTTAAAACATAATGGGGATCAAAATAATAACATTATATTAAAACTAAAATGATCCAGTTTTTTCTGCCTATGCTATTTGTCTACTGAGATTTGATTGTATATTATGATCATGTACATGAATGAAATATTTTCTTTAAATTTTGAGAATTATAATTCAGCATAATGATATTAAGGAATGCTTATTCTAATACAGTCATTGACACATCTTAAATTGATAAGAAATAAAACCTAAACACAGTGTACCATTTGCGGGGGATACAGATTGGCCACGTCAGCAACTTGTTTTCATACCACCAAAGTTCATCCATGTACCTATAATGCAGTGATTATAAGAAAGACTGCCGCGGCTATCGTGTGAGTTTAGGATTAATGAATCGTTTACGATATGTGAATGAATAGACTTTTCATGCACATGTACATGTATGTGAGCGTGACCCGAAATTTAGCTGGCTGTCCCCTAATTATTTATGACGTATAATGAGAGGAAACCAAACAAAAACATTTTCATTGTATTCACACGGGAGATTATTACCCCGAAATTGATCATACATGAGGGACATTGTTCCCTCCACAGTGATAAGCCAAATGTTATGGCTGAGAATAATTGATTGGTATTGGGGCAATTAATTTTGTTTTTCTCACATTCATTGCCATAGTAATCCCTGCTTTTATATCTAAATATAACAGATTACAAGATGTGGGTTTTCAAAAACTGATAGCCTCAAATAAAACAAAATCCAAATTGACAAAAAGGTCAATGTGAACTAAAAAACTAATGTGAAAATTATAGTATCAACTCAAGATCATTGACTTTTTATCAAAAGCTTGTCAAAATTTAATTTTTTCAGATATACATTTCTACTAGGTCAAGGCCATACTGTAAATTATATTTGCCGACCAAGAAAATACACGTTGTAAGGGTTAAACTATTGACCATAAAATGCCTTATTATCAACGGCTTAGTTAATTAAGTTGGCAGTCCGAAAATGTTCTATGTGCAAAGATCAAAATCACAAGGTGAAGATTCAACACCTCATATGAAATCACTTTTTGCACACGACACGGTATCAACTGCACATCATTGATAAGTCCAAATGTAAACCCCCGTTGTCAATGTTTATGTGTTGGAAGTCAATGGTCCACTGTACCATAAGACTCAATGCAAGGTATCCATGACCTGATGGCTGCCAATGGAAATGGCTTTCCCATCACTATATCTTGAATGATGAGAGTTTGTTGAACTGTTTGACACAGAATGTCAAGCACGGTATGGATCTATGGATGTGATCGAGATTGACTCCAGTCTTTAATCATAGGAGTCGTTCATGATGAACGTCTTAAGTCATTGGTTATCGATACCTTTGGTGAAAATCTACAATACTGTACATATTTTATCGGGTTTCACCAGAACACTTAACAATAAGAGAATTTTTTCTATGTATTAAGGTGAATTTTTAATTTTTAAAATTTTTTTCTATGTATTCAAGTGAATTTTTAAAAAAAAGTTATATAAGTTGAAAAATCTACATTGTTGGGTCCTTATATATTTTGTTTGATTTTATATTTTGACAAGATTAGATGTTTCTGAGGTTTTATTGGGTTCTCAGATGAAATATACAGTTTCGAAAGAGCAACGAATAAAATATCTATCAAATGGACATTTTTGGACAGAATAATTATGGAAGCAGTTTTGAACATGATTGACACTCCATAAAGTTTCGCTTCATCTTTTGACTTAGTTATTGAAATGTCACAACATCTCTGTGAAGGTTCACTCTAAAATGTTGATCATTATTCCATCAATGTTTCCCATTCTTTCCTGACAGGATTTTGTCGCCAATTTCTTTTGATGACTCTCTGGACATACGGATCACAGATCCTGCAACAGATGGAGACTTTAAGTCTGTTTCTGCAGTCAGTCATTATCAACATCATTAACAGACATTTCTCAACCTCATGAGGAAAAGCATTTGATTATTTTACAAAAGCATCACCATAATTTACCCTAATTTCAGCAAAACCAGATTGTAATCACAGGAGACAATTAAAAAATTTATTTGACTACAATCACTGAGTAAGTAATCCCCCCATTGTTTCTGTCTCTATCTTAACCTACAATCAACAGGTGGGTCTTATCAGTAGTTGTTTCTGACATTTTCAGCTTTTCTTTACATTCCAATACCTCTTTCAAAGATTTACCAATTATCTTACAGTGCCTTAAAGGTTTTTGGCCTAGCAAATAAGACAACACATTCAGAAAAAATCATGCCGAGAGAAAGAAACCTCTGAAAAATATTTTAACCTGCACTGTTTTGTTCTTGAGCTGCTTTAGCTCATCCTGCTACCATCGGGTCATTGTTTTACATATACATATATATCAAATTGATCAAGCAACGTGCTCATGTAGTTCCTCACTATTTTGCCTTACTATAAGGTAGCTTTATGGCATTTCAAATGTACTGCAAACTGTTATTTCTTTTTGATTATTGCATTTGATGATATTATGAAAAAAGGTATTCACGATAGAATTTTCTGAACAGGTGAAAGTCTAAGTGATTATCAAGAAACGTTGAAAATGTCATAATAATTAAAGAACTTAGTTTACATTAAATTGATTGGACAACTTGAAATCACTTTAACCTACAGTTTAGGACACAGTATTTCCACAAATGACCACACGTGCGTATAAAGGCAAATTGTGTTGAGTTTTTATTGGATGCATTGTTAAATGTATCTTAAAAAAACAACGTTTAAACATTTTTTTAAAATACATGACAGACATAAAAAAAAGTTTTGATATCCCATAATAAATTGTTGAAAATACGTCAATCTCTATTTGCTAGTGAATTCAACACTGATAAGAATTTGTTAAAATGTCGTGATAATGACAGTCTTTTGGATGAATTGCATTGCAACAGTACACTGTTGAAGAAATTACATCTGGTGACTGATTAGGTGCTTCTTTATAATTTTGTGTTGGCTTTGTGTTGTAAACTACAATTCAAATGAAACAGAAAGATGCACTATTGACAACCAATATTCTATTCCGTATTCATTACAGGTAACTGCAGAACATTGATGAAATATACAGAGTGATACCTGCTAAGACTGGAGGTCTTTCGAAACTAAACTCTTGAATTACTTTTTTTCATTTCACGGCTCCGAATCATCAACTGAAACAGTATCACTTGACTGTATTTTGTCTGGGGATGACAAACAATATTATATCTACAAATTCGATAACTTTGCATATGATATTAAAATATACATCACAACACAAACACAACATACAGGTCATCGTTGACCCTCCTACCTGGTTGGGTTGGTTACCTATAATGTCACTTTAATATATCAATTTGATTTTCTATGCGGTTGTAACAAAGACATTAGACTAATCAGTGATTGTATGAATCACGAAACCTTAGACGCTCCTGACAATATCTTACTTTAAAGAATGATACCAATGGCTTAGCAAAATACCAAATATGTATATAACATTTGGAATTATAGGTTTAAGTAGCACCAATGGTCAATGAACAAACTTTTTATATGTCCCGCCACAATGAAGATGGAAAACTATAGGTTTAAGTAGCACCAATGGTCAATGAACAAACTTTTTATATGTCCCGCCACAATGAAGATGGAAAACTATTTTATCATTCATTCATTCATTCATTATCTTTCTCGAATTGTTATCAGAATGAAATAGGTTTATAGTAGTGCATAAATTCCAACAATAATGTTGTTGATTAATTCAACTATCAAAGCTATTTTAGGGGACTTACATTGCTGTAGGCTATTGAACTACAAAGGTTAATAATTAACCATGCTTTAGTCATCATCATTAAATCAGATGTAAACAATATGTAGAATTAATCTCTGCCAGTCTTTCTTTTATATTTTTATAATTGATTTCAGACATTTTATATTCACTATACTGCCGGAAGTGTTCCTGATATTGTCTTGATAATATGCAGTATTATTGTTTGCGCTACGATCTTCAAAGGCGAAATCAATTGATTTGCGTAGGCAGACAATTTTTGAATGATGGTGACTAGAGATTGCACGCTAAAACATCATGTATACCCGTAGGAACCATTCACCAATGATTAAGCAGCTGTCAATATTTCACCCCGATTTCATTTCCACTAAATACTCTTTACGATTAGGGGTAATGATCAACAGATTTAGATCAACTTTTTAGTCTTAAGGCAAGTATAAACATTCTATATATTATAATGAAAATGGTAAATATATTTTAGGATTTAAGTATGTCTTTGGTATCAAATATTTGTAGTACGATGGATAGTGTTCTTTTTCCCCAAAAAGAGTAAAATGTGAAAGAAGAATACTTGATTAATAACTTTAATTGACAAGGAGGTTTCAAGTCAAAAGACATGAACAGATGGTTTTATAAAACATTGATGCCTTGATAATAGTTCAAACGTAACATTTACCTAAACTCAGTTATTTCTATCCTCTCCCTACAGAGGTAGTTCCGCCACATATTCACGGTCTAGAAATGTCAAATATGATTGGATGCAATTAGTTGTAGAATGAGCAACGCCTTTATTAACGCCTCAGATATTTCGTATGCTTTCGTAAAGATAGGTTTTATTCGAGTGTGCACTTTGCACTTTTAGTCTTCTATACAAACCACATACGCCGTGTTTAGCAACAACATCTTTGCATACACCTGTGTGACGACAAATATGCTATCCATGCATCCGGTATTTTCATTGGCTGAAATATTGCAAGGTAGTGTATGTCGCAATATATTGTCGCCAGGGGAAGCTCGAATTAGTTTGTTTTAGAACAGTGTGTGTAGGAATGAGGTTGTTTAGGAATATAATTGATTATTCAAACTTTACGTTAATTAATACTCAACGACTACTAACACACTGTTATCTTTGTTACAAAATGAATAGCCTAGAAATGTATAAACAATGCCATAAGGACAAATTTTAAGATAGATGTCGGTTTATTTTATTGAGAAAGTAAATATATATTATATTTACTTATTTCATCATATCCTGGATATCTAATGAAACACGCTGAAAGTGGGAATACCGACTCAATTGTTAAATCATGCTTTGCGTTTTTGAAACAGGTATTTTTAAGTTGAATTTTATAGTGAAAATTGCTCAATCACATGTCAAACGAATGACTCTGTCCTTATTTCTGCTGGAGCGTACAACTGAACATGATTATTTTAACGGGATTGAAACATCCTTTTTTTTTTTTTTTTTTTTTTTTTGAGATTTTTTTATTAACAGAAAAGAGATGGTACACTCACTCAATCATTGTTGAAAACTCTTCAGTATCACCATTAATCATCAGAAATAAAACAGAAGAAGAAAGGTAGATAGGATAGGAAATAGGCGAGAATGAAAGAGTGAAAAGATGCAGAAAAAGAGGGGACTCACAGTACATTATCTATTTGGAACAAACACGACCATTTTCTTTGAAAATTGGGGTTATCCTCCGAAAAAATGTATTTTTCTAACTTAGAATGAAATTCTATGAAGTTAATTAGTTCATTGAAATTCAGATCGTTGGTGCTAAACCTTGCTTTGTTTACAAACTCTTTTGTTATAATAAAAATGTGGTTAGTCAATAGGTTTGCCTTTGGGTCCCCGAGCAGAAATTTTGTAATATCAATGTTCAGAGTTGTTCCCGGGGTGTTATGAAGGAAAAGATAAAGTAATATGAAAGTATGAAAGTTGTAACTGCATATTTATCTATCTACCTCTAAGCACTGAGTGTTATATTGCTATAAAATCTTCACAGGTATTGAATATGTGTAACTTAAAACAGCAAGGATATTGACAATATTGTCAGGTTTCTACTTTACAAGGTGTTCCATGATTAAGGGTTTGTAAACCCAGAAATAAGTCAAGTAGATTCTGACTATGAGTTACCAATAGCCCTTTAGTCCTCAACAACAGGCATTATCGACATGGTAAAAGACGTCAATGACTTTATGAATGTAAAGAAGCATCCGATGGCTCCACTATTGTTCAATCCCTCCTACAGCTTTTAAACCAATGTTCTAGTTCATGGATAAGGCGAGCAATATTAATTTATTTGTCAATGGAACAACAAAGCTGAAATGCAGGAACACCATGGAAAGATAATGTAAATAATGATAAATTATATAAACGACTTAGGTTATATGTTTGTTTATAACATATGGAAATCAGGATGAAAGCGGGTATAAATCCTAGAACAGAATTAATGTAGACATTATCATGATCCTAATTGATCAGCCTATATTTTCATGAAATACGATGCTGTAAGTTTGCTGTTAACGTAACAAAACCCTTGCAACAGCTCGTTAACATATTGGCAGACCATCATCATGCAAAGGTATGATACAGGTAAAGCTTAGTTACAGTACCAAGCTAATGTATCTAAGATGAACAAGAAATGTGAGCATGAGATCATATGTGACTGATTTATCGGATAAAAGGTGGTGAAAAATGAAATACAATGAACGCAATTTACTCAAAACATGATAAGGTTTTCTGTTGTTCTGTTGTCCAGGTTTTTGACATATCAAATATACCAAAGTCCGTATGTTTATAATGTGTCATTATTGTTTCCAGTATATTTTTACCATGAAATTTGCGTTTGTAAAGTACCAAGATAATGAGTCGCACATTATTAAACTAAGCATTTTTTATATTAATGTGTTTACCCATACTTACTGTATCTGACATGAGCACCTCTGGCGTGAAATAATGACGACATCCACGAACCAATACTTAATGTTACACGTTAAATGTTTCGATAATGTTTATGTTGAGTGTTGAGAACATCTGATTATTTCACTAAAATGAAAACGCGCCAAACTACAGCATATGTTTGCCTTATGTACTTACAAGAAAACGGTGTGCAGCTCTGCATTTATCTAGATACTGTGGCTATGATTCGGGGAACGTCACTTATCATATATTGAACTTAGTAATTCAAATTTTCATAGATGTGGCTTCGACGCTATGATTTTTAATATCATAACAACAGTCGATTTACTATGATTATAACCACCTGAATAAACCATGTCTTGTTACAATAAGTTAACTTGTCAGTCAGTTTTTGTTATATCAAATCAATAGTTCTTACTATTGTTATTGACAAGACATATGCACTCAAGTTCATGCCTCTCTTATTATTAGTCAGACGAGGATTGTATAGTTAGTATGTAACAATTTCTATCTACTTGAATATAATAAAATAGCGTTTTTAGCTTATGCGTTGTTCTTTGCTTTATGAATTTGTTCAGAACATTTGAAATAATGTAATTACGTGGGCGATAACACCGATAACAATCATATTATATAAAAACTGAATCGGTTGTATGTATTTTTATCAAATACACTTAAAATTTAATAATAAACTGATACATCTAACTTTTTAGATTTAATTTACAGTAGAAACATTCATACATAAATCTAATACTATAAATATTAGCTTGTAGGCTGTGTTTTAGGAGAAAGAGAGACCGATAAATATTTTTTGGAAATTTGTAAGGATGTGTAATGATCATTTCCCCTTGATATAAGAGGAAGGGGGGGGGGGGGGGGGGGGGGAGGTTTGCTTCAACTATGTAATTAAAATGTATTGTTTTAAAACAGTTCTTCAATGTATTTTAACTAAGGATTTAAAATCGATTTAGAAACAAATTTGTTTTAGATTTACCTGACACAGGGATTTAATCATAAATTCTTCTTACCGGGCACAGACATCAGTATTCCAACTAATAATTCACTTTTTTAAATTCCAATTTATCTTTTTCTTCTTTTCTTTTAAAGATTCTGTAAGTATATTTTCATTTTTCAGAACAAATAATAAGACAATATTTTTTTATATTCTATTCTTCTTCAGGGGTCGAATGTCTCATATGTTCATATTTTGTGACGCTTGAGTGTCTCCTTGTCATTAGTAGTACTACTCTACAAGGGTGTTAAATCCTTTGATTCTAATATCAAAATGTCAAACTTTTGGATGTTTTCTTTTCCAAAATAATGTTAAATACCCTCATGTGATTGTAAGTTATCATGAAGAAACTGCAAATGTACGTAGAATCACAGGAAAATGATAAAAAAAGGCTGAAAACATTGAAGTAGTGTCAGAAGTATTAAATGAACTATGCAATTAATGCCCCATCTCTGAGTATCTCATTCACCCGACTGCCACATGACAAAGCTTTGAACGTTATTAACACATGATTTTCTTTTAGTCTGGTGGGATTTAAAACACAGTATCAAGTACCATATTTTATGAGACCCAATCCTCCATCAATACACAAGTCCTGACAACACATATTCAATCAGTTCAGTAGACCATTGTTTACACAAGACGATAATCAGGTTTCTTATCTTATCTCGTGTCTTATCTTTTGTTACATTAGTAAATTGACATTGATATTTTTCTTAAAATGTTTTGAAATATTTGAAGCATAAATACAACCAATTTCATGATTACACTAAAAAATAGTTATCATTACAAAAGTAGAAGTGCGAATTGTTATTGCCAGTGAGTGACAACAAATACAGTTTTATTTACAACGTGCATGTGCCCTCGTAATTAAAAATCATCATTACAAATTAATTAAGAAGATAAAACTTTCTAATGATACAACTAATTAATTATTTGAAAATGAGACAAATATTGGTAATTTTATTATTTTTTGAAATAAGGAAATAAAAGTCATCAAACATTAATATTATTCAACTAATTCAAACAAATAACAGGAAGTTCACATCATTTATCGTCAACATATTTCCTATGTTCTATTTATAATTTTAATACCCATCTGGATATGTCATTATTATGAATAAGGAGGAATGCTAAAAATGGTATTGTTCGGATATGATAAATCTTGTTA
Organism: Phorcus lineatus; assembly: GCA_921293015.1. Lineage (NCBI taxonomy): Eukaryota > Metazoa > Mollusca > Gastropoda > Trochida > Trochidae > Phorcus > Phorcus lineatus. The sequence continues at coordinate 45,258,329 of OV121081.1, read as the reverse complement.
TTGACATTGAATGTTGTATAACTCAACATATCTCCAGCAGTGATTATCAACAATGAACAACAACAAAATTCCTTCACAAAACACGAAACATTTGCAATTGATATTGTGTACTTGTACTTGCAATTCCATAATACGACATCCTTTTATTAGACAAATTGTAATTTTTAGGAATACAGACTTAAATGCTATTGCTTCAAAATGTATTTCAATAAGTCAGTTATTACTCCCAAGGTACAGAAAGAGTGCTCAGTGCAAATGACTGACAGTATAGAGTTTTGACAAAAAAAATTCAATTCACGCCAAAGAGTTAACTGGCAATATATCTATCTATAAGTATGCATGGAAACATGATTGCTTGATCAAACGATAAACCAACAAAACCTTTAAGCAAATTATTATAATAAGTGATTGAGTAATTTTATCATTTGAATCGATATCGATGTGAAGGGGACGAAAAGGAAATTTGACTTTAGCATAACGCTATAATCTTCACATTAACTCTAATAGACATGTGTATATATCCTTCACCGTCTGATTAGAATCTGGCATGTTTTCACCTATGCTGGATGAAAACATCTTTATATGGGATACCTTAATGACTTCATGTTACACTCTGTATTTAAGTTGGTAGTCTGCAGGCAAAGTCTAGTAGCAGAACTTATTTCAAGTGAATGGATTAATTCAACTTTCTTCCCCATGTTATTGAAAGGTCTTCATTTAGACGAATCTCAATGGGAGGAAATGTTATACATGTACCGTCTGGAAAATGGTTTTCATCTCATAACAGATAAAAGGTATTTTATTAGGTGAAGAAAATCCATGTCAAGATGACCCGAGAATGTGTTGAAGCCTAAACTGGTTTTGAAATTGCGAACACGAGGACAATTCCTAAGGAACATTTCCACTGCTGTACAGAAAAGCAGAAGGTAAATAATTAATATTCTAAAAAAAACTCGATAAGCGTTTCAAACAGACCTTCTGCTTCTGGATAAGAATTTGGAAGTAAGTTTTTAAGGCGTGGCTTAAAAGGGGTCAAGAGGTCACCAGTTGTATAAATTAAAAACATCATTAGTCAAGACGTCTCTACACAAGATTTAGAATTTCATTATATTGTGCAAGAGAAGAAGTCGAAATAGTCAAAAGTTTATGGACGGATGGACAGACGGACCGGATATTAATTCCTGCCTTCATTTCAAATTCTTCTTCTATAGAAACGATATTTTCTAAATCGTCACACTTATGGTCTTTACATTTATGATAGTCTCTATTCCACAGGCATTTGTCCCTGATGGTGACCTTAACCTCATTTCCAAGGTCACCATAATTGAATGCCCGCTCATAAACCACTCCATTCAAGGTCTTCGAATTTGGTGACATCCTACATTGTGAGATGACGCATACACCAGAAAACTAATATTTTATATTTGCTTATCTCAGGCAAATTGCCTTTTATACAAATGTGTGACAGCAGACAGTTTAATGCTCAACACAACTATTTTAGCCCATCATGCCTCCTTCTACACACTAACATGCCTAACATGCTATTCGTTAAGGTCAGCTGGGCTTTTGGCATGGGCTGATATCTGTAAGATTTTCTTACTTCTCCTCTATAACTGCTGCATCCCTGCTGCTTTTGGTCCCAAAACTAGTAAATCTATCGCATTCAATTTATTGAAGACATTCAACGTTGTTGAAATAATATCTTGCGCAAAGCGATAACCACACTGCCAACCAAGTTTGGAAACTAACTAGGCCCCCCTGGAGCCATAACCTGGATTTTACTACCAACGAACATGCCGTTTATCGTTTTGAGTCATTATTGAGCTTGATAACCATCCTGCCACTTACGGTGATAATTCTGATGTATGGTTATAGGTCGTGAATGACGGGGAAAATTATCAATGTATGCTTAGTCAAAGGTTTGCCCTTATGAATGCAAAATATTGTGAGTCATCATAAATGAAGTTAACACTGCAAGTAAAATATAGTGTCGGCTTTATCCCTTGCAAAGTGGCAAAAGTGTGAAATATATTGAACAATAGTATTCTATAAAAAAAACCACCTTAATAACTCAAACCCCAAAAGACACCACTAGATAGTTTTAATAGAGCAGTTTTAATTCTAGCGTCTTAATCCAATTGAAGGGACGGGATAGCGCAGTGGTTAGCGCGTTCGGCTTCGGATCAAGAGGTCCGTGGTTCGAATGACGCCAGGGGCTCGGCAACTTTGTCTGCAGTAGAAAACTGTTCTACACGCAGTCAGGTTTGGGTGCAATGCTACACTGAGTTTCAGGGTAGTACCACCCACGGTTCGCTAGTTCCAGCCGATGCTCGCAGGTTTCACCGCAATGCATAGCCACAATGGTGTTGCGGGCTTTCTCCCTGCAAAAATACTAGCAGCCGCGATATAAGTGAAATAATCTTGAAAGCTGCGTTAAACCCCAACTCACTCACTCACTCACTAAATCCGCTTGAAACGAAAGGATAACACTCTTAAAGGCTTTACAAAGGTATACATGTATCATGGAAAGAGAGACAATATAACGGTCTCGAAATACAAAGAGATCAAAAGCAATTATATTGACATGAATACAAATGAAGTAATGGCAAATGCAATTTGTCTCTTCATACTTCTCTTCATGTTGTAAGCGATACATGACTACATAATGTGTTTTTTCATTGTTAACTCGTAAATGATCTGTGACGAATACGACACATATTTCAACAAATGAACGATTACGACAATCTTTGAAACCCCTTATACTTTATTGCTATGGAAGTAAATTGGTTTGGGTTGAATTATTTGGAACGGACCTTTGCTTCAAAGAATATCACACATTAGTGATACAATAACGCCATTATTTCAGTGAAGATACTTCATCAAACCATATTTTATTGTCTGAAACTGCAAAAAATAGCTTTCAACAATGACACGTTTGACAATGTTTTCTAGAAGCTGTTCATGTTGTCTGCATGACTGGCATATTGACACTGTTATTCAAGCCTACTAAAGATGGCTGTCTCAGTTTCATACCCAATTGATTTTTTAACTTTGAAATTTGAGTTTGAAGTATTTTATCAATAACCATAGTGTAGTTCAAATTCATCATTCTCGTTCCATAATTGGTAACTGTGGCTGAATGGCAACGACCTTAAGGAATTAAAATTCTCGTCTTTGTCAATAGTACCAATGTGTCTCACAAATTCATGATTTGACGGCTTTCGGATAGAATGAAAACTTTAAAGAATAATTTTGCAAAAAGTGGATAAAGCCATGAGAGTATCCATTACAAAGGTACAAAGTGAACAGAGTTAAGTAAAGTCTGAAATGTCACCTCAGACCGTCGCTCAACTTTTCCCTTTACAAAATCAGATGTCTTGAACCTTTTGTGAAGCTGCTGAAGTCAGATGCGGCAGAGTTGAGCAGCGGTTGTCACACGTTTGGTTATTTGGATCAAGCACATCAGCTGAAATGAATGATATGAAACAAATACAGTACTAAAAATCGGTATTCCTTAAGTGCATGAATGTGTCGTCAGCAAAGTTCTAGTTTTAAAGGAAGTTTTCATGGTATTCCACATATATTAACTCACTTAACTATTAGGGTAATGCACTTTAGCTTAAGAAATAGCATTATTCATTGAAAATGTCGTGTGTAACTGATAGCGGAGAAAGCTGATAGATCATGCTGGTATTGCAAATTAATAGTTAATAAATGCTACTTATATTACGGACAAGAGAGACAAGTAAGACGAGAGGGCTACTCGAATCTTGACAGATGGATAGTGTTATAATTATCTTGAGAGCATAGCGTTATCTGATTTGTACGAAACTATGGTTATATAGTATATTTTGAAAATATTTAATTTCGTCAAGTAGTATTTAAAAATAGGTTCTAATTATGACATCACTTTCCTAAATGTCCACAGTTTAAAAACACTAAACAAGGCCAGTAACACCGTTATAATTAGCATTTGTTTTCTGTTTTAATGTTCACATATTTCAGTTATTTTTTGCGAAAACAAAAATGTACATTGTGATATCTTAGCTCGTCTAGCCTAAAAGGTGTATGGTGTGAGTTCGGATCAATCTTAATTTTTTCTTCTTGTTTGACTCCTTCTTAAAAAGCCAGAGATCGAGATAGCTGATTTTGTTGTAGTGGTAAGGTGGACAACGGGGTAATGAAATCTAGATGTACATACTATGTTGCCCAAATTACTAAATAAAAGTACTTTAAGTTTCTAAAGGTTTCAACCCGCTATGTTTCATGAAACCTTTTCAAATGCTGTCCTATCGCTTGACATCGCAAAGATCAACCGTTTTGACGTCATAGAATCAACGTCACTGTGAAATGTAGCTAATGTTTATTCCACCAAGAATTCGCACTCTCCAAAACCTGAGCTCTCCCCAATAGAAGACCTCACGTACAAAACTTATTTGACTTACAGATAACTGTCATACCCACAGCTTTATGTCACTCCATCATTGTCAAGACATTATTAGCTGGCCTTAGAAATTCTTCTACATTAAATAAAATAATGAATGAAAAAAAAAAAATTAAGAAACTAGTTCTAATATCACTCATCAGTATGTCTTGCTGAAGGAAGTAATTTTGGTGTTCGTTGTATGCATGTTCGTATAATTTACTGATGGCTTCCGTCAACAACAGTCAGACAAAATATTAATCATCCAAATTGTGATAATTATGAATTATTATATCAAATCTTATAATATTATTAATAATATTAATTTGTTTTGTTTCAAATTTGTTTTTATTAAGAATACCATTTGATAATTATCAAAGTTTGACTCCTTCTTTAAGAAAGTATGGAAATAAATATAGCCAGCTCTTAATGGTTGGATAAGAAATTGCACATTGATGTTAGAAATATAGTTTACTTCATGCTTGTCCTTCAGGATAATTCAACGTTATTGTTTACAGCAAAACCGTCTCGCACGTGATCCATTTAGTTTGTACAGAGAAGCTTCTGGAGTGATCGTGACTAGAGATTAGATAAAGATGAGGAATCCAATAACCACTTAGATATCATGTTAACATGGCTCTAAACTTACTCCTACCGTCAATTGTCAATTGTCGCTTTTCTTCCCTTGTGAGGTCCCATAGCTATCAAAAGGCACTGATAAATATATCATAGTAGAGTACTGATCAATAAAGCAATTATGAATGGAAATCTATATGAAAATATGCTTTCACTAACGACGTGAAACATGTTTAAAACTAAATCTTAAAAGTACAAATCAACAAATATATTCACATTTGTCCTGACCACAACAGGGCAAGTGGAAATTATTATCTCATGATTAACCAAAACGTACGTCGTGTAATGTGTAAGCAATAAACAGGACATATTTTTGTCAATACAGTATCTTCTATGTGTTTTTTTTATATACTTTTCGTACACAAGGAAAATACATCAAGATAAAGAATCTAACCTTCTCTTCTACAACCATTGTAATTACGATTTTGATCGTGGCATTGAGATTAAAAACCCGTTTTTTTAGAAAAGGCAATAAATCTATTGAATTTTACATTTTGATCATCTTATAATATTATGGTTAACGTCATTTACTTTCAAAGCGATGACTGTCTAGTCGAATAATTAAACAAAGAAAAGCTGGAGTGAAATTTTAGAAACAAAGTTCCAAAAGATCAGATAAAAGTCATTGTTTATACTTTTCTTGGTGAAGATGTGGTACTGACATAAACCTTCGCCTCAATCTAGAAAACAATTGAAATGTCAGAAAATTTCTGTCAATTTACAACGTATCTCGAGGATCACTTCATGTCCTTGTACATATAGTATTATTTGGTTCTCTTTCAAACTATAGCCAAAGTTGAAAAATTTGAAAAACCCTTTCCAACAGAATGCAACTTAAATACATTGTTTTAACTATGTATTGAATTCTAATATGCAGACTGGGAACACCCTTATAATTTCTGTTAGAGACGTATTTAATGATAGTTATTTTCTATTCTCATTGCAGGAAATTAGTTCAATTAGAGATGTTCAATCGATTGATATGACATACATGCTGACTTCCCTGCTGACAGGAAGTCGTGTTTTGCCAAGAGTTGAGTATTCAAATTGTTTGCTTGTCAATAGAAGTGCTGATTATTTTAACTTTTTAACAATGAGTTCAGAACACTGCAGCACGATAAAAGACGAGAACTAAAAGGCATTACGGTAAAACTCAAGTGCTAACCACCCGTCCCCCTCACCTTACATCAATCGATTCAAGTGAGAGTCATTTGCATGTGTGGTAATGAGTCGACCCCTACATGTATCAAGCTCACTTAATTGGTTGAGCGATTTTAACCCTTTTGGCCCTTTCAAACAGCTGAACAGTTTCTTCTTGAATTACCCAAAATCTACAAAGGTTTTCGACAAGATCCGATTGATTGCATTTGCAACTCACTTAACTACAATTACAATGATTCAATGTGATCTAACAATATGTAAATCAAAAAAGGTTAGGGCCCGTATGCAAAGAATAATTTGCAAATGAAACTATTTGTAGCGTTACCTGTGTGGAAGAAATTAGCTATCATGTTCCAATAACCGTCCTCTCAGTTCCTTATAGGGATGATTTAAATTTATTAGAACAAACATTCATAAAATAACAAAAAGTAAAAAGGTAAAAGAAAATAGAAAATAGTTTTTTCTGTGTCATCGTTTGCAGTAAAAACTTCCGACATGTGGTCACTTTATGTGTGCACAAATATGCTTTTAGAGTGTTTAGAGATTTCTCCAGAGATGAGGAATCCAATAACCACTTACACACCATTTATATATGATTCTCAATCTATAGCAACAGTCAATAGTCCACCATAGGTCTCCTCCCTCGTGAGTTTCATTTGCATTCAAATGGCACTGATAAACATATCAAAATAGAGTATTGACCCATGAAGCAATTTGGAAAGGACATACATAGTTACAATTTTTAACTTCCGAAATGTAGCTCTATATAGACTGCTTGAAACTAAATCCTAGGAACACATGTTGACACATTTATTTAGAAGTATCTTTTATTGCGTACATAACACATATCACAGTTTGGAAATAGCATTACATTGTCTTATTACATTTTATTATGTATAAGGTGCTAAACAAAACATATGGTGTGAATTACCATTTGCGAGTGCACGTTTCATAATTATGTGGCGCATTTTCAACGTACTAATACATGCTCAAAGCGCTATCTACATCATTACCCTGAGGGGAAGTGTACTTTAAAAGCAGCTACTTTGCGCTAAGCGCGACCGTAGAATTTCCTACATTGCTGTTTACAGGTTTTTATCCTTTAACGGACAAAATCATCAAGATACGCACAGTTAACGCTCTCTTCAACAGGAACTGTGATTTTGGTTTTCGTGATCGTTAGTTGGAGATTAAAATGCATGTTTTTTTTACATTTTCCATTGTTGCAGTCGCATATTCACATGTGAGAATTGTTGACATAATCTTCTTCAAAATCGATGACTTTTCACGACGAATGACACAAATGATGGCTTCCAGATTTTGTAATAACTTTAAACCGCGATTTTTCTTGAATATCATCACAAGTAGTTAAAATCTGTTGTTCGCTTATAAAAGCTTAATAATTACCTGATTTATCTGCGATGATACAGGGAGTATTCCGTTATGTTTTTGCTGTTCCACATCAATTATCATTTGTTTCATTGTTAAACTTGTCGATGTATCTTGTTAAAAATCATCCAGATGTACATAAAATGTTTTGCCATTTCAATTCTTCCAATATTGCTTTCTTTTTAGTTCAGGACAGGTAAGAGTTGGATTCAGTTAAGAAGGATAATGGAATTGTTGGACCGAACCTCTGTTGCACATGAGTATCACTTCAATTAATTTCAACATGTACCCCTGAGATTATCGAGTATGGAGGTCAGTTCGATGTATAAGGATAACAACGATAAGAAAATAATTCGAATGTTAAATGAATGTCAATTTGGTTTCTACACGGTAGCATTTATATCCTAAAATTGAAATTGATTTCTCATTGATACACCTAATCAATGCAACATTAAAGGTAAACTGCGTGAAAATTATTGAATGATATGACTTTACCATTTGTTTATTCACAAAAGTAATAGCCCTCTAATAAACGTCGACAATTAACCACAATGAACTTGTATGATTATAAATGATAATAACAATAATAATTATAATAATAATTATACTTTATTGCCTAAGGAGGGATTATGTTTTGCAGCAACGGCTGCATGATAGTTAATAAAGATTGAAAAGTAATATGATGAAAGTTATTAAAGAAGCATGGTATACAATTAAACACACACATACATTATACCGACACCCCTTACAATACTCGATATGCATTCACAAATCACGATGTTCTTGCAGCATCAAATTAAAAGTGAATGATTCATGTAATAACATGCCAATAAAATGATAAAAGAATGACCAAAGTGAGATGAAAAAATAGAATAAAAGTGTCATAGTCTAGGTAGGATAAAAGTAGATTGTATGAATATCAGCTTTTCAGATATTACTTATCTTGGTAAAGAATTATACCCATGATTAAGATTATATATCTAAATTTTTATCTATTGTTTTGTTCTATAAAAAAAACATGGGTTTTCCTTATTCATAAGCAAATATATTTTGATTGATGTGAGCAAGTGCTTTTGAGTGATGGGTACTAGAGGTTGGATAAAGCTGTTAAACCCAATACCATGACTAAATCATGCACATGGTTATGACTTTCAATCACAGAAGTAGTCAATAGAACAGAGTCGATTTCCCATATGAGAACCCTTTACAATTAGAACCACTGGTAACAGATACACTTGGTTCATTGAGTCCCCAAGGAATAAAAGGAGTAAGAAATCGGCTCTGTAATCTGAAAATAAATATTCGACTTTCATTACCCGTTGTCCATGGACAAAACCTTAGAGCACCTAGTTCTACTTTCAATTGTGTTATATTTTCGATCATAAGGTTTCCTATACGAGTCTTCAAAATAATGTAAACATTTATAAGTTTCGTATTTTGACTTCGGCCGATTAGAAGAAATAGACAGCCAATATATCAGTTAATAGACCTTGATGCCTTTGTTCCATCATCTTGAACCATTGGACATTTATCAGAACCGGAAACGAAACTACTAAGAAAAAAAATCATATAATAATTATTTTACTCATTCGGGTAATTTGCCTGCAATTGGGAGTGCCGGTGTCAATTTAGTCTGCCAGTTTCATTCATAAAGCGATTCAGGAAATTGGAGATGTTCAGATATTTCTACATGTGGTTTAGCATTTTGATGAGGCGAATCAATCATTGAGTAAATTACATTTCCAAAATACCTTTATTGCGTACATGAGATATCATCTATGAAACAACGTTAATTCATTTATGACTTGTTGATTTCTTGTCACAGTACAATGTATTTAGTTATTGTAGATTTGGCATTATTACTCTCCCGTTGAAGATACCGCCGTTTAATATATCTTCAATGTTATTACACATTGTGTCATAACATCGCGTGCTGATTGATGTCACATGACGTCACAATGTAAGCGGCTCGGCAGCAATGGTAACGAGACGTAGTTTAGTATTTTCTATTTATATCTTTCTCTTATATGAATTATTTCCAAAAAAAGAAAGTTGTAAGGAGATAATTATTTTTCAGTGATAAAACGCCTATGCCACAGAGCTTTTATTCAACATGGCCAAACTCAAAGTCCCATGTGGAGTTTTACACACATCCATCACACTTTCAAGGAGATGAATCAAGTAAACAGCTTATGACGCTGAAAACTAAAGAATGTATTGGTAAGGAACACGTCAATTTATTCAAGAGCTAAGTATTTCTATTTTGACACAAACTCTATCCGCTATATGATAAATTAGTTTCTGACGTAGCGCGTTTGGTCTTGGGGGACACTTTCTGAATAACTGACTCCTTCTCTGGGGCCTAAGATTGTTCAAGCATCATTAAGAAGTAATTACGTTTCACCTCATAGAATCAACCCTGGTTCACGGTCCTTGGTCATTCATGCAGAAAATACATCAATACTGACTTATGATTTTTGGATGTCTCACTGGGTATAGCTGTTGAACTTATTATTCATTAAAAACGACACACTATATAAATTAGCGCCCGTTGATATACAATATATCTCCACAGAAGATACTCAATTGATACCTGCCGACATAACCTATGTTAAATGTTGGCCAAATTTCGTTTCTTCAACTATCCTCTTGGCTAAAGTTTTCATAATAAAATATCGAGTTTTTGATAATGAATCTCTGTTCTTTATTCTATCAGTTCTGTTGCATGAATCCGTAAATTCTTCACTCGCTGTATGAAGGTATATTTCGTAAAGAGCCATTCCGTGAGTTTCATAACATATGATTTCCCTTTGATACGAACCTAAATGTCATCTGTTGTGATGTAAAATCAAAACATATTAACTGTTCATGTCCAAAAGACATATATATGACAAATACTGATTTTCAATGAAAATCTAAAAATAACCTTATGAATGCACAAAGGTGTAGATATCACGCCCAGTATACATGGATACTAGTTATATAACCTGACAAACGCTATCAACCCCTAACTGCCCTCCTGGCTGTTGTAGATATGTCTCCAAAATTACGTTTCACTTTTTGACACGCGCCACTGTCCGGTTTTCGATCATAATTGCGACGTTCTACCTTCATATTGTCACTGTAAAAAAACAATAAGCTTTTAAATATGTCTTTTTGGTAACAGTCAATACGTCGCGACCAAATGACACCATTGATTAAGTTTAGCATACATGACTCCAACAACTCACGGAGTGCTCTTTAAACAAAGCCATTGAGTAGGACAACAGGTTTACTGAAGGTCAGAGTTTTTAAACCAATCTTGTTTCATATACTTTTGAAATTTATGTTAAATCATCTAATTTAACCTTGTATTTTAGGTTAAGTACTTGCATGAAATAAAATCATGCATCCAATCACGAACTTTGTAACGTTGTTGTTGTTGGTGTTGTTTTTGTTGTTGTTGTTTGAATGGTGCCATTGTGATGCACACCAAGAGTGTAAAAATGGCGATCAATTTAGATTTCAAAGATGAAAAAGTATCTTTGAGAGTTCTTAAATCTATTTTGGCACATTCAATCTGACCAATATCCGTAGGTTTAAACACAGCAGACACACAGACGGTGTTATGCCTGTAATCATTCATGGGATTGTTACATCTTAAATAGTATAAACCACATGTCTTGGAATGGATTCTGATATTGTCATATATGATATTGTATTTGTTCTTATGACAGACAGTTTCTAATTTTCTTTTCACAAATGTAGGGAATAGTTTCAACATATATATTCATGATATGACAGCATTTTAATATGGAAAATACAATATGTAGATTGGTGTTATGGTTCATATGCACTGAATTAGTTGAGATACGTGTATTCAGCAAATAAATGTTAAGACATTGTAAATTTTAAATATTGTATATATTCATATTAAAATGACAAGACTAACTCATTCAGTCGGCGCCAATTAATCATACAATGTAAATATACACATTCAACTCACAATGGGCGGAGCTGAATTGACCAATGCAACGTTGGCAACAAACTGCGTGCTGTTTAGTAAATATGATAATACTACTACTAATAATAATAATAATACTAGGACTGCCGAAGCAGTACTTACGTCTTTAAGACTTCCTCTTTGAGCTTCAGACAGTGTTTTATGTCTTAGTGGTACACAGTAACTTATTTATGTGACCAAATCTCATAACCAAACTGTGATTATTGCAAAGAAGTTGATAATACGAAAAAACGATACTAGTTATGAATTCGTCATGATGTTTGTACTGTTATGACGCTTCATTCAAACAAGTTTCAAGGCTCTAGGTGCATTTTGAAAAATTACGCGCATTATAATTGCACATCTTTTAAAAAATGTTGCAAGTCTGAAAGTGCAATTTGAAAAAACATCCCATGTTGATTTTTTCAACTTTGGGCCAAGCTGGGCCATTTACAGTTGGGCTAAATTTGCCCAAAAGCTTTGCATGTCTATTCCTCAGTAAGGGATATCAGCATACCAAATTTCGCTGAAGCAGCCGTTTTGGCTGTATTTCGTTCACAAAAAAGTACAAATAATAATAATAAAGAAGAACTTGAAGAAATTGGATAATAACAATCGGTCTTCAAGTCTTGAAGATCTAATTATAACAGTAAAAACGTCCCCCTAGATACCACCTTCTAGCCAGAAATATGTTACCGTATATCCATAGACAATTTCATGATGTTGTTCTGGTATCTTGAGAGGCGTGGAATTTTACTTTCACCGTGATGTTTTCCTTATTCTACATTCAAATTAGATAAAGAATAAATGGCATCATTAATGAATACCAAGTAAATATCAAAGGTTTTGTTGTAAAATTGCTAAAATGAAACTAAACGATCATACAAAAAACAACACATAGTCAAATCGTCGTAAAAATGTTTAAGAACGCATGCCTTTGATGTCAAGACACCATTGTTGTTGAGAGACTTCGGAGAAAATACCCAAAGCTTGATCAAACTGTTTCCTTAACAACTTTGTTAGCAACGTTTGTTTGGGTAAAATTAGTTTTTCAAACCTTTCGTGAGTCAGAATGCTTTTGAGACTTAAAAGACTTTAAAGCATAGAAGAAAAATGGATTATTTCATCTGTTCCAAAGATATATACAACTCTACAGTTATATAAACACAGATAACAGGTCTTGAAAGTTAACTTGTGTATAATATCAATGAAGAGTTAGTGTTATCTATCAAACATAAAGCTATTTTTTCACTCACACTTTTATTTCTTTCGCAATTTATAATCACTAAGGTGTCTAGGCATATGTATATAAACACTTGATTTCACAATTTCAAAGAAAAACACGTTTGGAAATGTTCAATGAAACATTTTTTTCGAAATCATTTTAAATAAGTCCATTCATACAGATACCATAAAGGTAATTGCTTCTTTTAAGTTTTGCAAAAACAGTGTGAATATACTGCTAATAGATCTTTGCAATTTTCCTCGTCAGACGATAAACAACATTTATTGCTGTCAAAGGAGCTAGTCTAAATCAATACTTATATTGCGATTTTGCGTATAATATGGTCAATGGCTTATCTTTCACATGTGCTTAAAAGTAAATCTGCTATGAGTTTCTTTACATTTAACCCCAACCCCCTCTCCTCTTTCCCCTTTTGAAAAGGTATTTATAATTCAATAGATAATATTGATAAAGAAATAATATAAAACACCAAACATAAAGACGTTCTATGAAAGGTTATTAAGAAAAAGACAAATATAGGCCATAGGTTTACATTCAGCGTAATTTTTAAACAGGAGTGCCCCTTACCTTTCCAGTAACCATTAATCAACTAAATACTTCAAGTGTCATTTACCAGTTTAACCAATGGTTAATAAGTCGAACATTAACAAACATGGTAATATTATATGTTATTTGCTCTTCGTTCAAAATTATTTGAATAGTAAGAATAATCAACAATAGATCATTGTAGATCATCTTCAATGTGGTTTTATTAATGGAAATACAAGTGCCTTTGAATACATCCCATTCGTTGTCTTGAAGATGTTGTTTGATCTTGTATACAAACCTTTATTGGATTGGCACTCCGTTCTTCTTTGTCTGCGACACAATAGGGACATAAAAAACTACATTGTTGCAGGAATCGTGATTGGAATATACACCAAAGAAATCGATTTACATTAAGACATCATGGCTAACAATGATCGTGTTGTGAATGTTCCATGTGCAAGTACGAGTATCTCAAATCGAAATTTCTCTTTGAGGCATGGCAAATACATTCATTTGAATTATCTAGTGAAGGAAAACAACGGAGATTTGCAATTACAAATACAATTATGATGAGGCTCAGTTTTATTTGTTGACTGACATAAAAGATGGTGTTTGTTATTATTAGAACGCCTTTATTTTGAACATATGTACCCAGGACTATTTTTACCTCATATATTAACCTATTTTAAGATCTTTCCAAAACTTTGATAAGTAGAAAAACTATTATGAAATTCAATAATGCGGTATATACTCACGGGCAAAAGAAACGTCACCTCTCTTTTTTCCCATATAAAAATACAACAAAGTCAGATATTGCTAATGTTACAGTTACATTTGAAAAATTAATGTAATGACAACATTCTGAATCAGAAAAAGCTGAATTAGAAGTAAGCACTGTCACACAGTGTAGCTTTTAATCATGGACTGTTAATTGTCCGGTTTTCGAGCACGTTCGTTTTTCTAATAATGGCTCTAAAATGACGATAGAATGTTCAACACAGTCAATATCGTGTGTGGTCACCCCCTGATTGGATACACGTATGGACACGTCGTCTTGCGGATGATGTCAGCCGTCTTATGACTGCTATCGCGATTCTTCGCCATTCTTCCTGTAGGGCCTGTGCCAACGCCGCTCTTGTCTGTATGGGGGGATGGCGCTTGTTGATCTGTCGTCCAAGCTGGTCCCACAGGTGTTCAATAGGAGACAAGTCAGGAGATCGAGCTGGCCAGGGTAGTAGCGTCACATTGTGAGCATTAAGGAAGTCCATACTGATACGTGCCTTGTGAGGTGTGGCGTTGTCTTGCTGAAAGATAGTGCGTGGCTGATTATGAATGAATGGCACAACGATTGGCCTTAAAACTTCATCGATGTACCTTGCAGCTGTCAAATTACCCTGTATGACAACAAGATCAGTCTTTAAATCCCCGCAAATCCCACCCCAGATCATCACGCTTCCACCACCATAGTGCTCAGTCTCTTCGATGCAGCAACGCCGTGTACGTTCTCCACGTCTTCGGTATACCCGTTCTCTACCATCAGTTTTGAAGACTTGGAACCGACTTTCGTCGGTGAAGAGCACTCTTGACCAGTTTCTTGCTTGCCAGCGCTGTACCGTTCTCGCCCACCTCAGTCTTTGACGTCGATGTTGAGGCGTTAACGTCAACGCCTTCAGGGGTCGGTAGGCTCTAATACCGTGGTGGCGAAGACGTCTGGCAATAGTCCTTCGGCTGACTGAATGACCAAGGGCAGTTCGGGCGGATGACGTCACAGTCTTGAAACGGTTCCTGAGATGTAGCAGTCGTACATGACGATCTTCCTGGGGGGTCGTGACCTTCGGACGTCCACTTCTAGGCCTGTCAGACGTCCTACCCGTTTGTCTGTAACGGCTTACCAATCTCAGAATTGTTCGCTTTGAACAGTTCATCTGTCTTGCCACATGGGACTGAGTCGCTCCCAGGTCCAGCATACCAATGGCTCGTTCTCTCTGCTCAACTGTCAACCTTGGCATGTTTCCTTTCTATCACACAATGTAATGATGTAATGCAACATTTCACTTCACTTTTTATACCTGAATATCATACGGGTATTTAGCAAGAGATTTCTCACTTTGTAGTGCAAATTTCGTAATTTTACACAAATTACATGATTTTCGCGCAAATCAAAGCAAAGTGTATGTTGGTTACGTTCGGGCGAGATGATTCAACCATTTTTCTACTTTTGGTAACTTCAAATTAGGAAAAAAAGACCAAATATATTTTGGTGACGTTTCTTTTGCCCGTGAGTTTAGTAATTTCCGAGTTTAGTCCATATGAAATAATATTTTTGAAATTTTCAATATTTCAAATATTAGATGTTTACTAAGCCAATCCTTCAAACTTCACTATAGTTCCATCTTCAAAAGTATTTTTCTGGTCTTGCAAGTTTATATACTTCTTCAGAAGTGAGAGAGTTGACGAAAAACAAAACACTGATTGTCTATTCACAGACACCACATTGACTTGTGATCTGAACAAATGATTATATCATTGTTTCTCGAGATTGCTAAAGTAACTTTGAGTTATTGACTCTGAGAAATAAAAGCATCATTTGAATGATTTAAATAGAGTTTTGTTTCACAATTTCTAAACAGTGTTTTTATACATCTATACTCATTATCTTATAATTTTCTGTGAATTTTACTTTACAATAAATGATGTATTAATACCCATGACATACAAGTGAATCAGTAGATTAAATTTATAATATCATTGAGTATGTCCACAATTTAAATTTGGATTAATACCAAGCGCTGAATGAAGCCTGGTGAGATGTAATAAAATAATGTTAAATTAAGTACACTTTGCAACCCATGAATAGCATTTCTATTTATTTAGGTTGTACAATTTGGAGTCAATCATGCAAACAAATGTTTACATCATTACAAGTGGACATGTGGTAAGACCCTATTCCAGCGATCAGCACTGGTGCAATGTAAATGTGACAGAAGAGATTATCAAGGCAGACATTATGCTTACAATGTGCAATTTCCTAAAGAAGATCATGTTGCCGTGATGTTGGTTCTTTTTAGTTGCATGGCACATTTGTATCTATATGGAAAATAATCGATCAATTATTTGTACAGTTTACTTTTCATATTCGAAAATGTGATGCTTTTGAGAAAATTGATGATATTTGATCACTTTAGTCGTCTCTAATGTATAAGTGTTGACAAACAGCTTTGTTTTCCCAAATGTTAACAGTGTCAACCTCTATTCATTCAACTCAAAACTCTTAAAACAATGTTGATATTTTTTCAAATAGTTTCGCATAAATGATCAAGGCTTGTGTAGCAGAGTTAATTCCCCAAGGGAAATATACTTCTTAACTTCTTAACAAAGCTTGAACAATATATGTCCTCAAAGTGTCCCTAAAACCAAAGGCGTGACTTCAAAAACAGTTATTTCATACATGGCAGAAATCAAATATGCCCTTCTAATTAGCTAAATCATCATATGTATCTAAAATAAAATTAATAATAAATTCTTCCTTTCCATGATGTGCTCAGTATGTGGGGCTAACAGGAAAAACATGATGGCTGACTTAATAAACTGGACATTTCAGGTAAACTGCGTTTTGTCACTGATTTTTGAACATGCAGCGTAACCTTTTTACATATGTCAAAAACGAAAATTTTTATTAAATCGATTGTGACCCGTTAATTGAAATTTTGTTTCAATTAAGAAGAAAGACGCGAAAAGCATGATGAGGATGAGATCAAAATATAATATTTGTATATACATTAATTGTTTCCTAATTAGACAAAGTCAAATCACATATTCTATTTAAATTCTGAAGAAGACTGGTATATGGAACGTGTACAATAAGGATTTGATCATAATTACTTTTTTCATGGAAGAAATGTTTTATCAATGTCATAGAGTGTACAGTGCTCTCAAGTTCACACGTTTAGGTTTTCATTAATAATACTCAGTAAACCATATAAATTAAATCTTGATATTCAAATATGTCCCTATTAAGATCCAGTTAGCTTGAAATTGTTCATATTCTCGAATACACATTGCACATTGTAGAACATACCAAAGCCAGCCATCATGGGATGTCAGGGTTAATAATCACAATTTAAGTTCAGGGTCTAGATTCTGTCAAGTCATCCATTGCAGCCTCAAGCTTGGCGCATAGATATCTTAGACATATATTCGAAAACCCCGGGTGCTCATGTGGCCACTCTTATGAAGACGCCATTCACTATCTGTAAATTTGTCGGAAATATAAAAATTTAAGAATCAATATGTATTTTTATATAATGATTTGACATGATGACAGTTTTATACGGCAAAGGTAATCTGACTCTGCGGGAAAACAGCAATATTCTTGAATCTTTACACCATTTTCTCAACACGAGTAATAGATTTTCTTGACATTCTGTAATTATCTATTAACTAAATATAATATAATATTTCTTAAACATCAATACTAGCCATATACTAGGCAATATTTCAAATCTTACTACATGGTAACACTACACATTGTTTCTTAGCGTTTGAAGTTTCACATTTTTTTGTGTTTGTTTCCAGCTTTATGTAATGTGTAACAGAGCGGCGTTCAAATAAGCTATTATAGCTCTTTCGCCAATCTTTGTTTCATTTTTGGAAATAAAAATATGTTGAAAACATGTTAGGGATAGGAAACTGCTGCTCATTTATATAATTAAACGTACATAATTATTAAATTCTCAAGGGAAATGTTTAGCCTTGGATATAATCAGTGTTACCATCTTATTGCATATTCGCTAAGCGTTCATAACTTCAATCCACTCTTCCCAGATATCAATATCAATGAAAATGTCCTTCTATTGTTTGGTCCATTATTCTTGCTTTGTCTCGCAAGCCCACCAATCCCCCACAACCCACACAATTGTCAATCTTCCATAATATATGATACCTAATAGATTTTAAGCTATCATATAATGTTACTTGACTTTTCGATATTCTATAGAATGTTGAATAGGACATACACTTTTTTCCATTTTCAACGTGGTCAGAACAAGAAAATTGCAAAAATAAATAACAATGGTATTACTGAACATCATTTTACATATAATTACTTGGTGTTCATGTACATGGGATACCATTGAGGCCTCTCTGTTTAGCTTTATAAAGCCAAAAAGACTACATTATGCTTTATGTACTTTCAGAACACACAATTTCTCTTCCACAGTTCTAAATAAATCCATATCAATTAACGCACTGGCTTTGACTGTTGACGGTTCCACAAGGGAAATGAACTGCATTCTATGGACTGCTTATGGAGATAGAGAGTCGTATGTGCATGGTTGAATGTGATTATTTGGGATCAAAGTTGTAGCCTCGATCACGCCAATCCAACAGTTCAGAACATTAGTTGATACATAAGAGGCCAATCGATAATATGTTATGCAGGTTTTGTCCATTTGTATGTTGCTATACCTAGTCAAGAACAAGCAAAACTTCACACACAAAATCGATCTAATGTCACAACTCATTCTGACCACAGCTTCACTCGTAGAAGTGCTATTATATAATGAGCTGTTACTTATGAGTGAGAGTAGCTTATCATAGAGTTCTTATGTTTATAAATATACAAGGAAGACACACTTAAGTGTAATTTTGAAGCAAGGTTGCAAATTTGGGTTGCACATAACATGAATTCTTTAAAACCTGTTTCATTTGCTGATCATTTGCAATGGATGAATAAGCATGCATTAATCATATTCATGTATTTCAAATAGTTGTTTTCTGTAGCTTTTCCTCAATGATCTCAAGGGCATATGTTCAAATTGAAGTATAATGTGACTTGGCTCAACAAAATGCATCACACATTTTGCAATCAGAGATGTCTTTACCGCTGAGCCTTTTTGCTAATAGAGTGTCTTACCCCAGAGACTACTAACCCGCAGTTTATATGAACCAGATATGAACATAGATTGAGCCCAATGTCATCTATCATTAGTTGTGTCAAAATATGTCAGTCTTCAATCAATTTTCCAACAAGTTAATAATTAAACAAGTGATAGTTGATGTAGAACAATATTCAACGATTCCGAACATTCCCTGAATCAGCTTGGCGAAAATATTTTTAAAAAACAAGTGGCTGGCAGGCAGTGCTAACTAGATCTGTTAGTATTCATATGAACACAGTTAGCGTCATTTCACTGATTACTTTCTTTATTTATTTAATATTAAACTTGACAAGTTTGCGTTCCTGTCAATGTGAGTTTTCATTTGTGTCATATTCCATGTGTATGATTCATTTTATTTTTATTTTTTCATAGACACTTAGATCATACTGCAGAAACTGGAGCCATGAATGCTGCTATGAAGCATCAACGCTGTGTTTGTGCGAATTTTAAACCCTATTACAGACATTCCGTCAAATATCGTGTACTTGATAAAAATTAGATTATATTAATGATTTAAAGTGTCCTCTTCATATGAACATTTTTAGATTTATATTAAAAGTATGCGTTGTGTTGCTTTGATTAATCGTGATATTAGATATATCTAGATTTTTCACGTCATTGTTAAAAGGGAACAATGTGTTCCTTGCAAAGGCATGAAGTGTTTTGACAGTAATTGAAATGTCAGTGACCGTTCTATAATAACAGTTCAAACATTATCTGAATATTACAATTTTTCACTCCAAGTAACTCTTATCTTTGGGGAGAAACTAAAATAAACTTTATAATTCATTTATGGTTCACTACAGTTAGCTACTAAGTTGACAATCGAAGACTAAAACATATATTATCATACATGATAGTAGAGTAGCCAATGGTTTATCAATCCTATTTTCAACAATAATTAAGAAAAGCCCTACTATCTTTAAATCTGG
Organism: Phorcus lineatus; assembly: GCA_921293015.1. Classification (NCBI taxonomy): domain Eukaryota; kingdom Metazoa; phylum Mollusca; class Gastropoda; order Trochida; family Trochidae; genus Phorcus; species Phorcus lineatus. Next base: position 45,238,093 of record OV121081.1, on the reverse strand, counting down.
TAATAAACTGAGGTTCATTAAACTGAGTTCATTTTGTAAATCAATTTAGATTAGGCTTTGCCGTTTCTTCAAACTTTGAGAGCTAAAGTTTTCTCCAATCCTATATGATATATTTACAAATACATAAAAACGAACCTAGCTTAGAAAAGTATCTCGTCCGCCCAAAAAACATATAAAATCCCATTTTATAATTCAGAATAACTAATTACTAGTTATTAATCGCGAGGTCGATGGTTAAGCTTTCCAAGACCGACCATGTCCACTTTGTGATTCCAATGCCGTCGAAGACAAGTTTCACTACGTATACCCGTTTAGATGTGAAACTTTTCTCCAAATTCGTAAAGAAAATGTAAACGATAAATGCTTGAGATTTTTAAACATGTTCATTTAAAAAAAGAAAATAACTACCACCAGCATAAAAGATCTTAAATGCCTGTCTAAATTTCTTAATAATAATAATAATAATAATAATAATAATAATAATAATAATAATAATAATAATAATAATAATAATAATAATAATAGATTTATAAAGCGCCGAGTTTCAGCTGGGTTCTTCACAGGCGCTTTACAATCATTATAACCCTGGTCTAACCAAGCTGCCGATTACAAAGCTCAAATATCACCTCCAAAACAATCTACACCAGGTACCCAATATGGAGTGCTGGGTGAATAGAAGCACATTTTGAATAAAGTCCCTTGCCTAAGGGGACACCACAAGTTTCTCAACACGTGTCTCAGTGTGGGGCAGGGAATAACCCTTGAACTCTCTTATATTGACAGTAAGGTGCTATCTTGTATATTGAGTAAAATGTATATTTGTTTATCTCTCATATGATAAAGAGTTTGAGTTTGAATAGTTTGGATAATGACGACGTTGTCGCTCTGGAAATTTCATTGAATTTGAATTTTGCTCATGTAAGTTTTGTTTAAAAGTCAGTCCCTAACATGCCATCACTTCGCTTGAAAGATTGTCACTTATAACACAACAGCAATGAATATGGATTCCAAATTTCTATCAGAAGGGAACTAGGAGTTATACTCAAAATTACCAATCCATTGTGAAGCAGTTTGCCATAGGCAATTAAACATAAGTAGAGTAATGCTTTCGTTTCTGCTAGACACATTGCATAATATAGCTAATTGTTTGACTGACTAGTAGGCTTCATTTATATCAGAATTTTGATGTTAAAATACAAGGAGGTGGTGCTTAATTAAGTTCCATGTGTATATAAAGCGTATTTATATCAATACCAGGATCACAATTATTATTGTAGAAGAGGCTGTTAATTGTATTCACATTGATGTGGATTGTTTTGTAAAGACACTAGCACTACCACTATCGGTTATCAACTGTATTTTTGTGCTCATTTTGAATATATGTTTTGACATGAGTTCACAAGATTTATATCAAAATATTCTAAACATCATCAGTGAAAGCATATTATCATCGAGATTTCCATTCCTAATTGCTTCATGGATCGATACCTTACTCTGATATGTTTATCAGTGTCTTTGGATTGCGAAAGAAACTAACGAGGGATGAAAACCAAAGTGCTCTATTGACTCCTTGTGGAGTCATGTGGACATGGTGTCTAAGTGGTTATTGGATTCCGCATCTTTATCTCATCTCTAGTCACGACTACTCTACAAGCATCTTTGCGAACACTTAAAGTGATCACATGTTAGATGGTTGTGTAAACACTGGCGTTGAACAATCCTAAGGGACAGGATACCAGTAAACTACCTTCAAAAATCTATGTATAATGTCACTTGAAAAAGTCTTATGTAAATGTAGACATACCAGGATATGAAATTTATGCACATATTTCATAATCATATAACAGTAAGAGTTTGGTGGATTTTCCCCTTTGTTCTTGAAAAAGTAGCAAGAAGGGTTGTGAGTCAAACTTTTATTTATTCGTTTATTGCTGAAGATGATTTCCTCTAACCAACTGTTGTTTCTTCTGTGTGTTCAAATATTATATGTTGATTCAAAATAAAACAGGCACTCTTAAGGATTAGTTAGATAAGATATAAACTTACTTCAGCAAAACTAAAAGTTAAATTTGATAAGAATGCTTATAATAATTCACACATTGGACGATGGTAACATGAATAATTGTAATGGCCATCAAATTCCAAGAAATTAAATGAGTGAATGAAACAACTTTCTTTAACAAAAATACTTATAGGAGATGAAATGTGTTCTGTTGATTCAGAATTTAATTTACGTATTATTTAGGGAACTATTTTTTGTGTTATGGAATAACCTTTTAGAAAGAATAAGTTGCAATACCAACTTGCAAGTTCTTGACAATGAGGAATAACAATAAGCTGGAAATATTTGAATGGCTTCATCATTAGAAACAGTAGACAGCTTGAGTGGTTTTATAACACAGGGTAAGAAAGAGGAGTGGAAGGACATGCGTTTTACCTTTAAACAGGAAGAGTGCGACGTCAGAGGTAGTATGGTAGGTTATCTCGAAGTGTGGGACACTGAGAATAAGCTAGCAAAGGCAGGATGTCAATAATTGAGTGTTAAATACGTTTAAGACAACACAACACACAATATAATTTTAAAATGGGGATCAATATATCGATTATTTTGCAATGTTTTGAAATAACTTAAAATATCAACTTACATGATATACAATTATAATTGAACTTTGCATTTGCGTGCTTTTACTATACCCCAAACCTTTTGAAAGATATTTACATCGTTACTTTATTCATATTTAGAAAGTAATACTATCTTTACCAGTTCACCTACAAATGATTTACCCTATTCCCTACTGTATATCTAATTCTTATCTTCTTTAGGCTTATATTAAATGTTTTGCCATTACCTTACAAGTGTATGTTTATAAACCACTTGATACAACAGACTCGATCCAACTAGATTATATGTGTAAATGAAAATAAAAAAAACTATTTCACCTCAACGTTTTATTTCAATCTGTATGTCAGTTTTGTGTAAACTCCTTATAGTAGCTTTGTCCATTGTCAAAACCGTTTGAATAACCTTTCCCCCTGGTCAAATTGACTGACCAATGTACTCCTACAGTCTGATTACCATCCTTTAGAGGTGTTTGGGAATGAAATATGGGGTTCAACTCAACGTGTGAGGCATGCATAGCAAGTTATGGGCACTTTTCTGAACAGAGCTTGAGACTAAATAGTCATTTGATTGGCCGATACATGTTCATTTCTATACAGACTGTTAAGCATCTGAATATTTAAAAGTTATTTATTTAATAATGTAACTAAGATATTTTGACAAACTTTGACACACTTCACCTTATGGTCTTAATAAGGTGTTATCTAAACCATCTTACATGTGTATATCTCACAAACATACACAAGATCTTTCCTCGACGTCGTTTTTAAGAGTCTTATTTTGGTTTTCACAATTCTTAGATAAATTAGCTTTAGGTAATTCTATTCTCTGCCCAAAGAATATATTGTCAAAACGCAATTAGATATCCTTGATCATTTCTAAAGGTTAACAAGAGAGTACATTTGCCTTAAGACATATAACCTTTCTGTCATCTTGTGCTTAAAGTCGTCATGATGCAGTGTCCTTTCGTTTCCTTTAGTTAGACTGCAAAAAAACCCGTTTACCTAGTTTTGCACATAATATTGTTGTCGGTGCGTTGCGGAATTCCAAACAACATGTGTTTCATTTAATGTTTTTCTACAGTTTTAAAAAAAGGCATTATGTATACTTTTTATCTTTACCGACATAATGATTACAAATTTCAGACTCTTCACAGCTAAATGACAAGATTATAAGTAAAATGGAAATGAAAGGAGATGTAGTTATAGCCAATCACATGATCGTCATTTGTACTCTTATCCATTTAAAGTAAATGTGAATTTCCTTATCACCTTGCAAATCCGATTTCATATAGTGTTTGAATGTCGTTATCATATTTTCAAGGTATTAATATTTCTACAGATCTGTATCTACGCAAATATCTTTTGACATTTACTTCTTATTGAGGAACTGCATTAGATAGAAGGCCTAAGAGACTGAAACAAGAGAAAATGTGGTGGTGCAGAACTGATTAAATCATATATTAAGATGCTCAATCATATCAGCAAATTCTTTGTAAGAAGTAAAAAGTAACAGTTCAGAAGTGTTGTCATCACAGATGAGATTGAGTCATGATATTAAGTTCAAACTAAGTTACAATAGATCCTATTCTATCATGAGATGTGTTGATTTGTAAAATGTCATTGTCATTGAATGATTGGTATCCACTGAGAATATTTGTACTTTCAAAATTCGTTATCTTATGCATTTGTCTCTTTAGCAGTTCACATTACTGTATAGTAACATCGGTTTTAGTCATAGCAAAATAGAAGTGATACCCCGGTCTAAAGGAAGAGATTACATACGTAATACTTATATGTACAATATTCTTAACGTCCATTCCTATCCTTTGTCAAAATCATAATGGCAGGAGATAATATAGATATCATCCGTACGTTCGTTTCTAGCCTTGTTATTTCAGTATTTAAAGTTATAAGGCGAATCTTTTTTTTTAAAAATTATATGGAACAGTCTTGAGTTTCAGTGGTCTCTTTGAGGTTTCAAACATCTTCTAACTTTAAGTGTTGCAGTTCTCATATATATCCCTCGAATCTGCTCTAACAAAAGGCACAGCTGAGGAGATGAAACCTTGTATAAGGATCAAACACCATATAAAGTTCTTGCCTTAAAAGAACTTTACTTGAAAGAACTATCAGCTAATGAATGATGTTTTGTATTTATTGTGCGAAATGTTTTCGTATTTTTCCTATTTCACCTACATGTGTTTGTATAGATGTCTTTCCAGTATTTTTATCATGCCTTCCATTTCTTACTGTCTTTGAAATAAAGTGGAGCAAACTTATAATTTTCCATTATCTACACTTTTATCCAATTAAGTAAAGCCATAAATGAATATTACTGAAACCTAAAAATGCTATGAGGTTTATCAGATTTCCTGATGGCATTAGACATATTTGAAAAATTACAAGTATGTATGTATGTATGTATCATCAGTGAAGAAAAAGCTCACTGATAACATTCTTAATGAGAAATTTTAAACTTTGATGTCATCTAATACAGACTTATTTTAGTTTTCATCGATCACTTTCATGGAAGAAAGTTTGGACTAGAGAGGTAATTGATCTTCGAGTGAGTATTCATTCTAACAAAGTGAATCATTAAGATACCATCAGCGTTTTCGATATTTTATAAAGTGTTTAAAAGGGTCCATCATATTCACATACAAACTGTTTTTATATCAGTTTTTGACTAAGGCTTTTATATCTTTATCGGTATGATTTATTTATTAAATTCAAAAGGCAAATTGGGCTGACTTTTATGAGACTTTGGATTTTACAAAACTATTCCAGAGCATTATTTTGTAGTCAAAGTCGGTACTCTGCTCGTAATCATCATACGATCATTTTCATGTTGTAAGGACAGAACAATAACTTGTGATTAGGTCAATAATTGAAGCATTTGAAAAATCGGCTGAAGATTTTACCTTGAAATAAACGCAGAAGGTTCAATCAGCCAGCTGTAAACTTCTACATGTATATTTTAAAAATATGTGTTCACTCTTCTAAGGTGTTTGTCTGGTCACTAACTGTAGTATATTTATATTCATGATTGCAATATTCATTCTATGTATCTTAGTCCAGTTACTAATGCTTATATTGAAAAGAACAAACATAGAAAAGCATATGGATAATTGGAATATCTTGTAAACACAGTCTTGCCCTTTATGATCATCTTAAACATGCATTTAGATTTGAATATCCAAGTAAACCATTCGATGAAGATTAACAACAAACATTTAGCTAAGGTAAAGGAATGTCTCAATTTAATACATATATTGAAGTAAAACAAAATTCCTTGTCATCCGAACTGCTAAAATAAACATGAAAAACCATTTATTTTTTTAATGAAATAATTTTTTAAAACCTTTTGATAAAAATAATTGAACAAAATATATATCCAGCAGAGGATGATATATCATGCTTTATTTAAAAAAAACTAAACTTAAATTCTCGCATAGCATTATACATAACATAACATAATCATGTCATGTCAGCTATTTTTAAAATTTAGGTCAGGGGAAACCCCATATTTATAATGCAAACAAAAGCGCATAATTTGATTCAGACATCCCTGAGTGTTTTTAAAAGAATAAATTTACATTGTTTCACAATTATAGATATGAACAAATTGAATTAATTACATGACTTCCGCTCTATTCAGCGGCAGCAACATTTACGGGGGATTGTTTCATATTAATTTCAACTTTTCCTCACAAACAAATTCAATGAATGTCCCTTCAAAACGTAGACGTGCCATCATTGATAGTGATTTAGATTCTTTGTAACGTCATCTCTCCGTGTTCACGTTTGAATACGTTATGAACGAACTTTGCCGAATGTTTCAAGTTATGAAAGTCTATATTGTATTCGAATGAAATGTTGTTATACATGTAAGTGATATGCACGTGTCATTCAATAAACATGAGAACAAATATCTTGCGTCTGGTTTTTTCCCAAATATTCATCACAGTTTTGTGCGCACTCTATTGCCATGTGACGTCATAGGTGGAGGAATGTGATTACGTAATATTTCGTGATAGGGTTGGCGGAGTAATTTCTTTAGGTCAAGACAACACGTAAACACCCTTCCGTTGTAGGCTTTATTTAAAGTAAATTTAACGAAAAAAGGGTATGTAATAAATATACAACGTCATTCTAGTGCATTTTTCCGTTTGTATTTAACGAGTAGATGTCACAAAGAGCAAAGAATCAACTTGTTCTGCGAACTCGTTGGTTTTTTTGCTCTTTGTGACATCTATTCGTTCAATACAAAAAATGCACTAAACTGACGTCCTATATATATATTTAGGTCCATTTGATATATATATATATATATATATATATATATATATATATATATATCAAATGTAAAACCTAATTTTGTAATTCATTCCCATCTCATAATCCATGTTCAAAAGAATATGTTGGTTGTGATAGTTTCTTCATAAACTAAGACCCAACCTGGATGTACTTAAATTACTTGTGATTGAAATATATTAAAAAAATTGCATGACAATGCACGTCTTATGTCAATACCAGTAACCTATAAATTTACCTTCCCCAGGCATTAAAAATTACTAAATGTTGTGAAAGTTGATAATAATGAATGTCTTGATGATTCGAATAAAACGTTATCAAAATAATCATGCAGTGTACCAACTCCGAAATGAACTGACACTTAAAGGTTACCTCCTGAATGTAATTCCTAAATGATAGCTTTTGCTGGGGGCATATGGTTTCATTATAGTTATATATAGAGAAAACCCGAATGGTATGTTTCATAGCATGATTTCAAAAGGTCTATTACCCTATTTACAGTGATTAGTTCCACCAAACAATATTACTTTTAAAACGTAATTACATTTTAAAAAATTCCAATTATTAGTTTATAGCTGTTACTCTCTCAATAGTTTCCCTTTTTTTTGTATTTTGCACGCACTTTTGTCAAATTGATCTATTATAAAATACGAAAAATATGGAAAAAAAAAAGAGCTTTTGAATACAGTTACCAAATACATAAAAACGAACTGCCTGATATTCTTACCATTTGATTAAATTTGAGCATCTGATCGTATTTTCATATCTACATGAAGATTTGTGAGGAAACAGATGAATTAATGGATATAATTTCATGTCTTGTGACTATTTGAAAAACGATTTCATTTTAACCTTAATTTTTTGTGGTTAGTAAGTGTTTATTGGAAGACTATTTATAACGAATACTTGAGAACTCAGGCAATTAGCTTTGTTGTGCAAGACCATTACGTTGGTTAATAAAACAAGTAATCAATTATCGTTTTAAAAAAGCTGTAAGAGATCTCTTTGTTTTTATTTACGACGAATGAAATTGTTTTTACTCGAAGTAACTTAAAGCTTCAGACCCATCTATCATGAACACTTCAAAAAAAGAAACTTGACATTCATGCGAAATTGATTTTTTCGAAACGGGTCAATTCTTTAAAATGATACATACCTGAAATTTAGAGAAAGGCTTCCTCAAAAGTGTAAATTTACAAAAAAACAATGGCCCAAAAAGTTTATGTTGTGTTCAGGGATGAAAACGAGCGATTCGTCAAAATGCATTTTCTGCCAAGGCACATGCAGCATGGGGTCATGAAGGTTTACATGCAGACACGTCTGCTTTAGGGGTATAAAAAGTCATATCAGCCGCTGTTCATTCAGGCTACACAACATCGGTAGAGCGACCTGAAGAATGCCAAGACTGAACAGAGCGCAACGCAACAACGCTATTGGCAGACTGCAAGCAGGAGCGACGTTGCGAGATGTTGCAACACACTCTTCATTGTGGACCCGTTTCATCACCCGAAACAGCGTTGATGAGAGGCCAAGGTCAGGCAGACCAAGGGTGACTACTCGGGCCCAAGATCGGTACATCCGACTGCTCCACCTTCGGGAACGCACCAGGACAGCAACGTCAACAACAACGCAGATACCAGGCCTGTGCCGAATTTCCGAACAAACGGTACGTGTATACCGACGTCGTGGAGAACGTTATGCTGCCAACTGTGTTCAGGAGGTTGTCCTATTTGGAGGTGGGAGTGTCATGGTGTGGGCCGGGATTCTTCACGGTGTTAGGACACCCCTTGTGCATGTTGTGGGTCATAGGGACTTGATCCTACAGCCTTACCTTATTCCTCACGTCAACGTCCATGATGGTCTCTTTCAGCAGGACAATGCTCGACCACATGTTGCACGTTTTTGTCAAGATTTTTTACAGCGTAACAATGTCCAGACATTCCCATGGCCAGCCAGATCACCAGATTTGCCACCAATTGAGCATCATCTGGACGAACTGGATCGACGCGTGCGCAGTAGGAATCCACCACCCCAAATCCTACCAGGACTTCTTGCAGCACTTCAACACGAATGACAGAATATTCCAAAGGCTATGATTGACAACTTGATTGCATCCATGGGTCGTCGGTGCCAAGCAATAATCAATGCCAATGGTGGCCTTACCCGATACTGACATTTGTGCACCCCTGTGATGTTGAAACACTTGTGCACCTGTGCATTTCAAGATCATACTTATTCTGAATACAATTTACTGAACAGAGATCTTCAAACAGCGTTTGTTTTCATTTCATTTTTATTGCATCTGTGGTCTTTATATTGAACTTTGAAAGTCAGTGTCAAATTTCTTTTTTTGAAGAGTTTACTGTATCTGAAACCAGACACAAACTGGAAACCATAGCAAAGAATGAAACATTGCACATTTACCAACGCAAATTGGTAAAACAATCCACATTCGGTAAACTCAAAACATTTACAACTCATGAAAGTAATGGAGAAAATTTTAAAACCTATGAATAGACTTTTATCACATCAGTGCTTCTGCATAAAGCATAAACGCTCTAACGATCAGTGTGAAGAATAAGGAATTATCTTCTCGTACATAGCAAACTGGATTAATAATAATAAATTCAACGTTATCAAATTCCAAACATCTTGTTCAATAAATGAGAAACAGATATCATTATTTTCAGTTATCTGACGGGATATTGCTCATAAATTTCAGTCAACACATGGATGTAAAGAAGCTGATTATAAACTCAATTTGGTAAGCTTAAACATTCTCAGTTCACTGGAGATGATATAAGATCAATTAAATACAAACATACTTACTTAATTACTTCCAAACTGCTTACTGTTTAAAGTCTTCAATGGGAATCAATTCTCCGGACACGTACATTGTTATTGTTGAAATATCAGCGTGTTGGTTGAATATTTCTCCTGGCACATTTCAACATATCAAGAGCCACAGGCTGTCCGTGTTTTCTGCTGTAAAAGGTTACTATTACCCTCTTTATATAATTTGCACTGCTGAAATTACCATAAACGTAAGGTGAAATGTGTCGATTCGGCAAACATGTACTTGCTAGTGAAAATTTTAAGAAAAAGGGTATACTATTATCACTGTCGTTTTTAGAGTGTCTCTTTCTTATCTTTCAGGATATCTTTCCAAATCTAAACTTTGTTGTTACTTTTTTCCAATATATTTTGTACAATTAATCATCGTCGAGTTATCAAACAACCTTCTCACAGTAGTGGAAAAGAACATCACGTACGTAACTCTCCTGTTACTTATGAATATATATATATATATATATATATATATATATATATATATATATATATATATATATATATATATATATATATATATATTATATTATATTTGAGAATCCTTTTTCCCTTTTATTCTTGTCATTATATTTTTGTCATCATGTTTGGTTATGAGTTAATGATATATTTTTAATAATTAAATCAGGCTTCTGAATATAGGGATATCATTTATTTGCGTACACCTAAAGGTGTTTTATTTATGGAATATAATGAAGCATATAAGGAGACTATTACTAATAGATCAGTCTAGAAGTTTAAGTTAGTGCTCATGGAATCATAACTATGTTTTCAAAGCTTAGCTACTTTAATGACTTGTCGGAATCATAATCAGTAACAGATAAGCAAAACAAATTATTTGAAATATTTTTAATTTATTGAAAATTTAGTATTAAAGTATATTCAGGAGTATTGTTACTGGGTTTTTTTTCCATTATATATATTCAGGCAAATATATCATTAATTTTATACGGTTTCATTTACACACATTTACATTTCAGTTACCCTTTCTACCTGTGGAAGGTTTCTTCTGATAGTGTTTTTAATCTGAGTTCTAGCTTTTTTAAGATAAAAAATGTAAATCGAATTTTATCCTCCATACATAACACGACATTTACATGGTATTTATTGAGATTAAGCCCAACGAATCGTCACATACTACATTGAAACCCAACTTTCATATTGCAACAGAAACTGCAAATGCAAGAAAACAGTAACACTGTTTGCTTAAATATGTATGTTGTTGTTGTCGATATCAAACAATATATAATAGATTATAGATAAATAATATAGAATCAAATAATAGAATTTGTACACAGTTTTGTTTCGTGGAGGAATTGCAACATATGAACCTCTTTCCTTAAAAATATCAACAAAAATTTGTTGAGCATTTCCTAATTGTTCAAACATTGAAAATCGATCTTCCGGTTGCGCATGTGAGAAGACAAGACGTGTGTGTTAGGGCTCCTGCCAAGTAGAAAAAAATATCCAACTCCATCGTTTTACGAAGCCTTTACTGTTATAAGGTAACGTCAATTCATTAACAAACTGTTGAATGAATTAATAGAAGAAATAATTTACAATAAAAATATTTCTGTTCAAGAAATAAGCTTGGAAATGGCCAGTAAGCCAAATCTGCGTTCAGCAAACTCCACGTTTGAAGAAGTGGTAATGGCCTCTGAAAAACGTTTGGCAGAACTTATTCAATCAACTAAAGCAGATTTGAAATCTGATATTCAATCCTTGAAATCTGAAATGCACGCTGTAAATGAACGTGTTGAGTCCGTAGAATTTGACATAGAAAAACATGGCGACGAAATCGAAGCCCTGCGAAGTGAACTGAATAAAGCCGAGAAATCAAACGAAGCGCTCATGAAGCAGTTTTTGTTGAAAGACATACATGACAGGAAAGTAAATTTATTATTCAATGGAGTGAAAGAGGTTCCTGAAGAAAACACCGAAAGGCTATTGAGAAACTTTTTAATTGATAGGCTGAATTTCACAAGTGAGAGGGTATCCGACATACTTTTTAAAGCAGTCCTCCGCCTACCGATCTCCGAATATCAACATAAGAACCACCCGAATACGATTCGCAGTATCATCGCAACGTTTCTTTCAATGTCTGACAGAGATGCTGTGTTGAAAGCAACAAAGGCTCTGAGAGGTTCAGAATTCAGCGTTCAGACCGATCTACCCCCATGTTGAAAAAGAGGTGTGCCATATTAGGGCGGCAGTCAACAGAAATCCGAAAATCTACTGGACTTTGAGAGTGCGTTTGGTCGGCACAGAAATTGTGATCGAAACTAGAAACCCAAAGCAACAGAATTCAGCTTGGAAAAGATATGAATGATACATCCTGTCAGTGTGCTGAACTCTGTGCGTCGAGAGAGTTCATAGAGGTCAAGGTTGTGTCAACATTTGATGTCAAGGCCACTTGCGTGTTTCTCGTGCAAAACTCTAGCACATGTGGTCGTTGGTGAAAACCCCAACTGGATGTACACAATTTCGCCATGGAAATATATGCTTGGATATTACCTCTAGAATGTAACAGAAGCTTCTGAAGTGAGTACTTCGAACTACATTTGAATTGTTTTTCGTCAGAGGGATGACATTTCTTTTACGGTACCCGAGATACTCTACATACTGGGACAGAATGTGTAGCTAGCAGAGATATAGAGAATACTAAACGACGTCCCGTTTAATAACATATTTATGAAACGAGTGTGTGGTTTGGTATTTAACGAGCGAAAGCGAGTTAAATACCGATACCATTCACGAGTTTCATAAAAATGTAATTATACGGGATTGCGTTTAGTATTTTATTTATTTCTCGCTGAATTATATCAAAGAAAATCATGAAAATCCCTGGGATAGCCATTGTCGCTGCGCCGCTAACATTGTGACGTCATGCTTAACGATTGTGACGTCATGTGACGTCAATCAACACGCGATGTTATTACACAATGTGTAATAACTTTGTAGATTTATTAAACGGCGGTATCTTCAACGGCAGAGTAATAAATGCATGTTTGTTTGGAGGCAAGTCATTATTTTCGGAACGGCCCATGACTTGGGAGTATACAACAATTATAAGGTATATAAGGTATATTGTCTTTTGAACAATTAAAAAATAAATATGATTTGAAGGGCACTATACTACATTACAATAAAATGTTATTAAATATTCCTATCAAATGGAGAAAAGTCATTTCTGAGGAACATTTTATCAAAGAAAATATTAATATTTCAGAAGCATTAAGAAATATGCTAATACCTCATGGTTGTAGATACTTTTATGACATCTTGATAAAGAAAGACAATCTACCAAAGGTCTGTGTTAAATGGCAAACCCAATTTCCTGAAGGTATTAACTGGAAAGATGTATTTACTAGATTTAGAAAATGTACAAAAGATGTTAAACTGATTGATTTCCAATACAGATTCATTCATAAGAAGATTTACACTAAGCGTGAGTTGTTGTACATGAAAATTTTTGACGACGATATATGTTCGTTTTGTATGGAAGAGAAAGAAAATGTAGAACATGTGTTTTATTATTGTAAGCATATCAAAACCTTTTGGTCTCGATTAGAAATGTTGTTAAAAGACAAAATACCCGATTTTGTCTTAACTAAGTTTATAGTCTTTTTTGGCTCTCAAGACTCCAATTACCTTTTTAACCATATTACCCTACTGGCTAAGAAATACATACATAAGATGAGTATTAGAAGGGAAATTCCTACATTTCAAAATTTTTACAAATCTCTAAAAGAGATAAGAAAAGTAGAAAAATATATTGCAACAAAAAACAACAAATACTTTATATTTGAAAAAAATGGAGACCATTGGTTAAAGATTTGCTTAGGTAGCACCTGTATCTTTATATTATTATAGTCCATAAATAATAAGAATGAGAAAGATCTGTAATACCAGTCTATGTGTACATTATGAATGACAAGTAGTAATATGCCATGTAGAAATGATACAAAGTAAGGTTTAGTTGAATGTGTGTAACGACGTGATGACAACGATTTTTTAACTGAATAAAAATATACAAAAAAAAACAACAAAAAAACATTGAAAATCGATTCCACTTGTTCTTTCAATTGATTACATGAAGCATAATGTATCACGTCTTCAGTTTATAAAGTGTAAAGTGTGTAAGAATATCGAAAAACGATAGAACCTCAGGCTTCAAATCCTCTTTGGTCGTGCAAAGATCGTAAAACCTTAGTAAGTCCTCTGACAGGAAATCTAAGACAGTGTCCAGCAGAGCTTCATTAAAATTGACAATCACACTATAAGACGAAGGAAGTCTGTGAAAGCAATTCACTCGACCTTTGATGTGAAATTGTGTTCATCTTATCGCTAACAGGTTGTGATTTGAATTCTAGATAAAACTTGCTTTGTTGTATAGTTGGTAGTCTGTAGGCCAGACCCTGAAATAAGGTAGAAGCCTAAGCAAGTCTATAAAAAGACTTTAAAGCTTGATTTCAGGGTCTGTAAAAATCCACGGGCTGTGCCTTATCAGCTGTCATCAGTACATGATGAGTGGAAGCAAGGAATGGCAGCGGCCTGCCACCTTAACCCCCACTGCATAGTTATACCCCCTTGACCTCATGGTCCTCAACATGTGGTGTTATATTAAACCTTAACATTTGTGATACATTTTACATTTTATGTGATAGAATTTCAAGTTAATCAGAAAACTCCAATGGACATGATAAATTCTTATTTTTGTCGAAAAGATGTATTGTTATTTTAATTGTTGCTTCTCCCTTCTTCACTTACGAAACACAAAACTGAGAAATGTTTGTCCAAATTAAAGAGCCACTCCGTGATTTTCATAACATATTATTTACCACTGTCCGGTTTTCGATCATAATTGCGAGGTTCTACCTTCATATTGTCATTGTAATAAAACAATTAGCTTTAAAATGTGTCTTTTTAGGAACAGTCGATACTTCTTGATAAAACGACACCACTGATTAAGTTTGGCATATATGACTCCAACAACTCACGGAGTGGCTCTTTAATTTTACATTTCCAAAAGACATATATATGACAAATACAGGTTTTCCATGAAAATCTAAAAACAGCCTTATAAATGCACAGAGGTGTACATATCACGTCCAATATACATGGATGCTAGTAATATAACCTAACAAACGCTATCAACCCATAACTGCCCTCCTGGTTGTTTTAGAAAAGTCTCCAAAATTACGTTTGCCCATTTGACGCGCACCACTGTCCTGTTTTCGATCATAATTGCGACCTTCTACCTTCATATTGTCACTGTAAAAAAACCCATTAAGCTTTAAAATGTGTCTTTTTGGTCGATACTTCGCGATCAAATAACACTATTGATTAAGTTCATATAAGTATAGAACTCCAACAACTCACAGAGTGGCTCTTTAAAGCAGTCTACTTGACATTGAGTGTATAGTATAAAGAAAACCTTGTTGTGTCAAGAGAGTGATACAATGAAATGAAAGTCTTTTTGAAAGCTATAATAAGTCTTTCTATAGAACCATCAAGACTTATCATCTCACGTGAACATTTCTTACACACTGTATGTGTCGAGCATTCCCTCAAAATTGAAAGACGGAGAGTATTTTCTATCAATTGACAAATCTGTCATTTGATATTTAAATAAACAGTTTTAATCTACGGGTGGAATCAACAATACATTCACCACAAATGACACATATTGATCTTTTTGTCTTTGGAGAAACGTTCACTAAATGAGAGTTTTTTAGGCGTTCTCGAAATATTCAAATGTTCTGCCATGTGGAAGAATACTAACTGTCCAGCTATCTTCAACCCATGCTGTGGTCCAAGAGACCATCTAAAAATAGATTTTAAGCCTTTACCAAGTCAACTGATGCCAGATGGAACATTCACTAGCCATGAAGCATAAATATTGTTGACATGTCCACTAAAGTTAATTGGTGATAAGATATTTACAACATGAAGTGAGATGCTTGAAATTCCAAGGACCTGCCCATTTCTTTAGACTCTGAAAATGAAGAAATTTCAGTCTCCTTTTCATTTCATTTATAATAAGTTTTTAAATTTTTCGATTAACTGATGCATTTTTCATTTCAGAGTCTAATTGTTAGACTATATAGTTGGTTGTTCAGTGTATCTAACTTTATGTAGTTGAAACAGATGAAATTCAGTTCACATTTTATGGTTATGTGATGGTTTGAAGGCATTAAAACATGATATAAACCACCCCAACATCCAATTATGCAGATGAATGAATGTTATATAAACCAAAACTTACAATAACGCATACATGAAACATGATATATTCCATCCCTAACTTCCAAATACATAGAAACATGAAATATGATATAATCCATCCCTAAGGACAAATTATACAGAGGAATGAAATGTGATATAATCCATCCCAAATTCTAATTACACAGATACATGACACATTATATATATATATATATATCACTAACTTCCAAATATAACGATACATGAAACATGATATGAACCATCCCTCAATTCTAAATGTATAGTAACATTAAACATGATATAACCGATCTCGAACTTCCAATTACACAGATACATGAAACAAGATATAGAATATCCCTAACTTCCAAATATACACATACAGATAACGATCCTTTACAATAGAAACAAATATTGTACAGTTCTTTGATAAGAACCCACAAACTCGAAAGTGGTCATCAACTGCGAGACACAAACTACACCTACTATTTATCCATTTGACTATACCTGTAATATTTGAGACTGATAATGATTTGAGATGAAGAAAACTGTGTAAAAACTCTGATTAATTGTAATCGATGTAAGAAAGTATCATGTCAATTATGACATTTGTTTAACAATAAAACTTATCATTTCTATTTCACAAGGCAACCATTTTTTTAATGTTAATAACACAGGCAAAAAATATCTTATATACATTTCAAGTACCTTCATTGATATATTATATATACGTCTGGGTCGAAGGTAAGTTTGAAGAGAATAATAAATGATAATTCTTTCATGACAGTGCTTCTTAATTGATTCTGAATGGTTGATTTGACCAGTTTACTAGGAATCAATTCATTATATAAATTGCTTAAAATTTCTTGAATCTAGCTACCATGAATGAATACATACATTAATGTCTGAACGAAGAAATGACTTTTGAATCAGTAATCTTA
Organism: Phorcus lineatus; assembly: GCA_921293015.1. Classification (NCBI taxonomy): domain Eukaryota; kingdom Metazoa; phylum Mollusca; class Gastropoda; order Trochida; family Trochidae; genus Phorcus; species Phorcus lineatus. The sequence continues at coordinate 45,221,144 of OV121081.1, read as the reverse complement.
TCATACATAATCTCTTGTAACACAGAACCAACAACCATGTTGTCTGTTGTGTGTTTTGAATAAGAAAAGGTTTAAGGTGAAATATAGAGTACAAAAACGAAGAGAGTAAAAACAATCAGAAAAAAACAAGGTAAACTTTCCTCTAAAGACGTTCAACAGGTTTCCTTCTAAACTGGTAGTAAATCATTGACGTCACTGAAACAATAGCACGTGCTTTTATAATCGTTAGCTATATTTTGGTATAAGATCTTTTTAGTAAAGGTCACCACCCTTTCTGATCTAGATCGGAAAGAAACGACTTCAAAAGACTTTATATTACTTTTAATGTTAAGAACTATTTTTTAAAAAATCCTTTATGTCTGTAATGTTCAGTTTGTCTTCATCGCTTAATTTGTTTTGAACACGAAGTCACAAGTTCACTTTGCAGTCCCAATTATTATGTTAAGTAAAATGTATTTTATAAGGCTTTAAAATAAATAACAAAAGCAAAAGTCTGGCATGTTTTCTTGATGTAAACATGCATTCTGAAAGGGGAAGTGTTAACTTAGAACTGAATTAAAGGCCAAAGTAGCACATTTTAAATTTACACAGAAAAAAATGTAAAAGGTATCTGATGTATTATTTGTTATGGTATTTTTTACTCGTTGAATTCATTCATTAAGAATTCTGCAGTTTGAAACTCGGCGCTAATTCAAAGCTTCAATTTTCATCATATGCTTCTTTAACATATTAATCATTGGAAAAACTGGTAATGTCCATAACCATTTAATTATTTAAATCAGCAGACATGGGTCACATTCGAACAAATTTTGTTTGTATCATACTGTGAGGTTTACAATTATAAATGTTTGATTTCCAAAGTCGCTGAGTCAGTACCATGCCCAAGACTTATTGAAAATGAATTTGTTGGCAGTAATGAGAATTATACTTTCACCATTTTGAAACTAATCTGAAAATTAAGGGGAAAACGCTTACGTAAGATAGATAATATCATAAAGTATAATATATAAAAGGTTCTTAAATCTTAACATACAATCTTAAGTCAAACATACACAATTTTAACAAAATATGTCTCAAAATCAATGTGTTACATATATCCTAGTTCACGCAATAAATCATGATATCAGCTTCCCTAATAATAATAATATTACTTTATTACCCCGAAAGGGATTCAGTTTGTATCATTTCAGAGCTTAAACATACAGGAACGACATATGATGCATAAACAAACACATTATATTAATTCAAAGATCATTTAACAGACAAACGCTGAAAGGAATGAATGTATTTTTACCTCTATTGTTTTTCGAACGGGGTATAAAAATATCTTCTGCCTGAAGGAAGCTTAACAAACTCCCCGTCTAAGACATGATCTGGATCTGACACAATCTTTAGGGATAATTTCAAAATTCTTTTTCATAAAGATATGATAAATGTCTAAAAGAAACTCCGGCATTTTCCCCAGCATTTTGAAATTTTTATACCGACAAGGAACCAAAATTGGAATGAAAACGTTAATATGCTCAACGAAACAAGGATAAAAGAGGGAAAGTACACGTTCATTTACATTAAAAGATCGTTGTTACATAATAGTCTGTATTGAAAAGATCTATATAGATTCAAAATGTTAAATATAAAATAATTGTTAACAGTCTTTAAGAGTTACCAAGAAAAGATAGATTCGTCAATTCAAAATGAGGTGATATATAAAGAAGAGATATCCTGTCTCATTCCATATTGAAAAGAGTCTAAGTTGCTGTCAATGCATACTAAGGATAGAACATAAATGGGTTAATGTGATTATTGAGATGTACGTGTATTGCCGATTCTATCTTTTAAGATCACCATCCAACAATATTTTAAACCATACAGACACTTGTATTAGTCAATAGAGACCTCGATGCTATAACAATTCCAATCAAAACTCTTTACAAAACTATGGATTGAAATATTTAATGCGATTAGAGAATTTATTATCAGAAATATCTCAACGCCTAGACATAAAACAGTTTTTGCATAAATATGGAAGTATATGCACCCTTTTCAGTAAATTCAGTGTAATATTTATCAGCAATTTTCACTTTATATAGTGTAATAATACTTCATAAAATGACTTCAGGATGAGTAGCTTAAAAATCACTCTATTTGAGAAGTTATAATGATTTTTATCAAATATCATTCTGAATAACACTATAAATACCACTATATCATTAAGCCCCTTTCTTAAATGTGATTTCAAAGCTTCTTAAAAGGCCAAGAATTACAAATACATAAAGATTCTTCGAAATGACAAAGTCGATTCATCTAACAATGTAATCGATAAGCTTTTATTGACTACTAAATACAGCATATTTCAAAGAGATGAGTTTTTTCTAAGTAACCTAAACCTCAAAGTCATTAACCAAACTTCAAATTAATCCTAAAAAGAAGAACAAAAACCAAACACCAATCATGAACGACATTTTGTTTTCCCGATATCAAAGTGATGAAATTAGGGTTTAAGAAAAATCAAGTTTATCAAATGTCGTGACGTCCAAACATGTGTAACATTGTGTAAGAGATGGAGCAACTCATTAACTGTCACTCATTGTTACATACATATTTTCAATCGATCAGTCAAACATTACTTTTCAGTGTGTAAGCCATCAAGCACTATACATATGATCATACATTCATGGAATAGTAAATCTCATGCATGTTGATTGAAATTAAATTTTATTCAATTTGCTTTATTATGCAATACTTAATTGAAGTGATGTTGATTTTAAACTTTATTTATAAGTGTTGGTATCCGCAGTTCTTTTTATCAAATATTGTATCATAAAGCATTGGCAACAAAACTGGCTCTCTGACATTAAAACATCTCACTGTTCAAAGACTCATTCTGTTGTTTTATTTATTTTAGCGGTATCCAAATCCAGATACATTCGGTTGATTAGTCACACAAGGATGCTTGGGCATAGATAGTGTGGGATGAACTATATCCGCTAGCATAACACATTGCCAGAAAACAACTGCATTTGTTCAACCAAAGGTTAATCATAACTCTTGATTTAATATTAGGAACAACATATACATAAACCTTTCCAAAAACTGTGCTTGGGGCTAAACATGTACGGGAATTGTGGAGAAAAACGTTCGAGGACACACACGCACTTGATACTTGAAATTTACAAGAGGAAAAGGACACCTTTCTGTGTGAGTTTTTTTCTTTTTTAAAGTTCCCAAGGTTATTATATATCATTAGATTATCATATCATTATCATAAGAACTCTATGGTTTCAGAATCACTCATGTTCGGTTATTATCATAAATAATGCATCTCCTAATTATTCACCATATCATAACTTAACAACCAACTGAAAAATAAACTATAACATTCTTCAAATTCATACAAATCAACAAAAGTATAACGTGAATATATATTTGAAAATGGCACAGACATATTATCTATTGTTTCGCATATTTGAAGGTTTAAGTGGGTTTACATTACTAACTGATCCTGCTACTTCCAGACTTTTGTGACTAATCTTACCAAAAACTGAGGAGGCATACGAAAACATAAATGTCCTATTACTAATTTGTTTGATACTGAAATGTGGGTTTGTGCTCGCCTCATTTTGTTGTTCAAAAGTCACTGTATTTTACGTTCCCTATATAAAAATTCAAAAATGCATTTCCGCAAAATAGGCTCGTATTACTCTTCATAAATTAATTCTTATGCAGTTAAGTAAATATAACATCCATAATTATGTAACGACTGATAAAAATAAAATGCAGCAATACCTTTTTCACAAGTGCAATAAGTGGATAGTTTAAACATAGAGTATCAAATATTTTCTTAAGAATACTTTATAAAGATATCAAATGTTTAATTTGTAAACATGTTGATATAAACAACACACAGATTAGATAAAAGTTGAAACTAACTTTGAAACTGACAGATGGACCCTGTCAGTGATGTTTTAGCAATGTAAAATCTTACACAAGATGTCGTTTACTATAAGAAACTATAGCTATGACATTAGAAGGCTATGCGTTCCATGAATTGCCTTTCTGATGAACTCTTTAGTTCAACGTGCAAGGTTTGAACTCAAACTCTTGAGTTGAGGTGGGGTGACTTGGTGTTTAACGCTGCACTCATGATTATTTCGCTTAAAATCGCGGCTGCTGGTATTATTACAGGGAGAAAGGTGGTATTATTGCAGGGAGAACACAACACTATGCATTGCGGTGAAACCTGCGAGCATAGACTGGAACTAGCGAAACATGCGAGGAAATTCAGTGCACCATTGCACCAAAACCTAACTGCGTTGAACAGTTCTCTACTGCAGACAAAGTTGACGAGCCCCGGGCGGGATTCTAACAACGAACCTCTTGATCCGAAACCGAACACGCTGACAACTGCGCTATCCCGCCCCAAGGACAAATTTGTGCATACTGATGAACTTATCACTTCATTTAATACCTTCTTGAAGTGTTACAAGGAACTCACGATGAGTAGGTTGAAACCCTAAACAACATGTTTCGAAACCTTTCTTTTTTCAAATACGTTTTCTGAATATGATATACATGGAAATGACATGGATACATATTGAGAGAAAATGTCTCTTTCGCTGTCTTGTCTAAATTTGTTTGTGTTTTTTATCTTCTGTTTAACTCATACTTCATTGAACATCAATACCTACTTAAAAATATTTCTTTTATAAACCCTTAGAATAAAATATAACAATTCCTTGAATTGAAGATTTTTCTATGACACAAGGTGTATTTTGTTGCCGTATATTTGTTTTACATCTGCTTGACATTATCTCTCAACCTTGTTCCATTTCACAATATAACAACTCTTGCAACACTGCTCAGTTCTAAGTTGTAAGTAGCAAATAGAAACATAAAAGTATATGCACATGAAAGTCAAAGATATATGTTTGTTGATATCAAAATACGTTTTGAAAAATTTTAAGGAATTTATCTGGTAAGGATAATAAATTTTTATGTCATTCAATTCATTTCTGATATAAACTTTATTAAGTTTTCATTCACAGTAGAAGACAGTCAAAATTTCTCCATGAACCAATTCTCTTCGAATGTGATTGTACACATACCAAATAAAGGAAGTAATTTGCAGTGTCAATTTTTCTAAACTTAGTGTTCTCTCAAGGAATTGAATTATGAGTTTTCTAGCCTTTATAGTTGCTATGTTAAGAAATACTTCACCAAAAGAGCATATCAACAAACAAAATACAACAAAGAAGCAGACTGAAAATGACCCATCCTCTTAGTGCCAACTCATTTTCATTAAGCATCTTCTGTACTGCCACCTGTGCTCGTTTAGAAGGTAGAAGGTTCATTCACCCGTTTTTTTGTTTACGATGTCAGTTCGCAAAGGTTTATGGGATTGTAAAAGTAAGACCTACAGAGATGACGGTCCTACGCATGTTGTTTGTTGAGTTTCATTACCATAAAAAATTTGGAAATTTTATAACCATTTAATTATTGCCTTTGAGCTCTACCCCCGCTCCTCCTATCCATCGAATCTGATCTAAACTATAATTTTTCGAAATTTAACCTTAAAACATTCTCATCTTGCAATTGTTGGGTTCAATTAATACTTTTAAAAGGAGTTTTAGTGCTAGGCTTAAGTTCTTAATCGTCGTAAAAGGAAAATGAAATGGATGGATTAGTCTTATCAAAGGGGAAATTGGTTTGATAACATATTGTTGCTGTCGCTTTGGCAGACTACTTTGTTGAATTGCACTAAAAGCGTGAAATTATTTCGTTTTAGATATTAGTTCTGCTAGGTAATCTCATGGATATATGTTTGACACAACTGATTGCAAAGGGTACTCATTAGGGAAATTATGGAAAGTGGTATGACATCTTATTTAGATTACAGATAAATTATGCATTACGTCGAAATGGATATTGAATTGTATATTGTCTCTACGTCACGGTCACTGTTCTGCACATATCAACTGATCAAGTGCAGAATGGTTTGAAGTGCAAATTTTTAATATCTATACGAATAGCATCAACTATTCTTCCATGAATAAAAACTCGTTTATCTTGGCAAACAAGCATGCCAAGTTTCCATTTTCTCAATAATCAATTATAAAAGGTATGATGATACCTTTAAGGGACATTTTGGATATAATTAATCATTTATCCAACGAATTAAATCATATTTTCCTTATAACTACTTTTGTATTTACTACTTGTTGTTTGTAATGTTTGGTCCTTTTATCATAAAATATAATGGGAATTTTTCCCTTGTAGCAGAAACATTTGTAAAATATTTTAGTTTAGCTATTGATCTCTGGTTACGAACTTGGTAAAACGCAGTACATTTTGTCCAAGATTTCTTTATACAAAGGGAATCTGCACTAGCAAAGATATTTCTTACTTATATTCCCATGATATTAATGTCTCTCATTCTATGGGACAAAGAGTTATGTGTGCAGAGAATATTGGTATCTTGTCTGGTCTTATTCAAGTCCCGATTACTCCTGAACCAACTGAAGTAGAATTAACACACATCAAGGAACCATGTCTGAATAGATCGGGCTATATATTCTGAATTATCAACTGAATCAGTATGTGTTAAGATGTAAATAAAGTATATATGAACTTATTGCATACACATGAACAATCGTTTTACTATGAGATTTCTTATTTGTGTAATAATTGAAAAATTAACAACTTCAAGAGCACAGTTCCGAGTCAAAATATCAAATGCTTCTTTGCAACACCAGAATAGAAATTTTAATGGTTCGATTTAAATCACTTTTTTTATCCATCGGTATGTAAATATATTTAGAACTTAATTTCATCAACTTGACAATTAGTATTCTCATTACTTAAATATATCATTATATTTGAAGTGAAATTCTATGAACTGTCCACGTGAATATGAATAATAATGTCATTCTGCTTAAGGAATAATATTACCTTTGGAGTGCAAGTAGATTGGATAAACGTTACTTGTTGCAGAAAAGGTTACTGCATTAGGGTCATAAATATATATTGGTTCTATTCCCAGGACAATGTTCTTCCGTTTGCTTTAAAGAGCTTGTCGTTAGTTTAAATGTCATGAGTGGGCATTTAATATCGGCTGGTGGTTTTCATCGTGATAGTTGTATTTCCACTTACATAATCAAGTATCCTAATGGTCCTTATATTTTCGATTTAATAGTGATAAAAACCATTTAGTTTACTCATCCCCTACCTGGTTGGTAGTAATGGGGCGATTCTATGCGTCATAAATGACAAAAAAGGAAGTTATCATCTCGAATCCAGGTTGTTGCAGCTGAAAATAACAGCCTGGAAGAGATTTTTATTTTTATCAAGTTATGTCTTCCTAATAACATTTTGTTACAATCCATTGATTTTCAGTTGAAATTTCATATGGATATATTAATTCTTCTTGTAACATTGACCTATGTTACTCCTTTCATATGTTATAGAAATAGTTAAATCACACTCTCTATTTCTTATAAGATGAGCTTAAAATAACAGGTGTTATCTCTCTCAGGTGTGGCAATATATATAATACAGTTAATATAATATTATATTTAGATGGAATGTATCTTATTAACTTTTTTGGTTGAAGGCACAATTTCATCTTAATGTCCAAGGCATTGCAGCTAAAACTACCTTAATTTTTGAAACACTAAAGTGAATTGCAATATTTTATTTCTGACGCAATGAATATGTAAAGTTTATTGACAAATTAACATAAAGAATTAAAGCCTTTAATTGAACATTTAATCTGAAGGAACCGAAAACGGTTATGTTCTATTGTGTCTAAGGCTCTAAAACATTCATATTGTATTCAATTATTCTCAATGATGAGTCATACATCATCAAATACAATTACAATGTCTACGATCTATCAGCAACATCAAATACATTTTTTAAAGATTCTAACAAGCAATTAATTCAAATAAGATTTTTCAAAGACCAAATACTTATGACATAAACTTAACTCAGTCGTTAAAACGTATCATTAAATTTTTACTTTAATCTGAGATGACATTCTTCACTGCAAACATATGAAACAAATTTTAATGTCTTTGGTGAAAATTATTTTCAAAAGAATACTTAATCATCCAAGCATTGAAAACCTCCCTTTTACTAACAAACCAAACTTACAATGTTAAGGGAATTCTTTGATCAGGGTTTGGGTACTTTCCCGGATGTCTCTCCTGGAAACAATGATGTTTTTAAAAAGTATGTTCATGAAAACTTAAGTTATTTTTGTGTACGGTTTGTTATGTTTCTCAAGTAGCAGTTCTACAAATACCATTGATCCCCTTTGATGTCACACTGCAAATGTTTTCATCCTAGTAATTCTGAATAAGTTCATGGATAAGTTTAAAATTTAGTCGATACCCATATCCTTATTACAGATAATTATGTCAGTGTACGACACGCAATTTGAACTGTCTTTGCTCAACTTTGTCTTTTTAGTAAACAACTCTTTCAGTCGCTTCTTTCAAGCTACCCATTGAAATTTCTACATGTGATTACGGGAGCGTGGTAACAGTGCTAACAGCTGACAGAAACCCGCGCAACTACAATATATTTGTTTCATATCTTGTGAATATTAGCACCATGATAAACTACATTCAATGCAAATCTATTACTCTGCTCACAGCGTCTAACTTGAATCTTCTGATGCTAATGTCAGTTGTAATATGTTAACTAGAAAGTAATGGGTATCTTAACTGATCTATCGCACCATCTCATAATAATTTAATATCAGTAACTGAAAAGAATAACTACATTGATAGAAACGCAATAACCTTTAGACATATATATATATATATATATATATATCCAGTCATCATTAAAATGATATCTACAGCAAGTGTCGTCTGAAGTATTTTATTTTCAAATATACATTTACTTCACGTGCGACCTTTCACCTTTTTACCTATATATGTATATATATATATACATATATATTGCTTCACATTCTCTTTTACTTAATCTTTCAAAATAATTAATAAATGAAACAGCACCAGGTTAAAATGTCAGACCAGAACCATGTATTGATATTTTGTGTAAGGGAAATTGATATCTTATCTTTGATAAAATCAAATTCCAATTTTCAGATTTAAAAAATTTAATAAAGTTACTTTCATCGAACAGCAATTGTAAGAAAATATGAATTCACATACCATTTGTAATGTTATCGCGTTATTAATATATATTATTTTAAACCAATAAATGGAACGAAAGCGTTAAGATCTTAATCAAGGAACCCTAATTGCTGTTACTGCTACAATAACAGCTTACTTGTATACAACACCACAAGGCTATAATTTATCCAATTTTACTTGATAGGTAATCTTTTTTACATGAAGAGGGTTAGTTTCTATCAAGGCAAAAGGAAGCTTTAAGCGTAGTCTAAGCTTCACGATATTATCGTATCAATTCCGTATCCAAATATGTTAAATAGTCTAAACAATGTCATATATTGTCATTCTGGTTGTCTGGTTACTTGATGAAACAGGGAGCTTCCTTTTTAATTTCAAGGTAGAAGATTTAATTGAAAAAGGGTTTTCATTAGAGCAGGGGGAAATACATTTTCGAAAGAACTTTTTTTCACTTTAAGGATGACATAGCCATTAAACTTTTTCTCACTTTAACAATTTACAGGTTCAGTCAGATTGAACAGGTCATAATGTCCAGACAAAACTTAGGTCGTTCGATATTCTGACGTCTCTCTTTCCGTCTGTCTACTTCCCTTTGGCCCGCTGACTGTTCTGTCCATTCTCTTTTGGATGGCATCATTCACGTGTTAAATAGCTGAAATATTGCTTGCAGCAGTTTAAACAGTGGTCACTCACTCACTCCGGACTTTTTTAAAAGAAATTCATACAGATCATATAAATACGAAAGACCACTAGTACCACATTTGACATTTGTTTTGGTTTTTTTGGTCTTTATAAACTCGTTATAACGATTTTTCTCATAATAACGAGTTTAGAAATAGAAAATACAAATTACAGATGTGCTCTTTCAATCTCGTAATTACGATTTATTTTCTCTTTTTCTGGTAATTACGAGTTGTTAAATACAAAATACAAATTGCAAATGAGGTAATAATGGTCTATCGTATATAGACGATGCGAAAACACGTGAGTATTTCTCGGTATGAGGGGTTTTTGAAGGAGCCAATCAAATTCACACAAAGTAAATGAACATGCAAATTAAGAACAAAAAAATAAGCTTTAGAATATGTTGTAAAGCACGTTCTGTTAACGTTAGAATAAACGGGGGCAATTTGTTGGTACCATATATGCTCACCATTTATGTTAGGAGTACTGTTGATATGAAAAAAAGGCTAAATAGAAACATTAATCATAGAAATGAAGTACCGCAAGATAAAAGCAGCGGACTTTGTTTTGTTAAGTTAACATACAAGTTGCTAATTTTGGACCAAACAAAGGACTTTAGAAAGAGGTATTCAGAACTTTGAAGATTTCAGATTTCGCTTAAGTGACACAACGTGAAACATCGACTTTCATTTGATTATCAGAACGGGTGGCAGTGTATGACACCTTGCGAGGCAGTGGCAGCACTGACAGGCAAGATGACATGGTGATGAAGGCACATGCAGGATTAACTGATCATTGCACGGTAAATATTAAGATGTTGCTGCTGATTTAATTGGTAATTGTAAATGGAATGGATATTCGTATGGCCTGAACGTTTGATTTGGTGGCACATAACGACCTAAGAAATTAATCAAGTATTTCCTACCAGTGAGCCATTCGAGGATTCAACAGCTGAGAATGTCATGAGTTCCAAGAGAGTTGACAGTTGTCTGTCCCCAATCGGCTGACGATGGATTTACATCGGTGTATTGTGTATTTGGACCCAATGTGAATTTTAATGTAGAAAGATCACGGTTATCACCTGGACGTTTAGACACGTAAATTTCGCAGATCTTTACAACACACATAGCAGGGTCATCTATGCTTTTTAATATTAAAGGAGTATCATCACTGATATCTATCGGGTTTGTACCTGGGCGAGTTATGCTTTGCCTATCATTAAATGAAAGGAATTAAATTCCATTTGCATGAGGTTGAAATGACACTTCCCCCAGACACATAGACCTGTGCTCGTCAGTGCCCCTTATTTCAAAGTGTAGTGTTATAAAAATCACAAAGTGTTTATAAAGACATGTGAAAAATGACATAAAAAACTTTCCAATTTCCCAAAGCTTATTTATTTGGTCAATTGATCGAATCTTGATCGAGGAAGGTTCCTTTTCCCTTTCTTATTCTGGTGATGTTGGCGGGCTTTCAAGACGTCCTCAATATCTTCCCCTGCATTGCTTAAAATTACATATGTCTGTCTGGCCTATCTTACTAAGTCAGCGGGGCTGGCGGAAGTATAAACCATGCGTGGGAGGATGGGCCCTCACCTTTCCAAAGTCGGTAATGAACAATAGTAGCAGGATAATCAATGCTTGATACATATGCTCTTAGATTAAGGGGCTCTGGATTGGTGGCATCTATGTTATTCCGATAAGGAATTTGCATATCAAAGTGCCGACCTCACCGTAAGAATCGTCAAACTAGCTCGAAATTCATTCATTCGTATTTGAGCAGTGTTCTTATTTTCCTTCATAAGAATTATTTCGTCAATGTCCTCATTTTCTTCTGATCGAATCTTTAATTCGTTTGCTCATTCATTTTTTGTTCGGGCCGAGGAACCGGTGCCGGTATCTTCGTAACCAGTTGTGAATCTAGCTTAGTTTCATAATCATCACCATCAGTCGGTATGAACTGACGTCTTCTTTGAACTTTCAGTGATATCTGATAACTTCACCGTTCCCGCGGTTGTCAATTCTCATGTCAATCAATCAAGCAATCTGTATTATGCATGAAGGCCACAGGCCCATAAACATAGACATGAAACATGTAAAATGTATACAAAGGACTTATATTGGATACATCATTAAGAGAACAACAAAGTCTTCTCTTTTTATAAGCAGAATATATATATTTACATAAATTCGATAAAGATTCATTTGCAGGGAAAGTGAATAAGGTTTCGAATATACATTTACTAGGTCTGTGATTAGTGACTTGCGTAAGTTAATGCAATCTTACTGGAGAATTAAATTGACATACTAGAAGAAAATGAAATTCATCCTCTATGCTGTCTTTATATACCGGGCATGTTCTTCGAGAACTGTCAATGTTTAACCATCTTACTTCGTTTACTTTCAATTTTATATGAGCTCCAACAGAACTGGACGACGCAAAAGTTTGTGTACATGAAAGTAGTACCGACAGTAACCTCTCTAATTTGCATCTCTGTCCTCTTATGACCCCGATGGATATCGTTCTATCTGTTGTCTTAATCGTCACCACAATTACGTTTCATTTTAATTTCTACAGGTGCTTTACCTAAAATGTTACAGGTTGGCTTCTTTATAAAAAAAAGCAAGGCCTGTATAACAAGATGTGTAAATCAAGAGTATTGACTCTGAGTCCTTTATAACATAAAACTTTTCGGACATTTGACAAAGAGAACATTGTTAGACAGACTACTTCCGGGTTACGCCACGTGCATTTAAAGACGTTATTCAAAACGTTCGATAGACTGTCAATGAATTTTCTTCCTGATGATAGTTATTCCGAAGGACCATGTAAGCAATTGACCTCGACTCAACTTGTTGAGGCGTTTAGGTATTTTCGAAGGAACTAATCAGCTGATTTAAGTGTCAAGAAGGTTCATATCACTCAATCAATTCGATGAGATAGGTAGGAGAGGGCTCATTAACACTAGTGACTCTAGCTTCAGCTTGAGGCCAGTGACGTGATTGAAACTAGTGTTGAGTGTCGAGACTATTCGTACCGCAGTGTTCTTAGCCCGTTGTACTCTAGTGATAGATAAAGTAACTATAAGTCTCGACGAAATACGACTTTACGTTGGTATATGTGCCACATTAATCGATAGATTTTTAATTGAACCAATTTGCACAAGAATGAATCAGCAAATAGATACCAATAAAATATCTACATCACCATTGTTTTGAGAAAGATAATCAAGTTTTGAAAATTGGATAATATCTTGATGATCAAACTTATCAAATCATAATCAAAGAAGAAAATACTATATAATAAAACAATCGAGTTGAGTTTTTCCTCTAGACTGAAAATTAAAAATTAACATGTGCACATGTGTAAATCTCTTTGATGTATTCATGTTATCATTAAGTAATTCTGTAAAATAAAGAAAATGAAACAATGCGGTATCATGCGTATTTATTTTAGCTATTGTTTCAAAAGATTTAATGTTCTGAGATATTACGAAAAGGGTGAATTATGATGTCATAATAAAGAAAATATTCTTTAAATTTAGGTTCTGAATTTCAATGTGTATCCCTTTAATCCCAACCCTGAACAGTTGCTATTTTCCTGTTCCCGGATCTTTTAGGTTAGTGAAAGTCATTTTGTTGATCGCATCTAATGCATTATTGTCAGCTTGTACTTCTCAATTAGCCTAGGAATGAAACCATGCGGAAACAAAAGCTTACATTTATAAGATAAATCAAACCATAGGGATGTCTTAGTGAGTATCACTTATAACGACACATTGTAACCTTAGTGTGATATGTGCAATACAACTCCAAACAAAACAATACACATCAGGCTTGAAATGACAAGTTCTTAATTACCAAGCAGAATTACCCCCATGAGTAGAATAACACGGACCTACTCTGTCCAATTATCTGTTTCAAGTAGATAATGGTTATAATATTCTACATCGGAATAATTATAATTTAAACTGATCAAGATGATTTGGGAATCATGGGCCACTGACCACTCTTTTGATGAAAGGTACCTGATATTTATCGGACTTTTTGAGTCATGGATAAAACTATTCATGACAAAAAGGTTTGAGAATTTCAACATGCATAGCCCATTGACGTAAGCAACTGATTTAGAGCTATAAGCGTGCTTGGAATAGGTATATGAGTCTATACCAGAACATCACAACAAAATCGATAATGATAAAGAAGTTGATAATACATAAAACTCGATACTGCCATCCTCTCGATTGTTACTTAAACAGTTTTTATAGAATATAGTGGGAGTAAAATGTGTCAAAAATTGCCAAAGGTATATTAGAGAAGTACTGACTATTCCGAGCTCATTCATCATGTTTAGCAATACAATAAAGTCAAGCCATATTTTAATCGAGTAAAAGTAATTTTATGAGACATACACCCTGTCAACATAAAATCGGTTATGTTTAGTTTTTCTCAAAAAATACCGCATAGGAAATTGGCTTCATAAGTAATTTTACACAGAGACGAAGTCTCAACTATAGAAGGTAGAAGACTTAATTTGCATATCCACGCTTATTACTGAGCTGTTTGGTATTGAAACGTAATATTCACATCGAGCGCATTAATGGCTATAACATCTGAAATTCGCATTTATTTAGGTTAATGACATAATAACTAAGGGTTGAATCAATTAACTCTTAATAAACCTCATGCATATAAATCCAACATTCAGTGGTCAGTATAGTGTTTAGTTTGAAAGGGTTTGCTGTAATGTATATCATTATATTTTGCTTGAAACATCATGTACTTTAAAGCAATATATCTTTATATAATTTTTTTGCCATTTATATTTCATATTTAAATTTTCTGTTAAGCAACTTCACATGTAATGACATAACAAAGACACAGAGTATATTAGTGTTTGAATTGTGAATGAATTGTGATGTCATACCGCAGATTTCCTTTCTTGCGTACTTCGTCGGCTTGGGTTTCAGTCAAAATTAATAAACTAGTAATGTATCTTCTTATAAATTTGTATTTTTCATTTTATGCACTTTGCTTTCGTGAAGAGAAAAATTATGAACAAGTTCACCAAAAAGGTGATTATTATTGACACAAAAGTAAACAATCGGGTCTTTGTAGATTTCATATCCAACGTATTCGAAATACAAATGAGAATTGAGAATTTTCATTGAATTGATTGTGATTGGATGGTCTTCTGCATATTATCTCTACTTGTTCAATGAAAACTAGCAAGGTTATAATAGTCACTTCTACATCATAAGTAGGAGATGTAAAGGAATCTTGTTGATTCGCATCTTGAATAGTCAAGTAATGTGTATCAAGATCATCGCCTTTATGAACAGTAAACAGCGAGGTTTAAGATAGGATACCAATAAGCAGACTGTTTAAAACGCGCTTGGCATTTATCAAATAAAGTATCCTTGGTGACATGATATATAAGTTCGATGATAAAATGGAATTTCTATCCGCAAAATTGTTAGTAACATATAACAAGTTTAGAAAAGGGATTTCTAATTAATAGTGTACTAGTTTTATGTCGGATAACCTCTCTTCAAGGAACAATGTTTGTAACCTCATATCTGACATATGTTTAAGAGTCTATTACTGGGAATCTTTATATTTAAATCCCTATCACAGTTTAGCGTATCCTCACACCTTACGAGTTGCGTATGGCCATTTCGCTCATACACGGTTATAAGCAGCCAGGTCTGATTAAAATCGACCGTGTTAGGAGGATTAAAGTTTTCAAATATTTATTAAAGCGGGATTCGAACGTATCTATTAGGAGCTGTCTGAAAGTGCCGTTCTTGCTCGGACATTCTCACACCAGTTTAGCGCAGACAAAACCTAGTCATTAGTGGACAAATCACATCCCGTTTAAAATAACGATAGCGGCGATTAAGGTTAACAAATGGTAAACGGGAGTACTTGCCCATATATACTGATACCGAAAGCTTTTGCCGCTGTCATTGTGATTAGCTAGTTGAGATTGCGTGAGAACGTGCGGGCAAGGAAGGTGCTTTCAGACCGTTGTGGAGAGGACAGCTCCTGATATAGTACGTTCGAATCTCGTTCGTGTCAATATTTAAAAACTTTTATTACATGGAACACGGTTGATTTTAATCAGAATGTAAGCAGCCGTTCGTGTCTTTGACTATTTCAATATGCGTGAAAGGTTTGAACATGCTCAAAACTACGCTGCGTATGTTTAAACGCAGTCATTAAGCAATCCATCGATTCTACGTCGGTGAATGGCCGTACACTTGCGTTGTTTATACGTAATAATAATGCACTAAATTCGCAGTAATGGATATTGCATGATAAACGTACACAAAACGTACATGAACCTGAGATGGCACGCATGCCGTAAAAACTAAAAACCGATGTCAATAATCAAAAAATTTCACTTTTCACAATTTCATACATGTAACTTCTGACAAGAATAATCCCCGCGAAAATGGCAGTGTAAACTGAACATTTCATACATTATTAGTAAACAGAAGTTCATGGGAGCACAGTAGTCCCTGTTATGGTATATCTTTCTCCCTTAGATACATGAAGGTCTTTGATTTGAAAAAAGAATTGTATCCTTTTCTCTGAAACTGAATTTCAGCTCTGCAGACCTGTACATGTGTGTCTTCCATCCAGCCATATTGAAATCAGCACAAACTTTGTTCAAAAGTTTTCACATTTCCTTAGACACATTAAAATAAATTGATGAAACACTGTTTATATTAAAGACCGAAATTCTGATAATTCAAACCTGATTCTCATTACAGACGAGATGAATATCATTCATAATATCAAAAGTTAAACAAAGTAAAGAGATTAAATCGGAAATGAATAGCAATGTTTTTATGTAAACTTATTTAGAATTCTTATTCATCAGTTTTTAAAATTCGATAGTGAATTTTATTAAATATAACTTGTGTAAATATCGATATATCTCACAGTCTGTAAGATGATCACAGGAATCGGAAAAACTTGATGGAAACAGAAGAATTATGATTCCTGATGTTATCAAATATCAGCATGACATTCTGCATGTGCAAATTCAATTATTTTGTTGGAACGTAGAATAAGAAGGAAAGTCATTGAACAGATTTGATACAAAGATGACAGAACTGCAGGATCAATTTTCAAGAGTTGATGCATCTACAGCCTAAAGACAGAACGGCCTCGTGTACAGTTTGATTACAGAGGCTTCAAAATACCGCATAACATGCGGGTGGCCTAAGCTGTGTCTGCAAGAGCATGGTAGTGATATATATATACAGTAAACCCTGGTTATAATGCCACCGTTTGTCCAAGAAAACCCAGGTTGGCATTACACCCAGGTAAGTCACTTAAAACATGTTGGTGTACAAGCCACTACTTCAAGAAGTGAAGGCAAGTAGAAAGTCACTCAAGTAGTCCTTGCCTGTAACCAACAATATTGTACCTATCCAACATGCACCCAATATGGATTGATTGAACCATGCCAGGTAACCTTAATTAGCTAAAACATTGTCTTAAAGAGTGTGGTTTGGCATTGTAGTCCGGGAAAACTGACTTTTGTTTCATAAAGCGTTGGCAAATGGCACTGTATCCATTTTGGCATTAGAACCAGTGAAATTTCAGGGCAGGAAATACGTTCTGGCATAAACATGGCTTCATGTCCAGTTTGGCAATATAACCAGTGGCATTATAACCAGGGGTTTACTGTAAATGCAAATCATTAACATCTTAAACGCAGTACATGCGCCAAGTTCGTAGTCGATTCGCTCCATGTGTTGAACAGATAAGGGAAAACATTCAAAACTTCATGTTAACAATTTTCAATTTAAAAACAACAACAATTTCTATACGAAATTCATACCCACATGCTATACGCTTAGGCTGATGCCCTGGGCTGAATTTGAAGGTTTGTCCATATGACCAATGTAAAAGATTTCTCCCCTCAATTTAGCCCTGGTCTTTATCTGTAGAGGATTTAAGATGCAACAAATCATTGATCTTTAAATTTTTTTAATAGATTAATTGTATTTGAGACATAATATGCTCAAATACCATATTACACACTACTTTTGGTATTCATGAACTATATACTCTGATTAATATTTATCCACAATACAGGAATGTTTTGTCGTATTGTGTACAAATCAACTCAATTTCAAACATGTATAGAATAGAGTCACTCGTTGCACCATTAGTCTATAGGCTAGGTAGCTTTGTCTACTAATATGAGGTATGACTATTTACGAGAGGTATATGGGCATTAATAAATAATAAAGATAAAATTACTAGCTTTTATTACCGAGAAATTCATACTACAAACTGAAATCGACTCGACTTTTCGTTTTTAACTGTTGGTAAAGTGTTTTTTTCAAATATTTCATTTTTAATTCATTCATTATAAAACAAGTTATTAAATCAGATATCATTTTACAAATCAAACACTTTATTTGAGCCTTGAAATAATTAAGTTGGGAAAAAAAAGATCGTTATCCCATCCCCTCTGTTGAAAATAACTAAACATTTTTTGTAAACGAAAATCATACATCATCTTAAAAGAGCTCCAATAAGTTTAACAAAATGTGATTATTTTCTGACCAGCAGCTTCACATTTGGGGTTTTGCACACAAACAAACAATAAACAAGGTGTTAACTCGATCGTTTCAATTAACACATTTATATCAAAGTATATCAATAAAAATGCTTGGAGGTTAGGTGAGGTGGTTTAGGATTAAACGCCGCTTTTGAGAATATTTCCCTTTTATCATGACTGTTAGTGTTATTGAAATGAGAGAACCTTGTAGCTGATGACATGTTCTACTTTTCTTTAAAGTCTTTGATGAACATGATTTTATCAAAGCATTCTGGACCATGTTATGAAAACCTCACTTTCTTAGCTTCAAACAAACATGTCTGACAAAATTGTCTTGAAACTCTTTGATCTGTCTATGAGTATAATTCCGGAAATATCTACCGAGAACAATGTGTTTTTGTGATCAAACACGTTTATTTCTTTAAAATGTTTACCAATATTTGACTAAGTGTTTATTTGTGAATGTTATGTTGTGTTTCTCTTCTTGCTATAAAAAAACCCCTTTGATATATCTTAGATGAGGTATTAATGAATTATTTCATTTTATCTTTCATCAACTGTGCACATGGATATAGATGATTGTACGTCCATGATGAAAGTAAAGCAAAATATTATTAGATCGTCCTTCCTTTCTTCTTGCGCTCGATGACAGTTGAACCATCTGCATTGGAGATCGTGATTGGAATCGTACATGAACACAGAAATCGATTTACATCATGACATTGTGACGAACAGTTGTTGTATTGTCGGTACTTGAGGTGTGATGAACAACAATGGGAAATTCTATTCGTGAATTGAGAGAGGCATTTAAATTCATATGGATTATCTTAGCACTAAAATATAAGTTAAATTCGAAGGACCTTACACCTTTTTCGAGTGTTATGTCAAAAGTAGAATACCTGTACCAACTACGTGTTGTCCCCAGTCGACGTACGTCCGGATTCTTGTTAACGCGATGACTCACGAAGCTTAGCACCTAGAGTGTTCATATTTGGTGCCAGCTTTCAATGACGGAAGACTCAGGCGCCAGTCGACATTGGTGACCTTGACGTCATTTTCAAGGTCAGCACGGCACTTTGATCACGTTGTTAAAAATTGTTAACGCGATATCTCGTTAAGCTTGGCGCCTAAATATCACCTAACGGCAGGGGGCATTGTCATGTTAGTGGCAAAGACTTGTGTATTATTTGAGATGACGAAAATGCGTTTCTGACCTTAGTAAACTATAGATAGTTGTGATGTTGTAATTGAAGCATTGTTAGATTGACAGTTAGATCAGTATAATCCCAAAGATATACTTTCTTTCTTTTCTTGTAGTGATTTATATCAAATTCGTACTGCATGCACACAAAAGATGTGTTTATATCAGATTTGTTTACATAGATAGATAAGATATCCAAACTTCAAAATTAAAAAAAATCTAAACTCAGATTTGAAAACGAAGATTATATATATTCACTTCAAATGAATAAATCAAGAAGTGCTTTGCCAAATAACCGTTGTGGAGTCCTTCCACTTGTTATAGAATCTGGTATGAATGTCGCAGAACGCATTAATAGAATATGCAGATTAGGAAAAATCCAAGATGAGTGTCATATTCTACTTTATTGTGAATCACTTTCACATATTAGAAAGCTATACATCAATGTTGCAGTAAGGTCAAAACAAGGTTTCATTGAACTGATGACAAATAAAAATGACGAATTGCCATGTACATTTATAATGCTATGAAATTTCGAAACTCAGTAATTATATTAACATTTTAAATATCTTTATGTATACGCTTGTGCATTATATTTGTTATATATTTATGTATAATGTGTTGTTATAGGCCGATGGCCTAAATATCAACCGAAATAAAATAAAAATACCTGAATACCATGCACACAATATTTGTTTTTACCTCTAACAGTTAATGTGCAAGAAAATACCTGACTGCTTGATTCAACATTTCATCCACAGTGGTATGCCAAATCATTTGAATCAGTTCGTATTGTGATAACATTTAAACCTCAAGAGTGAAAACTTTAGACTTCTGTAGACTTGTACAATCTTCAAGTGTGTTTATATCTAGATTGAAAAACATTCAACAAGCAAGTTAGACCTTGGAAATTACAATTTTACAACTTCAAAAATATATCGCTTTCTAAAAAAGAAAATGTCATTTATTCTATTAACTTATTTTCTGGTGCATTACAGTTACAAGTTACACATTAGTAACATTAAGGAACGATAATGATAAGCTGCCCAAGCGGCGTTAAACAATAACTCACTCACTCACTTTAAGAAATGTTCTTATTTATTAAAATGTCAGCTTATATTAAATTGTCAGGAGTTTGAATTGCATCTTCAGTGAAAACAAATATTTATAGAAAGAGAGCGTGTATGATAGTTGACAGTTTCCTTGTGTGCTTCTTTCTAACCATTTCTTTACTTTGTTCGACATATAATAAAAAAGAAAAGTTTTTTGCTATTAATAACTATCTTATACCAAACAATGTATAGAGCAAGTATATTTTACTCCTTTATGGCTGCATTTGACGTTTTTGTTTGTTTGTTACTTCATACATTCGTTTAATTGCAAAGCCACATTATATATAATTTTAACGATATAAAAGTGTTACATGCCATGTAACTAGCAATTTGTATTTGCGTTTGTCCTTACATAAACAGTTCACTTGTATATTTGTAATGCAATTTTGCCTGGAGCTTATGAGCAGTTTATTTCTGATGAAGTTAAACTGGTTTTGTGGCTTAAACAATGCGCACATTCTCTAATGCTATGCAATAGAATGTCAAACAAATTATTAAAACGATTTTCATTTCAAACTCATTACTATAATGTTTTGAAAATGTAAACTTCAGAGCAGGTTTGTCGATAACTGTAAACGATTTTCAGGTTATAACCATGCTCCCTCTATCACATTAAATCACATACATAATCTGACAGGTAGTTTGATACTTTATAATGTGTCCAAAACGTAGATATAAAGTGTTACCATACATAAACCGTTGATTGGTTACATGAACGTAATGCCAGGCACGGGGATCTAAAGAGAATGGATGTTCTTGGCCCTGTGAGTTTGAAACTTAAACATTCAAATAATAGATAATAATGATAATGCGGATAGTTGAATTGCGTTGAATTCGAAACACAATGGACCATGCTCAAAGTGCTACAAAACCTATTACCCTGGAATCGGGACAAAGATCATATCATTTTCATTCTCAACTCCGTTGGGGTATGTTACCGAGCTGCCATCTATGGCGGTCTATGGCTATCCATCATATATATATATTTATTACTCTCCCGTTGAAGATACCGCCGTTTAATAAATCTACAAAGTTATTACACATTGTGTAATAACATCGCGTGTTGATTGACGTCACATGACGTCACAATCGTTAAACATGACGTCACAATGTTAGCGAGGCAACGACAATGGCTATCCTGGCGATCTGTATGATTTTTCTTTGATATAATTCAGCGAGTAATAAATAAAATACTAAACTCAGTCCCGTATAATTACATTTTTATGAAACTCGTGAATGATATCGGTATCTAACTCGCTTTCGCTCGTTAAATACCAAACCATACACTCGTTTCATAAATATGTTATTATACGGGACGTCGTTTAGTATTCTCTATATATATATATCACCTTCACGTTCATATTGATGAGTGAATAGAGGCACATTTTGAGTAGAATTTCTTGCCCAAGGTGACGCAACAAATCAGAAGTAGAAAAATATGATTGCATTTCAAATATAATAGTTTTATTCCATTTGAATGACGTAAGTGATTGTATTATCCTTTTTTGTTTTCCAACATGTCAAATTACCGAAACTAGATTTCATAAACAAAATTAGATTTCTTGTTTGTTTTCATGCATTAAACTAGACTCATTTTGTTAATGTAAAAAAACTGAGTTTAAAGAATATTTTCCATTTTGTAAACTCATTTGGTGGGATTGTGGCATTTGTCTAAGGCTAATACATCACTTCATTAACACTCAAGTACTTACTTACATGATTTACTGGATGTCAAAAGTATAAGTTTGTCATTTTTTATTCAAGTGATGATATTCAGATAATGTTTAAGAGTTTTCAAGTTACCAATTCTTTTATTTATGGACGTCATATTTGCTGATTACATTTATGCGATTACCTCAGTTGTCACTTATTGAATTGTTTACAACCGCTTGACACTAATTATATGACTGGATGAAAATAGTCCTTAATTAAGATCACAACATTTATTCATAAAGGAAAATATTTTAGTCCATATCATTACCTCCCGTCGTTACACTACAAAGGAGGGAGTTCTCCTGTTAAATTCTGCCTGAACAATAACCTTACTTTTACGTTTGCTTCAAACAATCAATCTATTCTTGTTCGTCCATAAATGATTCTATTATCAAGGATACAATTTGGATATGAAAATTAACATTTACAATGGCTATATGGCTAGGTTATTTAAGCATAAGAAAATTGATTGCTTACAGCTCATGAATAAGATGGTTTCATTTCGTAGAAAAAATTATTGTAATTTTTACTTGTATTTCCTTCATTAGTTTCATAGTTTTACAAAACTGATTAGTGAATTGGCATTTATTTATTTTGCAACGATAGTGACTGCTTTTTATTATTAGATGATACACCTGATAGAACCTACAAACTGATGCCCTTTAATTGCATAAAATGTTATTCAATGAGTGCATACACATCTGTCTCGAACATAGATTAAAGCCTGAATTTTATTTTCATGAACTTGTGACATTTACTTCTTATTCAAAGATAAATACATTAGAGAGAAGGCTAAGGGCTAAATACAAGAAACATGCGAGAAATATAAGGAAAGCAGAACTGATGAAATGATATATAGAAAAATGTTTGCTTATATATGAAGCAAACTGTAAAAGGTAAATATAAACTGCATTATAGTCAAAGATACCTTTGTGTCATAATGTCATATTGAAAGTGACTTTAAATGACCTCCATTTGTTTCTGATTTGCAAAATGTCAATAGATTATGCTTTTTACTCAGAAGACGGGTTACTTTTAAATTTTATACCTTATGCAATTGTCTTTTCCCGCAGTTCACTCAACTGACTATTGTAATAAACAGATTGGCATAGCGGTTGAGAAATGAATATCTGCTTTAAAAGAATAGATTGTACACTTAGTGTCAGTACACAAAGTATGCTTACTCCTCAATTGTTATCCTCCACAAAACAAAGTAACACAAAATTTAGAAATACCTTTCTCCTCATGTCAGGGCGATCTTGTCCTCGTTTTATCCTTTGTAATTATGGTAAGTATGTTTTATATGTTGTCTAGATGCCTTAACTTCCGTTTCACGATTTCTATGAGAAAGTAGAACAAACTGATAATAATCCATTATCATATTTTAACCAAATTACATTTGCTATCTTATTCATAAGATTTCTTAATAGCACCATGCAGGTTTTATCAGCAGATATGGTTTTCGTATATAACGCAAAAGAGGACAAACGAAAAACCTCTCTAGTTAAATTTCAACCAGAAATCTAGTGCTTTGATAGACTAACCTTTGGTATGTTTCAACATATTTTTGGTTGGAAAATGTTTTATTCGATTCTTTGGTATTCACAATAAGTATTCATTTTATTTCTAAAAAATACTTTTAAAATAAAGACATTCAAAGTATTCTTTATGTCCTTTTTAAATCGTGATTCATAGGTTCAATTTATGAACATTATCAATTTCAGACAGGTTAAGAATGTAACCTCTAGATAAAAGCAGAAGTCGTGTATATTCATCTTTATCCAGAAAGATTAATTAGCATATGGCTATCTCATCTATGATGCAAATCCTTAAATGTTTGCAAAATGACATGACAAAAATCTAAGCTCTCGTTTCATTCGATAACTTGAGATTTCACAAATTCAAAATGATACTGTTTTCAGAATGTAGCCTCTAAACATTTTTCACCAGTTTCAACACCAACACCATTCTGCCGCATCATTTACCATGACATAACACATTAATATTATATGAAATTGAAATATGATATGGTTTTCTTTACTCTTTTACGATGCATCAAACAAGCATCAAAATACGATAAAGAATTTATGTAATATCATGAGTCATTCTGGTATGTGAGGTATCTGAGAACAATTCTACTCATTTTGAGCTGACTTCACTTCCTGTAAGTAGCGCTATATATTTTAGCAAAGGTCTTGACGTTTACTCACCTCAAAACAAGGTTTGTCCTATCTTTGTAGGACTTGGTAGGGGTATTAGTTTTAATGTATAAAACATTAATAGTTATGATAATTATAATAAGTTATGAATAATCATAAGAAAACACTTTCACTTCATTTGGTTATAAAAATAACTTTTTAGATGAATGAAAATAATTTAAGTGTTGAAGTGTTGAGTTATTTTAAAAGCATACCCTTGTTCTTTTTTGTTGACTTAAATCATGCATTTATTGATTGAAATATCCTGACATGTGTGAAAAAAGTGGCAAGGTAACAGGTTCATTGACATCAAATCAAATAAATATTCAAGTCACGAAAAAACAAGTAATCCTTTTATATCGACCAAAATGCTGAAAGAAACATGGGCATACAAATTAATAATATTCAAGTCAAGAAAAAACAAGTAATCCTTTTATATCGACCAAAATGCTGAAAGAAACATGGGCATACAAATTAATAACAAACTCAACCATTTAATGAAATAAATTAGTTTTAAATAGTACGTGAAAGAGAACGCCACGATTACGCTTTTAATAAAACTAAAGGTACAAAACAAATCTACAGCAGAAGTGTGTATATAAGAAAATGTCACCTATATTTGTCCTTGAAAAGCCTTAAGAAGAATTAAACAAGTCATGATATTTACAAACATTCAGTTTGTTAAAGCTATACGCCAAGTTAAAAAAATTTCATTTATCTGTTATCATACTTTAATCCATGTTTATGAATTGTACATGTATGAAGTGAACGCGATGTTTTTTCATCAACTCAAACCGAACCTGGATTAAATTCCCGACTTCCTCATTCCAGCTTTTTAAAGGTTTTCTCATGATCAAAATCAACAGTTTCACATATGAATGCATTCTTTGTGTAGAAACCAATCAACTATGAATTACTCATACCTCAGACTATCGTATCAGCGGCACTGCTAAAAATTATTTGAGATGATTAGGTTCAAATGATGCAAAATATGTACAAATTGGATTAAAACATTATCATAATTACAAAGTAAATTGCCATTCTTGTTGAAAAGAACTGACATATAAAGATCATCTGATGATGATTCATAAATGAGAATGATTTACTGAGTCTATTAGGATTGCTCAAAGTTTATTTTAGTGAAAACAGGAATAGGAGGTTTTATAATGTGATTATGGTTATCTATTACCAACACTCTTCGAAATTGATTAAGATGACCCTCCAATATCATGGATATAAGGATACAATTAAATCAATTCAAAGTGAAACCTCGCTATTACAATCAAAACATGAATGATTAAAAAACTGAAGAGAAAATTTCTTGGACGTTAGGAGGTATCTTGGTTCTTGCTAAACTAATCAAGATTATGGAACGGACCAGGACAAAAAAATCCCCCATTTTTTTGTAAAATCATTGGTTTGTTCATGAGAAATAATGGATGGAATATATAAAATTGTATCCACTCTTTGTCACCGTCATATATAAACACACATTCAAAGATGCATAGATAAATTTTTGATTTGTTATGTGAGATGTCACAAAAATAAAATTCATTTCATATATGTCCGAACTAATAACTTTACACAAAACGATATATGAAGTGTTATGAATTTCCGTTTGGAGAAACAACCATTCTCTCCCCACAGAGGTAGCTCCGTCAATAATTCCTATGCAACCTCTATCTTAATATGAAGGCTTGTCGGGCCTCAGGCAGTTTACCCTACCGGCGCAATATTGCAACTTAAACTACCTGGCAATATCTCAGCAATTGAATACACCGAATGCATGATTAACATTGTTGCCTATGCATTGATACAGTCGCAATTGAGGTGTATGTGTTCTGCAAAGAAGACTCAAAGTGCAAGATGCATATTGAACAAAGTTTAGCTTTTGGAAAGTTCGTGAAAATAATTTACATTTAATTTTTGAATGATAACTTTTGAAAAGCCGTCGCTGATTGCACAACTAACTCTGATTGCATCCAATCAGCGTTCTACATTTTAGATCAAGAAACGTTTGCATTAAGACAGAGGTTGTATAGAAATTCATGACGGAGCTACCTCTGTTGAGAGAGAATCAGAAACAACTGGAAAAGATGTAACATAGAATCTTACATTTTGTATGGCAAAAAATATCAAAATCCAATACAAGCGTGCATTTTGTGTAGATATCGGGAAAAATCAAAAGGATAAAGAGATATAACTTATTTCCTTTTAATATATTTGATAATTCTGAGTTTTTCACAAAACTGTGAATAATGAATGCATAGAATATCATGTAATTAGCAATACTTAACATGACAATAACGCTGGTTTATAGTACAAGTAATCAATAAGAGTTTTAGAGAGCTAGTAATACAAATGTACACTTTAAAGTTTGCGAAACCGATCAATCAGCTATGTTGCAAAAAGCAAAATGGTACAACTATAGTGAAAATAACATATAACGTAACAATTCGTTCAAAAGATTAACATAGGATATAGTTAGTGTCTATGTCAATGGTGTTATTTGAAGGGATATTCCTCATCGTCTTTTATTCAAAACATTGATATGCAAATTTTAAACTTAATTGAATAACCTTCACATTAAATTTGTGTCAGGAAAAAAATACTGATCTTATAAACCTTCAAATAACAATATAATATTTACTGTTTAGCGTCTACCCATACTGTGCCATTCCTTTTGTGTGATATTTATTGCAAATATATTCTCTGGAAAAATACAATAAACAGTCAGCAAAGGTAGGGAACATATCTACCGGCACACAAACAATATCAAGAGCCAGTTACTGGCTTTGTATTGTACTAAGGCCAACAACGCCCTCTTGATATCTTGATACATTGTTTCATATATCTTGTTTTGAATTCTGCTTGTGGTCATAAAATATTTTATTACTGAATTCAACAAAGTATCAGGTGACTATTCTGACATTCGTTTTTTTAAAAAAACCATCTATGCTTTTACACAAGGTAACCATTTTGTGTTCTGTGATTAATACCACAGCATAAGAACATGAGATAAAGGAACTGAAAATAAAAAGAATGATCTTAACTTGTTACATTAAAGATAAAATCTAGTCCGTTTTTGGCGATAGTTAGTCAACGAGAGGAACAAAGTGTAACTTTGCCATGACAGCCTGGATAATAAATTCTAATTGATTCATTTACTATTGATTTATTCAATTTACTAGACATCAAGAAAATATTGAAGTGTTCTTTTTCCCAGAACGCATTTCAATATGCATGATGGTATGCAATGGTGATATCTGATTTTACAATTCAACTCTATTATTCTCTTAAGGTCGGTAATTAAGTTGTTCACGGTGTTTTCCACATGCACAGGTGGTAAGTTTAATGAATTCAGGTGTTGTGTTGTGAATATTTGTGTCTCATAGCGAATATGATTCGTAACATAACTTGTATATTTGAAAAAAAGACAGTTACAAATGTTTTTGTCGAAACAGGGTTTATAAGCCGTGGCCTCCTAAATGAAGTTCAGTAAGCTAAAACTAGACCATTGAAACCAACTTATATAATAAAGACATATAAATGACCAAATTATTTATCAAAGTGATAGTATTGAGTTTTACATAGTTTATTTGTAAATATAAAACGTCCACGGTGGTAATCATCTCCTATTTTACATTTTGAAATTTAGTGGGTATTTCATTACTTTGGTGATGATTAAACTGGTCATACTGTCTGTTATTGTGCATGTATAGTTCAGCATACTGCACGTGCGGTGCAATTTGCTCAGCTTTCTGTCACCTACCGCATCTAGACATTTCGAAGCGCCGTTATATAATATTGCGCCACTAATATCAACAAAGCCTGTATTATTTTAACATGTGATTAATATGTATTTTAACACTTTGTCGCTGTTTGAAATTTATTTTAATGGTTGAATGGTAAGTCAGTTACCAGCCTCGTTTTGAGTGGGTATGAATCGTTACACAACGCTGCACGTGCAGCGTGTTACTCCTCAGTGCACACACTGAAGTGTAACCCGGTTCATTGGGTGTCTCAACCCGGGTCATTGGCGTGAGAGGCTAGCTCGCTAACCACTACCCCAATGAGCTCCAAAATTTTGTTATAACACTGTGTTTACATAGAGGTTGGTTACTTAGTACATTATAAGTAACTCAGGTAAAGTAAATTGTAGAATATACATTAACCTTATGTTTCTGAAATTCATATTCATGGTTTCTAAGCAATTAAAATTGTAATGTCAATGATGACATCAAAGGAGTTAACAAATTATAAAAAGGTATAATAATAATAATAATAATAATAATAATAATAATAATAATAATAATAATAAAAGACAGGTTGTAATTTATCAAGAATAAAACATGTTGGTCCTTTACATAATCATGTATTCTGATAATTTAGATTTCTCCAACACTCAGTCACAAGAATATTGCTAGATAAATTATTTATTGACATTAAAGGATTTCACTAATGTCCAGAAGTCATTGCTCTCAAATCAATACATATTGAAGTCAAGCAAAAACAATCCTCTTATATTGATCAAACGGCTTAATGTATGGTGAAACCATATATTTAAAACACTGAACCATTCAATGAAATACATTTTCTGTTAATGGTCCATGAGAAGTCCAAGAGAAGCAAACATCTGCACCAATGTAATGGACAACTTTGATGGATAGTAATTGTTCAAAGAAACCTACAGCAGAGGAAATGTTCTACGATTTCTGTCTGCCTCTATAGATCTCTCAAGGGTACTTAAAAGTGCTTTACATCGGACGAACAAGGTTGTTATTAGGCAGAAAAAATGTGTGAACATTATGTGATATTTCGATTTTGTTGGTAATTTTGCAGGTCGATTTTAGAATGTAAGCCTTCCTTTACTGAAACCTGGTACTATTGGGTTTTTTTCAAATTTTCAAATTGAACGTTATTTCTATTTCAAGAAACATACGAAGAGTTCGTTATTGTAGTGTAGATTTATTTGTCATAAAGACTTTAGATTGAAGGTAAAGGAATTTGGGAGTTTTCCAATAGTTCAGATGAAAAAAATATAGATAAACACAAAT
This sequence comes from Phorcus lineatus, assembly GCA_921293015.1. Classification (NCBI taxonomy): domain Eukaryota; kingdom Metazoa; phylum Mollusca; class Gastropoda; order Trochida; family Trochidae; genus Phorcus; species Phorcus lineatus. The sequence continues at coordinate 45,191,432 of OV121081.1, read as the reverse complement.
ATCCTTTGGCAATACAAATGAATTATTGAGTGCTTATGACATTACCCTATCATAGTATTATGACATTGTCAGAGAAAATGAATCTTTATGTCACTTTGCTTCATGGTTAGTTTGAATTCAAAGCTTGTCACAAAATCATGAATCACAAATTGGTTTACATTCATTTGCAATGGACAAGTTTTACTAGCTCATTAAGTTGTACAAGTGATCATTAAGCTTTTCGAGGACATGTAAATGATTGCCTAAATATTGTACACAAATCCTACACAGGATTTTTAGTCCAATTAAATTTAACAAAAGAAGGAATTATCACTTTTTGTTTTTGAAAACCAACAAAAATGATGCAATAATAATGTAATAACAACATTATGAATCTCATATCAGAAACATCCAAACATCATAATGTATTACATATTTCGTTCAGTTCATCTTTTTTTTATATAGATTTATCTTAAATTTGAATTTTTCACGATTCCTAATATTTATCAACTTCTAGAAACATTACAAACCTTGCTGTAATAGTGTTTGGAGTTATATATGCACATAATATTATGTTTTGAATTGAATGTTATTTGTTGTTAGTTTTCCTGTATATTGAACTCTCGAATTATTCACCATATCAACACTAAACATCCTGTTGTAAAGAAATTACTGGAAAAAAGGTAAAACTTAATTAACCTTCTTGCCATTCAAACAATTAAAAGTAAAGTAAATCAGGAATTAAAAGAGAGCACTCAGCGATGAATCATCAGTGTTTTTAATAGCCTGTGATGAATCCAAAACATATTTTAGATATATCTTTAAACATATTGATGTGAGTCATGAAACTTTTATCTCCTTTGCATTATTTTGTTCTTTGCTCAGTCAAGGTTGAAAGAACGTTAACTTCATTTAAGTAATAAGTTTAAAACATGCATTATATATTTATTAAGTTTATATGTGTTTGTCATTTTGTCGTTCTTTTCAATTCTGTTCACTGCAGAGAGTGCTCCCCTCTGAGTGTTCAAACCTATCGAAATGCATCATAAAAATAATTAAAATATTCATCGCTCTACAGTACATCGAACATAAATTTTCAAAACTTAATATTTGGCTTTATCTCCAACATTGTAGTTTGTGTTTGTTTGATTAAAAGAAAAAAGAGGTAGGAAAATGGATTCGCATATCTAAAGTGACCATTGTACGTTCGTTTTAAATTGCTTCTTTTTTTAGTAAAAAGCATTGTTTTGCAAATCGTAATGTATATTTTCGTTTTTGAGGGATAATGTTATTCATCTGAAAAAAACCACCAATACGATATGCTACTTTAAAGACTTGAGCTTTAAATGTGATGAAAACAACCTGCTATGATCTCTGGAATTATTGAAGTGTGTTATAAATGTTTCTTCCCTTGCATACGTTTGTCCTTTGCTGAAATGATACAATAAAGGCATATGGAAGTATGAATCATGAATCACAAATTGGTTTACATTCATTTGCAATGGACAAGTTTTACTAGCTCATTAAGTTGTACAAGTGATCATTAAGCTTTTCGAGGACATGTAAATGATTGCCTAAATATTGTACACAAATCCTACACAGGATTTTTAGTCCAATTAAATTTAACAAAAGAAGGAATTATCACTTTTTTTTTTAAAACCAACAAAAATGATGCAATAATAATGTAATAACAACATTATGAATCTCATATCAGAAACATCCAAACATCATAATGTATTACATATTTCGCTCAGTTCATCTTTTTTTTATATAGATTTATCTTAAATTTGAATTTTTCACAATTCCTAATATTTATCAACTTCTAGAAACATTACAAACCTTGCTGTAATAGTGTTTGTAGTTATATATGCACATAATATTATGTTTTGAATTGAATGTTTATTTGTTGTTAGTTTTCCTGTATATTGAACTCTCGAATTATTCACCATATCAACACTAAACATCCTATTGTAAAGAAATTACTGGAAAAAAGGTAAAACTTAATTAACCTTCTTGCCATTCAAACAATTAAAAGTAAAGTAAATCAGGAATTAAAAGAGAGCACTCAGCGATGAATCATCAGTGTTTTTAATAGCCTGTGATGAATCCAAAACATATTTTAGATATATCTTTAAACATATTGAAGTGAGTCATGAAACTTTTATCTCCTTTGCATTATTTTGTTCTTTGCTCAGTCAAGGTTGAAAGAACGTTAACTTCATTTAAGTAATAAGTTTAAAACATGCATTATATATTTATTAAGTTTATATGTGTTTGTCATTTTGTCGTTCTTTTCAATTCTGTTCACTGCAGAGAGTGCTCCCCTCTGAGTGTTCAAACCTATCGAAATGCATTATAAAAATAATTAAAATATTCATCGCTCTACAGTACATCTAACATAAATTTTCAAAACTTAATATTTGGCTTTATCTCCAACATTGTAGTTCGTGTTTGTTTAATTAAATGTTGCATTAGATACTTCCGGTCCCTTTATAACGTACTTAAAATTAATGTATCCATACGTACTAATATAAAAGAGTACCTTGGTGCGTGACATAGGTAATGTCTAGAGATATATATTACCTCTGCATTACAATGTATTGGTATGTGCTTGTGTCTTTAGTAATGGAAAAATCATTTGTTAACTTATTGCTAGTTCCCTTTGTCAACATGTTAATAAACTGTAACATAGATAGCGAATGTGTTCATTATTGTTTTTTTATTACTTCATGAGTATTATTTAGCAAATCTTCTTCACTGAAAGATAGCCATTGTGCGGTGAATTTCAAATCTTAAGCAATATGTCATGTATATACTTTATGAACCCTTTATAACTGTGTCGTGAATTCGTCACTTGACTATGAATAAAGAATGCACGTAAACCCATGCGATGAGCATTGCTTTACAAGGCCGAACAGTTGAGTTATACTACAGGCAATCCTTTACCGTTTAATAGCAAAATACAAATACATTTCATTGTTTGCATAACCAATAAGTCAAATGAGGTTTTTTTCAATGAAAGGTTATCATCAAATTCGTCATACCTTGTGTATGGATATAGCGCTTTATAAATACTCATTATTATTATTATTATTATTATTATTATTATTATTATTATTATTATCTTCTGGTAATCTGAATCGTAAAAAAGTAGAGCGAAAGACAGACACCAACTGAATGTAAAGAGTAAAGCGTAAAAATAAGTGTTTTGTTTGCGTATTGCAAATATGATTAAATAAGGAAAAGCCTTTAAAAAATCCAATTGTTTGAATTTAATGAAGGAACAATTTTGCACCAGCAAAATAGCACTGACAATTTCCTTGGATTTTGTATTATAAGTCGTTATGTACCCCCTCAAAGTAATAGAGTATCACTTATGTAACTTTCCGGACATTTATTGATTAAAAAATTACTAGTATTAAAAGGTGCGATAGTTACTTAAAAAGGTTTTTATTTGAAATGTTAGGTAGCGTTGTTTTTGATGGTTATTAATAACTGCTATTTATATATAAAGTGAGTTACGCAGTTTTTCTCTTATCTTTTATTCAATTTCTTAAATATTATATAGATCATCAATTTTTTTATGTTTTGGAATGTCTGCTTTAAACCTCCTCAATTCGAGGATCACCGCTGTAAGATCTGTCCTTATAAAATAACACTTTCAAGAATATTGAATCTGATGTTTTAGAAAGCTAGCGCTATTTTTTAGAAACATCATTTTATTTTTAACAACATTACACAATAATATTGTGATAAAGATAATCAATTTTCTGATTTAGCCCACCACATACTCACTTAGATGAATGATATTTCAATTATCAAAAAAATATTCAAGAATATTAAAATGGGTTTTAAAAAGTGTATTTTGATTCAATTGGAAGAAAATAGTGTTTGACAATTTGTATGCATGTTCAATAAGTAACATGAATTCTACTAGTCAATTTCGACAATTTCATAAGACTGGCTCATTTCAACACATTTACATAACATCTATTGCGTTTTAAAATTGCTGTTTTTTTCTTTGTAAGAAAATCATCAGCACATATTATGTAACATATATTTTTGCAAAAATGTATCATCTTGGCATCAGTTCTCTTTGTTAACCTTACATTGTGTAATGAGAATGCAAGTTCATGTGCTGCAGAAAATTCAACAAATATAGCCTTGTTCCTTAATGGCATAACCCTGAAAATTTGAAGAGCCTCTCCATGATTCTGGCAAATTGAAGATTTCAAGTAATAATCAAACATACAAAAATAAGAAGTTAATCTTCAACCACAAGGTATGAAACAGTATTCCGTTAATATTGAAAATAAAAAAGGATCATCAATGTGTAAAACAAATATGAGCATCTCATGTAATTAACGTCCAAACATATTCTACCTGTATTCCATTCAACTTTCATGGTTTTACACACTATTATTTATCACTATTTCCACAGTTCATTAACTTCGAAATACCTGCTACAAGGAGCGGAAGGAAAGGCAACTAATAAACACCCTAGTGCAAAAAATTATTTGGAAAATGTTAAAAGTTAGTGTGCATTTTTTCACAGTAATACATGTGTATGTGTTGTTAAATGAAAATTTGTGAACAGCCGCTCGCTAGTTAGTGACATATTGGAAGAGGAAGGAACATTTAAAATCATATGCTTTTCATTACTTATGAAAATAGTTAGCAGATAATTTCAGATGCTGACTCTCCCTATAGCAAAGTATTTGTTCCTACACAATGGATTTTTCTTATTATCTATCACATCGATAACAAGCAAATAACAGCAAAACTATTTGTGAAAATATGCCACTTGTGTCGATTTTTTTACATTCAAGCATATCAAAAGATTCTAAATAAACAAAAGTATAACACGTAAATCTGTTTGAAAAAATGACATAGTTTTGTTATATATTTGTTTGTATGTTAAAGAGTGGGTATCTAAAAATGGTGACTTTGGTTTCAAATATTCTAGAATCAAATGCGTTGTTATATCAGATTGTCCAGCAATGAACTTTAAGGAGTATAATAGCTTTTGAAATTTTGTTCTTCCAGGTGGGAGTAAACACCTGATGCAGGAGTAGGCATATAGTGAATCTCACAATAAGAAGTGTTTATCCAGAAATTTCTTGTCTTTCTTATGTACAACACTTCGACATGCCATTTTATGTGACAGTTGCACGTTTTTGAAAGATTTAGTTTTTCAAATTTCCCCCAAAATCTGAGGTAGGAAAATGGATTCGTATATCTGAAGTGATCATTGTACGTTCGTTTTAAAATTGCTTCTTTTTTAATAAAAAGCATTGTTTTGCAAATCGTAATTTTTATTTTCGTTTTTGAGGGATAATGTTATTCATCTGAAAGAAAACCACCAATACGATATGCTACTTTTTTTACTTGAGCTTTAAATGTGATGAAAACAACCTGCTATGATCTCTGGAATTATTGAAGTGAGTTATAAATGTTTCTTCCCTTGTATACGTTTGTCCTTTGCTGAAATGATACAATCAAGGCATATGGAAGTATGAACTGCCGTTTGAAATAATTCCGAGCTTTCAACTTATTATTCGATGTCTAGTTGACGCCTATGAAATACCCAGGCTCTTCTAATTAGTTTTCCACAAAGAAAATATCAATATTTTTTAATGTATTTTTTGAGTAATAGTTAAGAATTTAACATTAGGAAATAAGGCTTATTTGTTTTTGTCTTTTTTATCTATCAAAAAATTACGCTGCTCGTATTCCAATGTTAGATACTAAATCTGCATAAATCCATTACTAAAAAGCGTTTCAATTGCTCTACAATAATTCAAACCTATGTGATAAAAAACATTTATCCAATGTATAACTACAACGATTGTGACAAAATAAAACTAGCAGTACTTTAAATTTGTTTACAAATGTTGTCCAGTCACAACATTTTATTAAGGAAGATAGTTAATAATGATAAAACAGCGATATATTGTAACAGAGATAGATAAGGTTTTCATTATTGGAATTTCGTGAATGTTAAAACATTGAGCTAGCAAGTCAATTCTTTCAGAAAGTTTATAGCATGTACATGTAAAAGACTTAGAATAGAATGTCTTTTATTTAATTAACTCACTGACATTGATAGTCTGTGCCCTTTTGATAAACCCACGCTCTGGTGGAATTTAAGCGGTCTTCAGCATTTCGACATTGTATTAACAATGCATCTCTGACATGAAAGTCTCTGGAACACACGCTCTGAATAGCCGTAAACTGTCAATAGAATATTGGCGCTCTGAATAGCCATAAACAATGGCATTACATTAATTTCGCTCTTCCTCAGTGTTGAAAGCTTGCGTCCTATTTCTGAAATGTAAAAGAAAAATTGGACAATTGGTCTAGTGATTATATAACTCTTAATGAACCATTAGAGTACTTGTCATTATCCGTCGGCCACGCTTTGCTGTAAAGATATGACTATTTTTAACATAAGTCTATTCTATAAAAAATACAACTGCATCTTTTCGGAATTATATTTGTAGGCTGTTTGAATAACATTATATCTTGTCAAGAAAGTTCATAATGTTTCTTCAAAAGGGGGAAGGGCGTTTTGTAGTGACAACCATCACATCCAGATACATTTGTTTAGATCGATTTAATACAGGATAGGGAAGGGAAATCACAATGGCATAAACAGATTTTGTTTTACCAATAGTAATCTCTGTTGTTACACAAGTCTACCAGTCTGTAATTTATGAAGAAGTATTGGCAATTTATAACAAGCAAGGACAACTAAATCCGTCTTAAAGTACACTGTGTGTAAATGTTCAATTCTAAGATATTTTCAGCTATGTCTGGCATCACATTAAGTTAATCAAGAATAGCATTGTATTAATTAAGTTGAAACATCGAACGCCTATTCCAATCTTAACCTTTATGTTTGTAAAAAAAACCACCTTAATCAACGATTATCACACTTAGTTTTAACTATCTATTATAATATTTTATATCTTTTCGTTGAATTATATTGCTGCTTTATTTATATTCATATAACATTGAAAAGATGTAAAATCAATGCATTCTTATGATTTACCATAAAACTTGCTAAAGGTAGTTCCTGATTAGGTTATAATCATTCTACAAAAAGTAACATAACGGTTTCTTGATGAAATGTAAAGTAATGTAATTCATCTTAAAAATATTTGAAAGAAATAGGGTTTTTGTCCAAATCATTTAAAAAGTGTACTTCAAATACAAAGGTTGTTAATGGCTATCATACAAAAGTGGTCCATTAAATGGCATGTTTGTACTTTTTTCAACGATGTTATTTAATTATCAATTCAGGTGGCATTGTTCTGAAAAACAACTACTATATATCGATTGAGGATTCATTAATTTAATATTTCATATGAATTAGTACAACCATTTATGTGTTGAAGCATGTACTTTGTTCAAACTCAAACTCAAATGGAGACATCATGAGATGATACTGATGTGCATTTTATCAAACATACCATTCCAAAACGATTCAATACAGTCGATCTATAATTTTGTTTATAAGAATTCCCTCAATATCACTATAAAAATACACTCCGATTATTTCATTATTCAACCTATCCTGACCATTTATACATATCTTAGTGTAATTTTGTATGTGTACTTTAATGTCAGGCGATTTGCAACAGCCGTGTCCTCTTTAGAATTAATCAATAGATATAATTTATTAGTACCTTCAAAAACATGAAATATTCAACATTTTAAAATTCATTTTCTTTTTCTTGACTGAAAATACAACAAACTTCCAATTAAGAATAGCGTTTTTTTATTTTTTAAACATTGTGGTTTTCCTTTTCCTTATCATTCAAAGGGGATACGTTTTGTTAGACCTTTCATATCCTGTAGGCTGATGAATTGTAATAATTGATTCGGTTGAAAGGTTATATTGTCTATTTGTATGCGTTCTTGTGTTGTTAAAACTGATTGCATTATTCAAAAGCTGTTTAAAACAATAAATATGTTGTTTTTGTTAACGTCTTGTCCAAAAGGTCATGTTTAACGTCATTCATAAAGTGATCTGCTCCTTATCAGTGATCTGTTCTTCCTAGGGAATATGTTTTATATTCGACATTATAAAGTGAATATAAATGTCAGATGATGCAATTGTTGTTTTTAAGCTTTATTGTTTCTACTCGACTGGACAAATGGACAGAAATCTAATATCGCTTTAAGTGTTTTGATTTTTTCTGGTTAAATGAATATTCTTGTGATGCATGTTCAGTGATTAATTGCTTTTGCAGATAATCAGTATAGTTTTAGAAGGCGTTTTCATAAAAACTAGAACCTGAAATTAAGATAGAATTAAACCAAGAAATATAGCTAATATGTTATACATGGGAGTTAATTATATTATAAAAATAACTATTTTCTTTTTAAGTATAAACAATGAACATGCTAACGTGAGGGGGAAATATCTACCCTTTGAGGGATAACTCGGTCAAATTAATTAAAAACGAAGGAGGTTGTTTTATATTAAAAGGTTGGCGAGCTATAGATGACTGAAGATAAAACACGTTTTAGAAATGAAACTTGTCGGAGATGTCACAAGAGTTTAATGAAAAATGAGATGTTTGATTAGCAATTAGTTGGTTATCTTTGAAGAGAGGCGAAAGTTATTATTATTAAAGACGATATTAATGTTCATGTCCTTTCATTTCATAATGATTAACAGTTTCCCTTTTACATTATATTATGATGCTAATTAGGCAGTGCAATCTCATTAACAGGTCAGTTCTTCTCTATGTTTATGTACGCTAGTGTGAGATGTGAATCCAACAAGATTGTCTGCTAACAGAATGATGTTATTCTTTAAAATTATTTCCTGTCTTCAATTTCATTATCTGCCTGCGGTTCAAAGGCTTACGTCACAAGGTTTTAATATAAGGTATATATTGTTCATAAGTAGTTGCTGCATTGACATAAAAGTATACTTTATGCTAAGAGCAGAATTAAGTGATTTTTTGTCATATAAATTCATCATAAAGTTTCAAAATTTAACATGACAATCCCATCTTCAAATTACCGTCTTGATTTAAAGAATGAGCGTAATTCAATACCTGTTCCTGACAATTATAATATTTTGTATGGCAATTTTAGACGTTTTCTTATTTTCAGGGGCTGTCTTACCTTCAGAAGTGTAGGATATAAGGAAGATCAATTGACCCTCCGTATGTTAAACACTGTCAGTGCGCAAAGGTGTAAGTAATTATATCAATAAAACCTACAAATTATCAGTGATTTAATGTGAGCAAATACGTTCCTTAATAAACATATTATGCAAATCTATACCCAAGTCGGAATTGCTAATTTAATTTTATAATAGCTGTATTTTTCAAACTCTGTCGTGGTGAAATAAGTTAGACATCATTTACTTGCTGACATTTTAACAGAAATACTTTGTTCAAGTACGGGTATGAACTTACACTGACGCAATACTATAAATTTACTAATTTCAGGTATTCACTCTGTCGACTGTGAATCCTACCGATTGAAGACCATCTTCCTACGCAAAGCTTAACTATTGCCAGTCTCGAACTGTCCAAGTTAACCCTTGCTGCCGACACAAGACTTTCCTGTGCTAGCTCTCTAGCTCACTGCAAAGGAATTAGATAGTCCAATCAGAAAGCTCCTAGCAAAAGCTACATCCGGGGACTCGAACAAACATGGCTGCGCCCATGTCGCAGTCCGTCGACTGAAAGATTTGTAAAGAGAAAGTGCCGCCTCCAAAGCGATGAACAATATATTCAACTTCATTTATGTTTATAGTCAACTTGCGTCATTATTTTTCTACAACCTTATAGCGGACAGCGGCCTGTCAAAGAATTTATTCTTAAATTGCTTCGGTAAACTAATCAAGCTCGATAAAATTGACCATGATTTGAAGCACCGACTCGATGCACTACGCCCGGCAAGACTTTATTTCCTGTCATCGTACAATTGTTTTATCTTTTGTGCTTGCAAAAAAATTATTGAATACCCGTTGAACCGAAACATTGATTAAATTTTACATAAATTAACCGATAAGATTTGAACATCTCGCGAAATGTAGTAGCCTGCGACCTCGTTGTATCGCGCTAGTAAACGTTAGTCTCAACAAACTTTACTTCTTGCAGTCAAAAACCAGGTATGTTGACGTGTACCATTTAAATATCATGTCGTCAATAAAAATATTAAAAAAAGTAAAACAATTGTTATATTTACTTCCATTTTCACTGATTTCACTGGGTCATTTTCATTTTTGAAAATATTACTTTGGTACTTGGTATGTGCTTTGATATAAAAATTATTCCCTCTCCGTGAAATATTTCACGTTTGGCTTGTACGTGTGTTTGTGAACAGATGGATAATAAAAAATGAGACTTGTGCATATGATAAAGATAGACAATTGTTATGTTCTTGATATGGTGTCAAAGCTTACCAACTAAAAAGGTGTGCCCGGTAAACTAAGACAAGTTAAGTCCATTTTTTCTAGTAATTGTACAAGAATATTTTTCGTAGTTTTGCAAATGCTTTTATCTAATCTTAATATCAACTAAAATTAAATTTATTGTAACGATAATATTACTTTGTTTCGTTCACAGATATTAATTTATCAATTAAATCATAATTGCCCTGAAAATAGGGCACCTCTGTTAATTTACATTGCATAGACAATATATACTATTCATTGTATGTCTAAAAATATTTTCTCCCCTATAATTTGATTTTCACATATTTTCCAGGATAATTTTTCAGCTATTTAAAAATAAACGATGTGTAAACTGTACTTATTTGATAATAAAATACAATTATATAATGGTAACGACCACGATAAATGGGCCTATATACTTCCCTTTGAAAAATATAAGGGGCGCAGTCATATGTTATTTATTTACCAAAACCGGTCCTAATAACAACAAAAACATCTTTTCCGCCCATCAATACATTTGTAAACTGAATCTTCTTGTTTGAAAGGTTTGCAATGCCAACTTCTTTGTAACCTGATTAAACAGGTCACTTTCAATGGGCGCGGCCATTTTGATTATATCGCAAATGACACGGCGTCGCCGATTGGCCATAGTAAGGGAGGTAACTGGAGATAACTAAAACTCGCCAGTGAGGGCGCTGGTATCAAGCCAGAAAAGTCTTATCTCGGCAGCAAGGGTTAACTTGGACAGTTCGAGACTGGCAATAGTTAAGCTTTGCGTAGGAAGATGATTGAAGACATGACATCAAAAACTTGACATGTTTTGGTCAGTCTATTGTGAGTCTGATTTCACCTTGGCTAATATATGTAACATATATCATTATATATGTTATTCATGATTGTGACTTGTTTTGTTATCATCTAATCATTTTACGTACGTCAATGCCACCTGAAATTTAAACCATACTTAAAAACTTCTGACTGTGGTTGTCAAACAAATTCTTCTCCTTAGAAAGACATAAAAAGATATTGGATGTTTTTCATGATCGTTAAGTTCACTGTATTTTTAAATATGTTCGTGATATGTTTATAAGTTATTCGTTCAAAATAAAAAGATAATTTAAAAGCGACCGATACATTTTCACCTAACTTAGATTTTGTTAATATTGTTAATAGCTAAATGACCTTCAAATTTATAACTAAAAGTATATCTTTTGAATCAAAAGTCCTTATGAGATGTACTTCAGCACGGTTTCAATTTCAAGTTTCAGTTGATGGTTAATACTATACTTTTGTCAACTTTCTTTTCTCCTAAAGACATGTCGAAATGTGTGTGATGCATCATTGTGTCGACAACGGCATTGAGTTAGATGTTTATTTCATATGCGTGTAAACTATTGTTTTACATAAACATATAATGTAATTTCTGATCGCTTTTTGTGCACCAAAATGTCTAAACTGCACTATCTTTGGATCGTATATAACATAAATGATGATTATGTTCATTATTTTACATTCATGAAAAGAAAACATTTTTTCAAAGCAGATTGTCTGTCGTGTCAAGTTGCTACGAATTGAGATTCATATTTTACCGTGTAAAATAATAATTCCCTGGGTATTTTCAATAGACAGCTACTTGAGAATCCTTTGAGATTTCATAGAAAAAGGTGCGAGGACAGACTCCCAAAACACTTATCCATTCTTGCTTGTTGTTGCTTTTCTTTTATCAGCGTCATATGATGTCTTTGACAAAACAGAAAGTAACTAAATCTCTCTCAGATAACAGTTTGATTTTGGCACTGAACCATGTAACTTGCTATTATATTTTAGTAAAAACACATAGTGAAATGAAATGAACGTTCAGTATGAAACGTTCATTTCAATTCCAATGAATTATATATGAAAAACACTATATGTTATGTATGTTACCATGCAGAAACACAATATTTTGAAGGAAACTCCTTATCCGCTTCTGATAATATTCACCTTGATAATGAGTTCCAATGATGTGAAGACGCAGAAGATTACCAAAGGGAAAATATTTTGGTTATATATACAGCATGACATTGATTTTGTCCCACCAGATCATGGTATTGGGTTTATCATTATAGTCACGACAAGTGAGATAGAACATGACGTACATGGAGGTTATTAAAATGATGATGAAGTTCCAATCATCTTTGAAAATATCAGTCAACCATAATCGCATAGTTCATTTGAAAGGCTTCATAAATTATATTTTAGGTGATGAATGAATATGGGGGTAAAATGACAAACAATAAATAGATTACTAATCTGTTATGGTATTTATTTTATTATCCAATTTGATATTTCAACGATATTTTGATGCCAATTCATTGAAAGTATATAGTGATTGTCCTGTCTATTATAGCGATGATGACAAATGTTCTATGACCATGCTTATAATGAAGACGAATACAAATTAACTTTCATGAAGCATTAATAAACCTTGGCTGCTAAACTTTTCCAATAATACACAAAATTGCTTCATTGTTATTCGTAAACATTACTCTTTCTCGAACATGGAATATTATAGGCACAATCAAAGGTCATGATCAATGAAGTCATTTTACAATGTCTTATTCCGATTATTTGTTGAAAGAAAACGACCGTATGTATATCTGTCATCTTCTATCGTCTATCAAAGTTAAACTGAATCTTTCAAATTCAATAGGAGCATTTTTAGGAAATTTGTTATAATAAAGACCATGATGATGATGATCATGATGATGTTAAATATACAGAATTTCAAACCTACAATTATTTTTAAACGCGCCTTTTATTGTAATACATATGAAATGCATCAGTAAAAATCCCGATCCTCGTAAACAATAAACAGTAAGTTGTAAGGCATGATACCAATTGGCAGAAACAGGTTTGGCATCTTTCAAAGAATATACCCTCTTGGACTCGATATATCAATGTGATGACTAGAGGATTTCTAATCAGCATACCTACAACACACATATGCTATAAGAAAGTATTCTTGATGAACATAGCACTGGTTTATTTCAGATAACATTTCTTCCTGGTACAGTGTTTGCAACCACCTGAGGTTAAGTCTGAAATTAGTACTTAGAAGTCTGATTGTGGAGCGTACTCATAGGGGAAATAAACGAAAGTAGAATGTCTTCTTGTTTCGATTTGCGAGTGACACATGCATTACATCTTGAATGATATTGGATTTTATCTCAATTTATCATGTCTGGCCATGGTCACTTCAGAGCACTTTGTATACACTAACATTGTGTTATGAACAATGCTACTTTAGGGAATTGAACCGATTAGCATCAGCAACCTTTTCTGTCTTCCAATAAGGAACAAATGTTCATCTAGAAGTGTTTTCAAATTAAATGAGTCATTAAAGGTTTAAAGATAGCATTAAGTGTCACATTTATATAAGTGTTTGTATTCATAATTTAAATTCTTTTTGATAACTCTTTGAATTTTACATTCTTAACGGTTGTAGAAACGTTTCATATTTTTCTTTACATGGAATGTGCTCGATAGTATTTCACTTACATAAGTTGATCTAGTCTTGAAATTGTCCTTATTTATAATAGTTCTTGTTACCAGTTGTGTTAGATTGAAGTTTTTGTAAATTGAGGATACTAAACGGCCATTCATTTAATATTATTTATATAAAACGAGTTAATGATTAAGTATAAAACGAGCGAAAGCGAGTTTGATGCCAAATCATTAACGAGTTTTAAGAAAATAGTATTAAATGGAGGTAAATCTAGTATTCTGTTTATTACTTGACCTCAGTAATCAATTAAATTACCGAAAGTGTACTGAACGAAACATTTCTGCGACTTGGCTGCCATTGTTACGGCGGTGTGAACATTGTGACGTCACAACCAGACAATCTTATGACGTTATACTTGCAGCGGTATTACACTAGTTTGATATCGCCGTATAGATATTACACTGCAGTATCTCATACGGGCGAGTAATAAATTATAATATATGATACTGTTTGAAACCTGCTAGTTGTCTATATTCCAATGTTCAACCTGTTCTGTTATCTGGGGTCCTGATTCTTAATTGATTGAAAGGAAGTCAATATCGGTTTTAGGTGGGTGTCTCTTCTCTGTCGCGATCAATTCAGAACATATTGTCTACAAGGGATCAAGTGTGGATAGATCGTGCCGCGAAAAGTTGTATTGAACATTATGAGAACATGCATTATAATAATCTTTATAGTGCTTTTCAAACGTATTGAATGAAAAAATAACAGTATTTAAAGCATTTTGAATAGCGAATAAGAATTCTGTGCACTCAGATATATTTTTTTTTAGATACTCAGAATATAAATTACATTTCAATCATAATTTTTTATTGAAGATAGTTATCTTAATGAAAACATACTTGCATATGTAATCAGTAAGACTTGTGTGACTCTCCATTGTTATTCTGGGCCTTATTTTGAAAGGTTTATAAGTTAAAAGTTTACGTTTTGTGAGCGCCAATAGTGAACATTTGAACTTCTTTTTGTCGTTTTCAAGAATATGTGTTTATCATCCAAAACTGGGTTCCACAGGAGATATCTTTTGGCAGCAGATTTTGAACAAAGCCCCTCTGACGTCAAGTATAAGACATAACAGTTGTTTACACCATCAAGTAATGACATCACAATGCTATGACGTTATAAACACTACGACGTCACAATGCTATGACATCACCGCACTTGGAGTCTTGGGGCAGTGTTCAGTTATGTTCATTTGTCATTCAAATGTAATGAAAAATGATTTTGGATGATAAATAGAATCTCACCCGCGTGTCTTCTGATATCAAATATATCAACACTCGTTGATAAAAGTAAACATTTCGTCGGCAAGGCTCGGATATTTGTAACTTTCATCAACTCGTGTTGATATAATTGATATACGAAGACACTTGCGTGACATTTTCTATATACTAGCCCTCCTTAACTTGGATACAAAAGATAATAATTGCCAACTTTCTGTTGTTGCTTGTGTTATGCAGGCCCGTAAAATCAAATTATCAATTCTTTTAAGAATTATATTTCCAATCTTATTCAAATGACTTTAAAAACTTACTAGCTCACATGTCTTAATCAAAATATAAAATGATTATTTGCAAAACATGAAAATAAGATGTAATATATAATTCATTTAGCAAATTTTTTGTTGGTATCTGTTTCGAAACTGAGTGTGTAAATCTTCCCCTCAAGTGAAATTTGTTGTGAAATTTGAAGGGAAATGCTATAAATGGGCACATAATTACGACAATTCCTATCAATCCTCAATATTAAAAAGTATACGATAAGCCATTTACATGTTTCTGTTTGGTGATACTAGGTACTTTTGATGTAAGTCATGTAAATGTGTCATAAAAAGACATACACTAATTCCCTTCCGAAGATAATGTTCTTCCTGATGCTTTTAAGACTACAATTATATCATTAGTTTAAATGTCATCAGTGGGCACTGGATGACATTAGTGGCTCTAATGTTGAACTTAATGTGATAAACACGCCATTAATGGTCCTTATGTTTTCCATTTATGAATGGATAAAAAGTATTCGTCAACAAAAACCGTAATGTCGTAGCTTGAAATATTTGACGAATTCTTCACTGCCCCTTAGATATTTTTAAACGTACTAGTGCACGCCAATATTTTGTAAACACAACGAATGCACAGATACTGTATATCTTTCGATATTATTCACTATCCTCACTCCAAGTAATCTACCTCGTAAGTTATTTTTAAAAGATATTTACGAATTCAGGTACATGTAGTAAGGCGGACTTTTTAAGGCCAGAATTATTTAATGTTACGTTGAATCCGCATGAAGTACGATATCGGAAATATTAAAATTTTGCTCATAACCAGAAAAGCGGAAATGGCAGCCGCTATGGTCAATCTAATAACAATGCTGATACAGTGTTATAAAATCGCTTAATATACATCATTGCTTTCACAAAACATATTTCATGATTTTTTCTCAGTTCAGAGTGTAGGTAAATTCAATAGATGCACACAATACAAGTTCAGCCGTTTCCAAGTGTCAATATTTTATCTGTTTTGTGCACAGCTAACCATAGATATTTATATGTCCAAGCCGAAAGCGACTGTCTGAACGTTTTCATTGTTGATTGCAGGTAAATTGTGAAACATGTTTCGTATTTCATTGCATCGATAGAAAATAAAAGTGAATACATAAGTCCTCGTAAACCTTAAAATAGCCAATTCAAACTGTAAAAGTGTGCACTAGCACTAAATTTTGTGTGCCTCTATCCATGTGTTACAACAACAAATTGTATAAAATCGCTACGCTACGCTGTTGTTGCTGTTGCACATCGATAGAGGCACAACAAATGTAAAACAATCCTTATAATTACAAAATCATGTTCCCAAATGTAAACCAACGTATTGGTCTTGGTGTTGATTAGCTTTATTCGTTTTTCGTCGTTTAACCTGAGAATAGTGAGGTTATGACGTTGATAATATTGAGAAAATCAGACGCTATGATGATTTTATTTTTTATAGGTAACTAATTTATCTTTAACGAATCATATGAATTTTTTAAACTGTTAGCTATGGTTCCCTTTTAACATGTTTGGCTTATGTAACTGTTATTGGGTGCGATAGTGTGTTCATGTAATTGATGATACATACATAAATTGTTCCTATCATGCTCTTTATGAACATGATTATCTCAAAACATTCTGAATCTTGCAAGCTTCTTGAAAGTCTTCCTTTTTACAAGCAAACAATGATAACAGAGTTGTTAAGAAACGTCTTTGATTTAGTTTGGAAATCTAACCTGCAAACATAATCAAAGACAGGATTTCTTCAACATGTTTACGAAGATTAAGTCTAAGTTTTGTGTAAGGTATATTGTGTTTCTGTAAGCAATTCAACAAAAACCTTTGGTATTTCTTTGAATTGATATCGATTAATTATTTCATCCTTCAGTTACTTTGAATATATAAAAACGAACGCCTCTTATTCAATGCATGACCATAGAGATTAGCTTCATACGTATAGCTGCGAATGACTAAAATAGCATGTTAGCAGATAGCTCGATTGATAAGATATATTGGCGGTATTAATTCTCAATTTGCTAATTTTTTGTTTTAATTTCCCCGTGGTAAATGACTGAAAAATCTCACGATAAAAATAATGAGTAGGTTGTTGAGGTAAAAAAACTGCATGACTTATTTACTTATTACCTACAGAAAATGCTTGTAAGAATGGATATCTTTTCACTGAAAAAAAACATTTCCAACATCATTTGAACAATCTCAATGCATTTTGCGACAAACTGTTTCAGTGAAAAAGAACATAAACTATCTTATATTTTCATTATATCCATGATGAAAGTCGTTATTACTGTGCCTGTTTAAGACGCCAGACATGACTTGTCTGAGTTTTTTCTTTTGCTCAGAAAACGTCAACGGGACGAACTCTCATACAGGAAAATGTTAGATCGTCTGTGATAAGTACCAGAATTCACTCCCTTGATTTAGTAACCAAGCTACAGTGTCTTTGTTAACAGTGATGGATGAAATGACTACTTTTGTAGGTTTCCTGTGTTTAAACCTACCGATAGTGGTCAAATTGAATCTGAGAAAAGCGCTTTGATAACTCAATGCAGACACATGTATTGTTCTAAGGTCTCTTTGTTAAGAAATTCAATGGCTCGTCCTTCTTTTCTTCTTTGTCTGCAATTATTCAAGAGATAATGTCCATTACCTTCAAATACACTTATATTCAATCAACTCCATGTATATAATATTTGTATTGTATTGTTTGATGTATATATGTATATATGTTCTTGTACCTCTTATACTGCTGTCTGCAGCCTGAGTGTAATAAAGTTCAGTCCAGTTCAGTTCAGTTCGTCACAATAAGCCATTAAAGGAAATACATTGTTGCAGACACATGTATTGTTCTAAGGTCTCTTTGTTAAGAGATTCAATGTCTCGTCCTTCTTTTCTTCTTTGTCTGCAATTATTCAAGAGATAATGTCCATTACCTTCAAATATACTTATATTCAATCAACTCAATGTATATAATATTTGTATTGTATTGTTTGATGTATATATGTATATATGTTCTTGTATCTTTTATACTGCTGTCTGCCGCCTTAGTGTTATAAAGTTCAGTCCAGTTAGGTTCAGTTCGTCACAATAAGCCATTGAAGGAAATACATTGTTGCAGTGCCCAGGATTGGACATGTACACCATCACCAACTTCGATTTTCATTTAAGACTAACTAACTAATGATTGGTTTGTTGTCAGTATTTAATGTGTAAATATCACCTATCGAAAATAATGTTTGTGAATTTAAAGAGGGCAAACGTATTTATGTGAAACGCCAATTACTGTGAAATAATCAAAGTTGAAATATTATGTGTAAATATCACCTATAGAAAATCTTCTTTGTTAATTCATAGAAGGCATATATATGTATGTGAACCACTCATTTTTGTGAATTAATCTCTGTTTTAATCTTAGATGTCATATATAATCAGGCAAAATTTTACTTCATGCAAATAATGGAACAAAAAATTTATAAATGACATGATAAGAAGAGAGAATATGTGAAAGTCAGACGTGTTAAATGAGTATATTTGATCTTTTATTATGAATATGGAATACCGTATCATTGATAATCGCTAATTTTCAGGTTTGAATAATTTGAATAACAGAGAAGAGGCACAACAAAACAATCCATAATTATCCTGGAACAATATAACGGCGAAGTGAAAAATCAGGAATTTGTCCCCAAAGACTGCAAGCACTACTACACTGGTCGTAATTTGTATGTCGCAGAGGGAATTCATGTCAAAGATATATGAGGAAGTTAGCAACGGTCAATTTGTTTTTTTGATTGATTTTGGAAGCTGAGTAGTGCCAAGAAAACAATATAACCGAAACAGATTGAATAATATTAGTGTCAAAAGATCGAGTTTGATTTCATCTTTCCCGAAACAGAGATAGAGCTCATTGACATGTGTGAAAATATATCGTACTGTTGTTTAAGACATTGTTTAAGGCATTAAAGGTGCTGAGTCATAGAAAAGTTACAAAATTACAATTTCCATTTGTTATCTTATTATTGATGTCTATCATATGACATCAGGATTATTGTATGGAAGAAAATGGTATAAACAATAAGATAAAATATATTTCATGTTCATTTACTGATGTCAAAGCGTCAGTTTCATGTACATGGCCTTCTCTAAAATCATAGACTGGATTAACCTATATAAAAATAACCTAAGATATTTCATCAACCCAGTTAACTTTCAGATTTATAATTTTAAAACCAAATATACTAAGTGTCTCCCTTTTTAGTTTCTGAATTTAAAGGTTTCTCAGAAGGAAAATGGACCTGAGGTACTACTGTCTGCTGATGGGGACTGAACGTCATTCGTGCATAGTACAATCTTCTAAAGGATATCTGGTTTCGTATGGCCATGCAATCTCTAGTTTTGATCGCTTTAAAAACATTTCTATATCCACATTGAGTGATTTATTTTAGATGATTAGGTTCAAATATGTTTCTATAATGTCATACATATTTACGAATTTGATTTTGAAATATTGGTGAGCTTCTAACTTATGCTTATGATGAGACACTTGTTTATTTGATTATTATTTCACAGATATAACATGATAGTACAAATGTACATGAACTGAGAAAATTCCAATACCACAAATACCGACGACATATTTGTTATTTGTTGTAAGGCAATTCCATCTTTGTTTGGAAGGATTTCCCGTGGAGCACATTGTATGTGATGGTTAATATCCTTTTTATTTAAGATCAGTCTTGAGTTGATATGAAGTGGACTGGTATATTCAATGTTAATCGTATAGAAAAAACTAATAAGTCATGGATTAATTGAGAAAATAAAAGCGAAGTCTTCTATTTGCGACCAACAGATAGTAAATAAGAAGAAAACAGTTTAAAAACATGGTGTAAAATTACCGATCTCTATCACTCTTGATGATGTTAGTTTTAGGCTTCTGTCAGGGTTGGATTTACTAAATAATAGGATATTCAAGCCTATAAGAATTTCCACTTACATTGAATTGATCAATCTTAATATGAAATACGTTTATACGAAACGTCAGGGCCCCTTGAATTTGCATAACATAGAATAAAACAACATCTTAAGAAACATGTTCTATTGCTACCCTTTTACCGCCTACATGGTTATACGAGTTGATAAATCATCAATTTTATAGCAAATAGAGTAAGCAGTTGTTTACAGTTTTTAAATGATTGAATGATATATAATCATTGCTTAATAGTGAATAGAGATTTTAATCTTCATTCCATGAGCAAACTCAAACTAAGTATCACTTAAGAAGAGGTGATTTACTGTCAAGTATGTCTTAATGAATGTGAAGATGTAGTAACAAAATCATGCATCAGTAGGCATGAACAGTACCATTGGTTGGAAAGTGTACAGCGTTTAACATTGCTACACTATAAGAGGAATTACGATACGTGTAATACCATGTGTTATAACTACAAATATGTACAATAAAGTACGAGAAGGTGTCAAATCAAAAGTTGTGCTTTGAATTATTGGAATAGATAAGTCAAAGTGTTCAAGAATTCAGCTTCAAACAATTTACACATCAGTTGTTGAAAGTTATCGTAGCCTGGATTTCCTTCCCCGACAATTATAAACTGTTTATCAGTGTCTTATGAATACAATGGGGACTCAGAAGGCAAGAGAACCAAAGTAGACTATTAAGTACTACTAGAGATTAAGAGTCAAGTGTGCAAGGCATTGTAGTGATTATTGGATTTCTCATCTCTGGATAATCTCTAGTCACGATAACTCCCAACAACTCCCAACACATGTCTACACACATAAATAGATCCCGTGTGGGATGATTGTGTTGCAAGCAATCTTTCTGAAGGTCCCAAAGAGAAAAGCATTTGTGGAACAATAAAGTTTTGATTAGTTGGCAAAATCAGTTGAAAAGTAGAACGCCGGTTTCCGAACTCATATTATCATGAAACCAAAAAACGATATTTGAGTGAATCATAAATAATTAATTAATGTTAATTAAATTTTTTCACAAAGTAGGACCCCATGCCTTCGTTTTGGCAACATCGTACATCAAATCCTGTACAAGTATATACAAATTTTGATTCAGATTAAAGAATGAACAAACCAAACACCTGGTTTATTTCCATATCAATATCATTTCTATGTTCTCCTTTGTGGTACAAGAGCATTCCATATTAGAAATTGAAAACAATCAAGACACAAGATAGACTCACAAAAACCTATCAGAGCTGAGTGTTATCTAACGACTTCAGGTCGTCATGACGTTGTTCACCGCGCGTACACATGAATATCCCGTATGAAATATAGACTTTACACAGACCACAGCATGTACTTTAGCATATTTACTTAATCTAACTGTACTTCTATATGTATTACTATATCATATTTACATGTACATGCATGTTTTATTATGATTGACATCACTCCTGTACATATTTTCTCTGTTTAATGGAAAACTACACCAACCATGTATCTGACTCATAATTTGGACATATGAAAAAAAAAAAAAAAAAAAAAAAAAGGCTTTACGACACAAATAACATCAAGTGAAGTAAAAAATCATTTTTATTACAATCATTTAAGCGCTACACATTATTGCTATGAAGTAATATGCAATTATGCAGAATCTCTACATATCATGAATGAATATATTCCGATTGTAGTCCTTCAGTCAGAACTGCATGACTCAAATTTTATCTGAACTTTTTGGACATTTAATATGAAAAGTCAGGTTTTTATATATTAATGAAAACAATATATACCTTAATTTAAATTGTGCCTAGGGCCATATGCTGTTTGGTAAAATAAGCTTATTTGAGAACACCCACACACACTAGTTGAAAAATAGAAAACGAAGGCACTTATTTTCAGTGTTTTTGAGGTCTTCTTGTTCTGAAGATCTGTTTGTATTGTTTTTTTTAGCAATCGACTTTCCCTTTAGCGATATTTATTTGTGATCCTGTTTTTAATTTATAGTTTCTCTCATTAAAGATCCATGTAATAGGAAATAGCCCACGCAAAAAGAGATTGAAAGGAACAACTCATTTGTGAAAAAAATTGTTGCCAATCTTTTTAATTGTTACTTAATAATTATTGATACAATCTTGGAATAGTTATTTTTTCCTCACTTGCACACTTTTCTTGCCAAAAAGAATCAATGAACTTTTTGTAGTTGTTGATTTTTCTATTTTCAATTCATAATGCGTTTTGTTTATGTCAATATATCTAGTGTATTCATTCATATACATATGTCATCAATCATTATCAACAACTCCAAAACCGTTTTTCTGATATATCTTATACTTTGCAGAATGCAGTATTCTGTTTCCTTATTGAC
Organism: Phorcus lineatus; assembly: GCA_921293015.1. NCBI lineage: Eukaryota > Metazoa > Mollusca > Gastropoda > Trochida > Trochidae > Phorcus > Phorcus lineatus. The sequence goes on along the minus strand of OV121081.1, from coordinate 45,168,601 downwards.
AATGTTGTAACTTTTAAGGTAGGTCTATTTTTATAATTTACTAGATGAAATATGCAACATGGTTAAGATATTCATATTCTGTATTCATATATTCACGATCATCAGTCTCTCCCAACAGAGGTAGCTCCCTCATAAATTCCTATCCAATCTCTGTTTTAATTCTAGCGTTTCTCGGTCTAGAAATGTTGATGCTTGATAAGAGCTATTTCTTACTAGACTGGAAAAAAAACTCGGGAAGAGCTCGTTTTAGAACAGAGGTGACAGGGCTACCCATGTGGGGAGAGAATGGGAGAAAATAAGGAATCGAAAAATAGAGTGGGTAGATTCAACGGTGATGACATGACGGACATTGCCAATACCTCTGAGATGAAAATAACAAGATTTGCAAAGGTTATTGACTTAGGATTCCAAGTAGAGACATGAATTAAGAATAACGCCACCATATTTTACAGTTTGAGTTGGCTGATTAACAGAATCTGCAGTGAAAACGTGAAGATCTGATTAGAGAGGTTTCTGCTTTTTGCTAACTACAAGGGCTTCAATCTGGCTGTCGATCAGTTACAGCTTGTTGATAGTCATCCAGGATTTGAGTCGCGACAGTGTGTCTAGGGACCTTTCTGAATATCATATTTGAAACTGTTTTCAAGAAGCTGTTGAAAATATCTCAATGATTTGAATTTTGCCATTGTCATTAAATCTTGGTAAACACAAGTGTATCAGTTCCATACCCATTTTACTCTTACAACACTTTAAAGATATCACAAGAATACCGACATTTGAAAATGACAAACACAGTGAAATTTAATGCTTTGACCTTCGATTTAAGATATATATCTTTAAATATACGGATAACATCATGGGAAGTAATTAGGACCCCCTTGGGCTCACCAGATAGTGTGAAACCGGTCGGAGATTGAAACCATTTCCGGAATTTTGTTTTTATCTATCTGCATATCTTTTGAAAAGCTATATCTATTAAATCTGTTCTTCTGTACTGTAAATCAAAGAATTCAATTCGACTGTTCACTGAAATCTTTCTTCAAAGTAATTGAAAAGAAATATTCATCCTTATCGTTACAATATCTAATGTTTTAAATCACATGGTTTGGCACATTTTAAATGTCACATACCACAGCACAGCACTTCAGCAGAACTCAGCAATAAGGTTCTTCAACCTTCTTTTACGTAACATGGAAAATACTGGAAATCGATAAACTTTATATCCATGGATGTGCTATGGCCAAATTTAATGAGTTTGAATGAAGCTTTCGTGGTATAATGCATTACTCAGTAATAAGTTACGGTAATGAGACATTAGTTTAAGAAACATAATATCCGCATTAATCATTACTGATGTCATATGTAAGTGATAGCCATGAAAACTTATGTCATGCTGGTATTGCTAATTAGGCTTATAAAAGACTACTTGCATTGCTGACAAGAGAACGAAAGACGAGCAGACTTCACGAGTCTTGACGAGAATAATATCAAAGGGTATGGATAAAACGTAGCTTTAGAACTAATCAAATGCATATGTTCTTATAAATTTCAAATGTCTTTAAATAACGTTCAATACAACTTCTTGTAACACGAACTATTAACCCCTTGAGATAAGTAGACAGTTTGTTCTGAAGTGATCGTGACACAGAAGAAACACCAACATATTCCAACATCCCATGTCTTTCAAAATCATGGGAATTAAAGGCACTGATGATAAGAGATTGAGAACAGTGGGATATTGCCAACTAGCAGAATTCTTCGTTAATAACGTTAAAACACTGTACATCAACATTTAAAAGAATCCATGCTACTCGATTTGCTAAGAATATGGATAAGTTATAAGAATTGAAATTTATCTTATGCATGTGAAGAAAAATATATAACTTTACTTACAACAATTGATAATTTTCAAGAAGCTATCAAAAAAAGTTGTAAGTAAAATGTGAAATTAATAACTTGTCTATATACCTATGTATTTCATCAATGGTTCAAAGACAGATTTATTGTGAAAATGTACACATTCTATCTTATACTTATTATCCAATATTATCAAGATGTAATGCATAACTCACACGCAGTCTAAACAAGATAGAAATCCAATTACATTTATTTTCCCTATGGGTACACTCTACAATCAGAGAGAGATTTACAAACCCTTATGTCAAACGAAAGGGCAAAAGGTTTCAAACACTGTACCTAAGAAAGGCTATCAAAATAAAATCAGTGCTTTATTAATTGACTGCAGTAGAAAACTGTTTTACATGCAGTAAGGTTTAGGTGCAGTTCTAGACTGAATTTCAGCGCAGTATCACCCATGGTTTCAGGTCGCAGGTTTCACAGCACGATGGTGTTGCGAGCTTTCTCCCTGCAATTATACTAGCAGCCGCAATATAAGCGAAATACTCTTGAAAGCGGCGTTAAACCCCAAATCCGCTCACCTTATTAATTGGAATATATTGTAATAAAATATGTTTTTATTTTTTTCATGTAAAATTGGTTTGCCTATTCAAAAGATCGTATCAACATGGATACATTATTTAATACCTTGTAAGGCATGTTTTAAACATCTGCTGTTTTTCTCTGTTCTAGCTGTTTATTAAGACTATAATTCCTACTGATAAATCTCGAAATACATAAACTAAGGTGCTAAATGCATAATCACTGACATTTAAAATTACATTATCATATGCATAATAAGTTGGATCTAAATATCTTAAAAAGACCATATTGGGTCATTTATTTCTAATGTTGAAATAGAAAGGTTATTATTGTTTGTCATTTTAATATAGTTTTATGAAAATATAAACTAGGCATGACCAATTATGAAATTGTTTATAATCACTTTAGAAACAGTAGACTCTAATCATCAATGTTATAAAACTGAGGGAACCATAGACTTCTTACAAGCTTTCACAGGCAAGAATATTTATCGAAAAGAGTTTTCCCTTTCTTCTTTTAATGCTACTGATTTGAACATAATTATCATTTCTATAACTTACATGTACTTGAACGCCATGTTTGACCTGACATATCGTGACTACAGTTATTAACCCACTAGACACCCAATACTGCGATGCAGAGGAAAAAAATCAATGTCATTCTGCCGATATCGCATAGGGCGTATTCCCTTGGGGCATCCTATTCGTCTCTTTATCATTGGAAAGTGGGGAAATAGACGATGTCATTATCATGGTGATTATTATTAGAATAAAGGGAATAAGGAGAATAACTGGACCTAAACCATCGATATAAGGCTCATTTAAATTTTTATGATCTTAATTAGAACCGACATTACATATACTGACATGGTCAACTATGTGATGTTGCAATCTAGGATTTTCGCTCAATAATTATTTTATTTCATTATGGGTTTTCTACTGACAATAAGATTTAATTCATTGAGAAATTCAAAACGATTTTTACACGTTAGTTAGATGTATATTTACCACATGTTTTGTCAAAAACAACAGAAGACGGATACGATAAAAAGCCAATATCAAGCAAGACTTGTCCCAATTTTCTAAGTAAAATTACATCAGGAAGGATTCTAACGTGACTGTATACAGAAAGGTCGTTGGGATTATTACTTTACAAGTGGTACAAAGTGAGTTTCATTAGATCGTGTATGTAAGAAATGGAATACATTGAAATTGTAAACTATTAAAACGATGTATTTCATTTTTTTGCACATATGTTTACCACAATGTAAATAAGTTATAACTCCATGGTCACGTGTAGACTTTATACTGTTTGTCATTTTTTTTATTGCTAGGGACATCATTGAATAGAAACTTATTTCTCACACGAAGCTTTGTTTAGGCTTCCTAAACAAGGCGTAGGAACAAGTCGATAATACGTGACCTTTTCATGAAGCTGTGACATCAGCTTTTAGGTTTATTTAGTTCTCCAACTTAGGATACCCTCTCCATGATGTACAATGGTAATTTACATTTTTGTTTAAAGGCATATGGCAGAAAGTTAACAAGAAAGTAGCTTAGAAAAAAAAGAACATAATATTATTGAGAATAATATTGGTTTCTTACATGTGTTCAAATGTGTTTTGACTCACTAATAAATGTTTGGACTAACTTAGATAGATTTTTGTTTTGACATGGTGATAGGCCTACACTTCTTTTTAGCAAAATTTTATCATTAACTGCAATTCCTACTGATTTACAAATGCGCTCAATAGGTGACACGAATTTTAATCTCTGTTGTTTATACAACGGACATTCAAAGAAATAATGATATGAATTCTCAACAAGACTACCACCTACACAACTAGGTCAGTTTTAATCCCAAATCTATACGAATCAAAGTTCAAACTACTTCCTCAATACTGAAACTTGGTATGAATTATATTAGGATTTCTTTTACCGTACGAGTAATACAGAGGTACATGTGCCCCGTTGTTGGGTATCGATGATTCAAACGCAGAAATAGTTTGTGTGTTATGAACGGTGGTTAGTAAGTTATTCCAAGAATTTATTGTCGACGAGAAAAAAAGATTCTTTTGAATCTTTAAGTCTTGAGAAAGAGATTGACATATATTTTACAAGCTGCATAAATTATACTTTGAATAAGAACCCTTGTTCATGGGAAGTAATTCGTTCAAGTATAAAGGGACAATTTCATTTTTGAACATCAAACACAACTTTTTGCAATGTTACCCAACCTGTTTCAAAGTAAAGAAATCCATTTGATGTATATATAGGTAAACCAGTCACTATTATCGACGCTTTTAGTTGTATCTGCTCTTAACTTCTTTTTTTGTTCAAAATTACATCCGTCCCAAACGTTGCATTCGTATTCTAATTGTGGCCGAAAGAAGATGACATAGATTCTATTAAGGCTATCTCTACAAAATACATTTTTCAAAAGGCGCATGGAGGCAACCAAGATGATTATGAATATTTACAGTTCGTACTTCAACACCGTCAAAATACATATGTGGCAAATCATTGCCATGGGAAACGTTTAACTTGTCAGAAAGATATTCAAAAGAACTTTCCACTGGACTCTCGTTTTATCTAACATAGTTTTCTTAAGTAAAATCGTTACATTACTTCATTGTAATAGTAATAGGTGTTTGGTTGTTGCTGCAGCTTTCGTGTGTTTTCAACAATACATGTCTTTGATATTCATGCAATGTTTAACGCATTAAGATATTTTCGGTTTCACAAATGTATCAATAAATGCAATAAAATCCTCAAAACTTATACATGAAATCGTTTTAGAAAAAAACTTAAATAAATAATTGCATGCTGAAAATAGAGTTTCATCAAAAGATTAAAGAACTACATGAATGATTACTATGTTGCATGCTTATTGAATTGAGAACAATTATGATGGAAAGGATGAGCTAGATAAAATCCTTAAAAAATAGATAAATGGTCATGCAATTTCCTTTGAAATGAAGACAAATATTGATATGGTGAGGCAACTGATTACATGACATGCTTATCATCAATAAAACATTAATATCATTCAAATATGACATTATTGTCGGCCCTTTCGGTCTAATTATAAATGTCTTGTGCACCTTTGTGCACTGACATTGCTAACAAGAGGGAGGGCACATTACTCTGAATGTAAAACTATTCAAATACAAGAAAATGAATCTAGTGGCAGCGCAGCAGCTGATAATTGGTGGCAACTGGCATTGGATTACGATCATGTCTAAAATTTAGACTGCACTTTTAAGATTTGATTGTCATGTTCATTTTCAAGACATTATAATGATTTTATGTTTTACAAAATCAATTTTTTTTCTGAGCATGAAGTATGCTTCAATTCAGCAACTACTTTAAAGAATATGTTACTGAACATTATGACTCAAATTTTTAACACCTCATTTGATGAAATGACAGGAGTAAACCTGTGATCAAGTCATTTCGTTTTTAGGGAGACCAAGCTATGTTCCTGACAACCACTTTTGACATTAATTGATTTTCACCTAACAGTACAGATAGAGAATATTCCCCTGCCTAATTAACAATAGCTATTATAAAAAGGAAACTATAAATCTTCATGAAATAAAATGACATGGTCTTTAATCTTATATGTATTAATATCTTCCATATTAATAATACTTTTATTCAATTAAATTCACTTTCGCCTCTCTTCAAAGCTAATCACCTAAATCTATTGCTAGCATGTCATTTTCCATTCATTTGTCTTTTGAAATCTTAGCCAAGTATTCATCATCTTAAGGCTTTGAATATTGAATGTGTTCCTCTTAAATCATCTAGAGCTCGCCCACCATTCCATTCAACACAAGACACTTTGATTTTATTTAATTAGGTGAATGTCTCATTCAAAGGGGCGAGACTTGCCTCTCTTAAAATTATATGTTCAATGTGCATTCTTATATCAATTTGAGATGTCTTCAATCTTAGTACCTAGGGCTCACACACTTTTCTTTTGAACACTTGTTGAACATAATTGTATGTGATTGACGAGAACAGGAACCTCAGGAACCTCAGGAACATCAATGTTGTATTTTCCAAAGTTTTCAATATCAAAGGTTCAATGAAGTATGTAGATAGAAACATCAAATAGGTTCAAAGAAGTATGTAAAAAGAAACATCATAGATAAAGCCTAGAGATTCCTTGTTAATGTATGGTACTTATATATACGAATATCGTAGTGCTAAGGGAGCTTGGAAAACATAGGACTTGTCTGTGTTCATTATAACCAGTTGGAATTAGTGTTTAATATAAGCTGTCAACTTGAATAATATCAATACTGATGTTTACTGATAGACTGGAGGGAAATAGTTGTTGTTAAGTTAATAATTGGACATCATAGAACTTCAATTTACATATCAATTTTCAACTCAAAAGGTCTGCAGAAGTCATTTTGAAATTATTGAATAAGCATGTTCAATAATATATATTCTGCCTAATTTATATCCCCTTGTTGATGCTCAGCTTCAAACTAACTACAATCTATAACTACATAATACAGCAAAATAATGGTGTTACCAAAAAAGTAATAATGTAACATTTAGTACTGTAATAGATTTGATATTTTGACACTGATTTCATTACATTTCTACTAAAAGGTATTGAAACAATATCCATAATGTGTACTTTTGAAAATGTAATAGCATGTTTGATGTGATGTAAATCATTATCGTCTTGAAAAACTTAGGTGGTTTTTGCCTATTCATTTCTAACCGAATTAAGATTAATAAACCATTTGAATTGGGTATTTTCCGATATACACAATGTTAAAGGAATAAAATGGCTTGTTTGAAATTAAGTACAGGAATGTCTTTTCAGAAACCACTTTTCTTAAATGAATGGTAACCTTGTTTTATGTATTTTACAAATCTTATTAACTACAGTCCTAATGAAAAACATCACATTGCCTTACATTTAATCATGATACCGTAACGTTACTCACTAGAGAATAATCAATTACCGAATCAGTAACAATTAGCAAGCTTTCCTATGTCTATCTGAACAATGCATTGATTCTTACAATTTGATTGAGTGATTGAGTTGGGGTTTCACGCCGCTTTCAAGATTATTTCACTTATATCGCGGCTGCTGGTATTATTGCAGGGAGAAAGCCCGCAACACCATTGTGGCTGTGTGAAACCTGCGAGCATCGGCTGGAACTAGCGAACCATGGGTGATACTGCGCTGAAACTCAGTTTAGCATTGCACCCAAACCTGACTGCGTGTAGAACAGCAACTTGATTGACGTTATGGAACTAAATCTAAAAGAGCAATATCAGTCAATAAAAATGATATATGGTTTTCTAAACAGTAGTAAAAGATTTTTTCAAATATATTATTTTCAGGAAATTTGATTGTTAATCAAGACATACCGGATAATATAGATTCGAAAGATACTACAGAACACCAGACCTTCTATGATTTTTCTTTACTATGCACTGCTTTCCTTGATTAAGTTACAGTAACGCCAGACAGCGCCGAAAATACCATTGAAATTGAATAATCCCACATGGTGTAAATTAAGACGGATTTAAGTTTCGTTGCTTCTTATAACTCAATGATTACACACACACCATGAAGCAAACAGGGGTAGTTTTGTGAAAAACTTGAGATTGCTTTGAAAGGATATTCATTCATGTGATTCCCGTTACCCTGTATCAAATCTACATCGAAAATGTCCGAATGGGCTCCATCAGAATGTTTTTCATTGAAAATATTGATTTCAAAAAGCATTTTCAAAAAAGACAAGAAAGTTATCTTTGATTTCCCAAAAGATAAACAGTTAACAATGTTACTGTCTTTTTTACCAGATAATTTGTAATCAAGATCTTGCGACTAATGTTAAATCGTTAGAAAAACTTCAAACTGAGTTTTCTTATCTTAATTATCGGATTGTCATCATGTTGACAAGGTCCTAGTGATTGATTGGATAAGCTATGTTGTCTGGTTGTTTGAGTGTAGAATCGAATGAAACTATAATACCATTTCCAAAACGTCAGGAATTTATTCTATTATTATTATACTTTTTTTTAATGAAATAAAGCAACATTAGAATCATTTTCAACGTAACAAATCGGAACATGTGCATATGTGAAGAAATTTATTGAACCTCAAATTCTATTTAAATTGTATCAAACATTTCAACTACAGAACGCACCCCTCCTAGTGAATAATAATAATAATAATAATAATAATAAAAATAATAATAATAATAATAATAATAATAATAATAATAATAATAATAATAATAATAAGTATAAGTATAATAATAAGTATAAGTATAATGATAAGTATAAGTATAATAATAAGTATAATAATAAGTATAATGATAATAATAATGATAGTCTGAGTGGTCTGAGTGACGTGTTCACAAATCTATATAACTATTCTCCTAAAAGGGTCTCGTCACAAGTAGAAATGACATTGAGAGATCGCTTTTATCAATCCTGGCGAAGTTCTGTTCTCAATAGCTCTAAATATATGTACTATGATCTGAATAAAGATACATCTTCCTTAGAGCGATATCTCCTACTACAAAAGTATTTCCATATTCCATTTTAGAATTAATACCGAGTAATCATAACTTACCGGTAGAAACCGGCAAATGGCGTGGTCTACCCCGTGAGGATGGAACATGTCCTCTGTGCGATTCTCCAGCCATAGGAGACGTGCAAAACGTGTTTTTGAGGCATGATTTGTTATTCACAGTCAGAGGGTGGTAATGCTACGCCATGATGAAGATGTCGATCACCAGCAATTGACTAGGGCGTGTCCCTCTAACGTGTGTTTCGTGGCATAGCCTACAAATGAAACAAGTTTTAAAGTATATAGAAGTATCTTGTTTACGGCTTAGAATTTCTGTTATATCATTTATATATCAGTGATTAAAACATTTAAGGGACAAATATTAGGGTTAGCAACATTGTCCTTACTATAGTTGTAGATAACCAATTAAGAATGTTACACATATGAACAATTACACCGACTTATAATTCACTTATTTAAAACCAGAATACCACCTTAAATTTACCAGTTGGTTGACTAAGTTCTAGATGTCAGTGTCAGCAAGTTCAAAATGAATTTATACCTAGTAAATTTGACAAATCAATCAATTATGAAAAACATCATTTGTTATTTTCTACTGGCATGTACCATCACCCCAGGCGAAGTTGATTACATTAATACAATGAAGTATTCCATATAATTATATATATCAAACATCAGACATTGATTTTCAATTACTCAATGTTATTTTCTGTAATATTGATCCCCGAAGGCGAAATGGTTGCCTTTTGTTAAGCATACATGAAATACCGCTAAAACAATGTCATAATTGCCAACTGGTACTTTCTTTAAGTATTGGGATGTTTTTGGATTTGATTGGATGACTCCGGATGTGATGATTTTGGCAACTACAATAGAATGCAAAAGAATTTTTTTTATTTAGCCTTTTATAATTCTCTCTTAATGAGATACTTCAGCGAATACAAATGATCATGACTTTCGAATGTCCTTCAAATTCAGTCAATTGACAAGTTTGGTCAGGTATTGATGATGATGTTGATGTTGATGTTGTAAGATCGATTGAAAATCTATCATTGAGTTTTCAAACACGTTTATTCATCCTCAAGATACAATATTACACAAATAAACAAATTCATCGACGTTTAAATTACTCTAATGAATCTGATATTAACATGTTGACAGTTTATTCTATTTTTTTCATCGATACAAGTTCCATACTCCATATTTTCACACTTGTACGAAACAGTTGACAATATTGCTGCATTTGATTGTTATAAATTGCAGTTAAATGATTAATAATCTAATAGAATAAAGAATGACAGCAACTAATTGGTACTGTTGAGATAATATCTCACATATCTAATCATAGCATATTTTAAAATGATGTGAAGTGAAGGGATGAATGCCACATAGTTCTATTTTTCCCTGTGAGTTGATTGTTTATCATTCTATGTTGGATAATAAGGCAATGCAATATGTAGGACAAAATATGCTCTAGGCAAAAAAGTTCTTTGAGCTAACTAATAAGCTTAGATTTTCATAAAAGAAAAACGTCTAATTTATCATAATAAGAATGCCTTTCCTCTTCCAATTTTCCAATAACAAGAGCGTGGGTGTCTTCGAACACCAATTTCATAATACCATTAAATGAATTTCTCACAGCACATTTAAGAAAAAAGAATAATGTTCTTTTTAGTACAAAATCAAGAGCAATGGAACGTTTTAAGGGACCGGTCATTTATAACGGGGGTGAGCCGGGTTTTTTTCCTTGGGATTGCATATTAAAATGTGGCCCTCCCCAACTCATCGTAGTTTTCTTCATGTCCCTTCCCATCTATAGGTTGAAAGATAAGCTCTGGAGAAAATGATTTCTACAAAGCACACAAAAAGTTTAAAATGTACAAATTCTTTGGGCGTAAAGGACCCAACAATGTAAAAAGACAAATCTTCGTACCATAGGGATTAAATTACCAAACATCATAACATTTAAAATATTATTGCCTGAGATTGAGTTAAACAAATTTAACTTTAGTCTGTAGCACAAGTTATCTATAGAATTTTGAAGTTACATAACATAAGTATAATAAAGGAATATCTTGGAATCATAGAATTTACGTTTCATTTTCCTATGTTAAATAATATTTCAACAATGAGTGTTTGATCTATAAGTGGAATAAAAAAATGTGAAGCATGGAAGCTAGATATCAACAATGGAATGTATTTCTCCTTTAAAATATGGCTATATTAAGACATTTGCACAAAACAAGCCATCTGCTTAAGTGTTATGGTTTCAAAATATCTTATTAATGTGAAAGATAAATATAATCATTCAAATATTAATAATTTGACTTGCTGTTTTAACTGCATGAGTATATTTAGTATTAAACGTACGCGTGTATATACCTTGTATAAAAATATATCAAACAGTAGCTAACGCATATCAACTGCTTGTTAACGTTCTACCTTTTGTTCTATAAGTATAAGGAATTCGAACAATGAATAAGGCAAAGGATTCATGGAGATTTGTATATAAGCATTTGTTTTTAAGAGTATAACCTAGTCTGGGTCAAATTCTTCCCTGAAAACGCCCGGCCCAACTCTGTAATAAATGACCTGTCCCTAATCTCAAACAGCCAGGCTTTTGTCCATGATTGATGATGTGATATTAATCATAGTAAATTTGGGATCCAAACACTTTCGATTTAATCTTGAAATCAACATCTTTACATCCTTGTACTGAATTATGGAGCATGCGTAATCTCAATTGGAATTGAAGATGTTACAACTAAATGAGATGCTTCTCTTTTCCAACATTTTCTAGTTGATTGGTGATGGAAAAGGTGTTAAATTCAAGTTTAAGTTACTGCAACGCATAACTTGATGCTTTTATCTGTCTCGTATCAATCTTGCTCATCTCATGTTAAAAACACTTCTAAGAAAACCTTGAATGATTGACAGAGGTCGTATGAAAACGTAAAACATTCCTTTTGCTGCAATTTTCTTTCGTACAATTACAATTCATTAACAGTGTCCATTGCGGATATTTCCTTCTCATGTTCCATTAACACTAAATTCATTTCATTAGAAATCTTCAAGTGTTTGATTTATATGGTTGCTTTCAGCAGTTTCATCGAGATAAAAGGAAAACATGTTTTAGCTTGACTTCAATATGTCTTTATTTGAGAGCAGAGAATTCTGGACATCGGTTTGTGTCAATAAATGACTTACGTTGCCGTCTTCTTTTGACTGTGTTTTAGGGAAATCTCCTTCATACGAATACAAGATTATGTAAAGAAAAAACATGAGTTTGGCTTTCTTTATAAATCCCATTTTGACTACTCCCAAAATGACTACTCCTTATATAAACACAAAACCAGTGTTGCATGAGAAACCTCTCCCCTATTTGAAATATTGGACTGAACCACAAGTAGTTATGAAACAGGTTTATTATCAAGCAACACAGTATCCGGAGAGACATAAAAAACTACATAAAAAGTATATTCTTTAAACGTGATAAAATATAAGAAAGACACAACAAAGAATGTTCTTTTTTAAAAATTACATAAAAAGTACGTTAACAATTCGGATAAAGTGTATAAAGGACATAAAAAGTATATCAAACATGATAAATTCGGGTAAAATGTAAGAGACATAATTTTTTAAAAAGTAATAAGGACATAACAAGTCTATTCTTTAACCATGCACCTCAAATTGGGTTTCATCATTAATATCACTAAAATTAAGGTATCAAGTTCAATTTTTTATGTTACAGTCATTCCATTTTAAGCATTTTCCCAGCTGCATCCAAAAACTGAATTGGTGACCTTTCGCCTCTCAATAATTTCTGTTTCAGTCTCTGTAGTCTTGAATCAAGTTCTCTGTATTTCCGTCTTCTCGGCGCTGTTCCAGCACCATGGTTGACTTGCAGCAGCTTCCTCCTGTTCACTGATTCCATAGATTTAAGAGTCTTAACGAAAATGAAAAATGAAAATGTCTCATCCCTGGCCCGCTTCCTCAGTGAACTCAATAGCTTTACAGATGGAACATGTTCAGTTTCATGGTTATGATTTCCTGTTACTGTTCTGATGTATCCACCTGATGTTGATAAATTTCCTCGACAGCTTCGCTCAACACATCTCCAATATGTTGCTGTGTTATATAGCCTTATAGCCTTGGTGCAATATTTGATCTGTACCCTTTTGTGATAAAACAAAATCTGCCCTCTCCAAACCAGCCATAACTTATGATACAGTTGAAAGCAATAACGAAACCAAAATCAAAGTATTTTATTTAATGGTAGCACAGCTTGCATTCTGATTAGATTGGAGGCTTCCATCTTCTCTAGCCCCAAGCCAGAAACACAGATGTATCCATATAATATAAAGCTAGCTTACTACATACATGAACATGTAAGCTGACTAAACTTGTTGGGAGAGTCCATTTCAGAGTAGGTAAGCAGCGACCCTTTGTTGTTTTAACTAATAGGATTAGAGTAGTCATTTTGGGAGTAGTTTTTTTGGGAGTAGTCCAACTGGGATGTAACCATCTAAATGTGTCCCCTTGTTTTTATAGGGGGTTAATTAGCATTGTAATCTTGATTGCTAATGTTAATGATTTTCAAACACACTAGGTTAGTCTCAACTCTTTTCTATGAAAACAGATAACTAAATATTTTAACAATATAACTTATCAGTGTTGTTGCTTTTCAAGTTTTACTCTGGTTGGTCTAAATGAAAGAAAAGTTTTCAACAGTTCTTTAAAACTAAAAAATACAAAAACTAGTTCAAACAAGAAATCATTGAAGTTATGCTGAGGACAATGGTATCATAAGTGCTCGTTTCAATGACATTATTGGATTACAGCCTTTTTAGAAGTAATCCCATTAAAACACTTTGCTGATTGATTTGTCACACTTAATATTTTTTAATTTGGATTTATTATTGTTGATTCTATTAGAAAACTGATTAATACTGCTTAGAAGTTCACTCCCGGTTGATTCAGATGTCAGTGTATGTAATCATATGTGAAAAAAAAGATGCTGGTGTATAGAGCTAGTTCAAAATAAATGGATGCCTAGTAAATTGGGCAAATGATTAAGACTTATGATCATGACTTAAGCATTTATGAAACTTTCAGTCAATTGGCAAGTCAGTTACATATTTCTTGATGATAATGTTGTAAGATAGATTTAAAATCAATCATGGAGTTTTTAAATAAGTTTATTCATCTTAAAGTACACACAACCACTTTGAGGGCTATGACTTGAAGATGACTTTTTAAAGACAATTAAAAACAAAAATCAAAATAGACAAAAAGTGAATCTAATTGGCCTTTTGCTGTAACAAACCCAGCTAACACAAAACGTTTTATAAACGTTTTCTGAACGTTTCTTAGAAAACGTTATCTAAAACGATCATAATACGTTTTCAGAACCATTTGGCCCAACGTTTTTAATACGTTTTGTAAATCGTTTTTATAATGTCTCTCTTACAGCAAATACAAACGTTAATGTAAAACGTTGTTAAAACGTTTTAAGAACCTTTTTATTTTGTTATAATACATAAATTGCAATTTGGTGAAACGTTTTAAAAACATTACGAACAAACCATTTTATATTTGCAACCAATAACAAGTAAAATAAAGTTTTAAATCAAGATTTTTTAATTGATTTGTATTGTTGAAATTTTAAGTCATGTATTTTTGTTGTTTTTTGTTGTTGATATTTTAGCAAAAACAATTTAACAATGTTAACGCCATTGCATGTGTATCACAGACATATGTCCCTTTTTCTGTTTCTTTAGTGTAAAAACGAGCAATTTAGTATGATATATGATTTTATATAGCAATATCTACATCGCACCAAGGTCAAAGTGCAGTCAATATAGAAAAAAAAGATGTAATGATAAACTTAATTGTGGACGGGATATTATAAATCAGTTTACTGTTTTATTTAAATCCAACGGGAATGCCCCACCAACACAATTGCCATGTTTTTTAAGACATGCCCGACATTATAGTACTGTAATTAGTTATTTTAAAATTGATGACTATCAAATGAACTAACATCGTCAAGTTTTACATTGAATCTTTGTTTTAACAGTACATAATTTATTTTGATAATACACAAAACTGGTATTTTGGAAATGTATTACGAAAATCCCGAAACTTCAACGGTTTTGCGTACATTTTTCAAAACTGTGACCTTTCACTACGTAAATATTGTATCAACATGATTTCATAATTTTTTTCTTTAAGCTTCCCAGCCGCATGTGCCAATCGAAAGATCTATAGTTTTCAATTGTTTGTTTTTTTCAAACATGAACGAAAGAAAGTTATTCTGTTATATCAAAAATATATTCAAATAATTACATCATTTCTATGAATTGAAAAAGGAAACAGTAAAACAGAAAGTTAAAATCATAAGGGGATATATTGGCATCGCTGCGATGTACATGTTAACTATCATACTTCTCACATTTCTCAACTTTGATATGACGTTTCAAACACGACGCACGTATTAATATCATGTTTCGCGCCATCACAAATGCTCATGACGTCATTTAAAACATGACGTCGTAACGATTACGTCACAAATGAGTACTTGGCCGCCATGTTTGACGTCAGGGAATAAATTTTACATCACGTGTTATTGTCACTGGAGTCTTTCGATCCTTCCTAAAGTTGTTTTACAACTTTTATGCATACTCTCTATTATGAGAATTTAACACAATCTACGCACTTCTGATTTTTGAGAAATAGCCTAGATCTCCTCGCAAAGAGGAGCATCTGATACAAAATTAGAAGCAAAAAGCGTACTGCTGTATATACTATGAAATTATATAACAGCCAATTGACTATCTACTTATAAGTTTTCTATGGTATAAATATTTAGTTATTTCACATCAATTTAATCAACATTATCATTGCTAGGCAGTTTTGTTGTCGCCGGCTCGGCTCAAGAAACACGGTCAAACTCCTTACAGTGTTACGGCATAGCATTACGTGCTTGATTACAGAATATATTAATTACTTTACAAATTTGTGTTTCGTAAAAACACTTCAAACACGTTGATGAAGTTTTAATCATTTAGTAGATAACCATGAGAGTTCAAGTGAATAATAAATCTAAATGAATAACCGTAAGGAAACGTCGATGAATGTCAAGATATTTCAAATAATATATACAGTGATAAATTGTAGGCATTATGTAGATTACATGAGGTAGTAATCGGACACGTAAGGTTGAAAACAAGGTATCTCTCAAATTTACCGACAGAATTCAACTTCTTTCTGTGAAAACAAAATTAATATACAAAATCTGAAATTTCAGTGTTAATTAATTTCACTTTTGCCTCGTCAGGTGCTGAATATTCCGAACATTTGAAATTAATCCCATTATTTGAGCAGCGTTAAAAATGAGCTTAAATATACGCTTCTTAAAGATAAGGACCATTCTGATTCATACCAATTATTAATTAAATATCAGGCCTTCATAAAAAAATTAAATTCTATGTTTATGAAGCATACTTAAAGTCAACGGTAATCGCTACCTTTATACGACTTCACTAGAGTCACCAATATTTCGCAAGTATTTCGCGCTATAGTGCCCATAAGTGTACCACATCAGTTTATTGTAACTGTACGAAAATCTTTCAAATCGTTGTGTCAATATTATAAAATATTAAATTATCTTAAAACATAGGGCAGCTCGAGGAGGACGAGGCGGAGGACCGGAGAGGGAGGGAAGAGTAATAAGCACCCAACATGAATGTCAGTGTTATAGCTGGCTCTAACAGGAGAAATTATCTTACTCTCAGGTACCCACTAATGATAAATATCATGATTGGTGATTGATGAGCCGTGTCGGGTACAGATACGCACTATCACAAAACTTAACTAAGTAAATCAGGATGAGTGTTAGCTTGTAATAGATTGATGTCTTTTCGTCTGAAGGCAATTTGGAAGATATCATTAAGTTTTGTAAAAGGTAAAAAGGACATTGATATTGATTAATTGGCACAAAATTAAGAAAAACTTACAAAATTCCTACCAAACATGTCGTCATCAAACATTTCGCCTTCCCACATAACAATTGTCAGTGGAAACCAAAATATTGATTCGACTATCGGTTTTCCCTACCTAAACTTCAGAAAACAGTTTAAAAATCGATCAAAATCATAATAATGTAAATGTTTGATGTATTCAAACCCCGCGTGCGTATCTTTAGCCTACACATGCCGACCTATGCAAATAGGGGGTAGACGATTGAAAACTTTCAGTGTCACTGACAAACACATTTCACCATGAATATTTTGCATTGATAAAGCTCTAAACTTTAACAGTGACATGGTTTTTATCCCATATACCATATTTGTATCTGAAGAATGAACATGTATACCTTTGATGCGTAGCTTTACCAGACAGCACTGAAAATAAGCAGAACTCAAACGAATTGAAATACAGTGCTGTCGAGTATCGCTACGCACGTAAGTGAAACACGATTATTCATCCGCGAAATATGCAAAATATGGGTTAAAATCACTTCAATCTCAAAGTTTAGAGCTCGTTGATAATATGAATGTAAAATATATATGTTGAAATGTGTTTGTCAATGACACTGGAAGATTTCAAGCGACCACCCCCTTATTCTAATACGTCGGCATGTGTAGACTAACGATACGCAGGCAGGGTTTGAATACATCTCAACCATTATGATTTTGATAGATTTTTAAAAAAATTTCTGAAATTTAGGTATGGAAAACCCGATATATGGATCAATATTTCGGTTTCCATTGACAATTCTTATGTGAAAAGGCAAACTATTTTATGATGCCATGATTGCTAGGAATTTTGTCGATGTTAATCATTTTGTTAGCTTTTTGTGCCACTAATCAACATTTAAGTCCTTTTTATCTTTTCAAAAACTTTATAAAAACTTCCATACTGACTAAAATGCAAAGAGAATAATGTATTACAACACTCATCCTGATTTACTAGGCTAAGTTTAATGCCAGCGTGTATCGTTACCCTCCGCGTATCTTTACCCGACATGGATGTACTTGAAATAATATAACACTATATCCTTATAATACAAAATAGGCTCCAAAATGAAAACCATCAATATTCAGTGTTTGATTTCTTATATTGAACGGTTTATTTTCTGTTTATCATTATTTTCATATTCATGTTACAGAACATTACTCCGCTCCTGAACGGTGCTTTGAAGAAGCATGTACAATGAGGCGAGAACTATGAAGAAACGCGTTTTTCCTTACATATTCTAAGGCTGAATAAACAATTTTGTATAGTTTATCCCTGTCTTTTTTTAATTTTTAAAATTTATAGTTGAAATAAAGTTGACGGACTGAACTAGTAATGCAGGCCTACCAAGGTAACGGATCAAATAACCTCCAAATGGAACAAATAACCGCATGAATGGATTAGATAACCTCAAAAACGGTACTAATAACCTCGTCAGCGGTATTAATAACCTCAAAACGGAACGAATAACCTCAAAACGGATTCAATAACCTCGATTTGCGCAGCGCATCCCTACGATCTACCCAGTTTGAGTGAAGGAGCCCAGTCTTTTGTTTATGTTTACGCCAGCGGCTGTCAACAAAGTTACGCTAGCAGTGAAATTTCCCCCCATAAATCAAAAATAAATCATCATAATGTCGTAATTTTATCTTAACCGCGGTGTTCCATTCACTGTCTTTGACCCGATGAGGTCATAATTTGCATAATATGTAGACCAAGCGATCGCGTAACAGGATTCGGTCACGAATAAAATCCCTGTGAGTAGATTTTGTCAAATGTTGATGTTATTTTCATATAGCCCTACAATCAAACTAGAAGACATTTACCACCAGATAATCAAAAAATTAAATCGTAACTGTGTTCGCATGCATGAACCGTGTTGGATGTGACGTGAGACTGTAATCGATCGATAGTTTTAGTTGAGTTTGTATTGCGGCGAATTTGACTTTTGCTACACACGCACTAAAATCGTAGATCACAAATTTATTTATCGTGTAAATATAATTTTATTGTACGATTATAATTGTAGAGGTCTTGTTGTTCACTATTTTTAGTTTGGAATGTTGTCCTTCATAGAAGTTGATCCGTTTTCAAACAAAATCCCAAGTGTTAATTCTCAATAATGATTGCAAATGAGAAGGGACATGTTATGGGGATTATATCAAATAATTTGTTTATATTATGTAAATATCACGCGGTTTTTTTTACATTCATGAAAATTTGTAAATTTCAAACATCAAATAAGATTATATTTGTGCTCAATTAAAAAAATAATAACAAACAAAATATGGGTCTGATGATGACCGGCGCAGACATCAAGTGAGTTGTTGACACTTTCCCCGATGCGTTCCGTAGCTGATGTCACAAGTGTGTAGATTGTATTTCACGACTATTCGAGATTAAAAGTAAATAAATCCTTCAACTCTCAGCTGCAAAAATGTATTCTCTCTTTAGTTTTAAATGGAATGTGTACAATATGAAAATAATTTCTCAATATCTTGATTTGAAGATCTCTGTGTGGTGTAACTGATACAGACTTTTTGATCCGGTTTGTTTGGCCAGGGATCGTTTAGACATATGATTCCTGTTTTGGCGATTACAATGAGAGATGGACGTTAGATGATATAGATATAATCGATGTTATAAACTAATATTGCATTTAGAACATATAAAGCTGAATAGATTTCCCACACTTCCGGGTTAAGTTTATAACGATTGATACGTTAATTTGTATGAAATACTATCAGCACGAATTTTCCATTGCTTCGAATTGCCTTGATTTTTTTCTCTCATTTTCAATGCATAAGCAGTCCTTGCTTGCTGGACCGAACTCCCAGTCATGCACCTTAATTATTTTCTGGTACAAAATTTCATTCTGAACAAAATGATGTAAAAAATATTTTTTTAAAAATTATTGATAAACAGCCTACTCCGATTTGGAATATTTAGTACAGATTTTTAACTTGTGAATTTTTTATTTCATTCATCGACACTAGCTTAATTTGATTAATATCAGGGAAAAAAAGAAAAATGACAATATTTAGAAAGAAAAATAATTCATTCAGAGAAATTGGTATTCTAAAAATATTAAATCTTTTGATAATATTCAAGTTTGGTTATATCGGAACAATGTCAACATTGTACTTAACTATATTCTATCTTTATGATGAAACAAGATTTTTTTAAAAATTCTAAACCTTTTGATATCCTCCTTATATTTTGCGTAAACATTTTTTTTTTGGAGTTAGTTCTTATATTTGTAGTAAAATGTTACATTCAACACATATAGAATCCTGAATTTTCCATGTCACATGTCTCATCATTGACTATCCAGCTGTTCATAAACAAAAGTACAAGCCAAACGGGCAATACTTTATAAAGAAAAAATATTTTTTTTCAATTTAGGCAGACTTCAAACCAGCGAACTTCGAAGAAAATGTAGTTTGATATTTCGATTTTTTAAAACTTTTTAGATACATCTGGTTCATTCATTTATTTCACCATTTGCAAATATAGATATGCCTATTCTTGATTCTCGTAACCACAATACATATTTCCAA
Source organism: Phorcus lineatus (assembly GCA_921293015.1). Lineage (NCBI taxonomy): Eukaryota > Metazoa > Mollusca > Gastropoda > Trochida > Trochidae > Phorcus > Phorcus lineatus. The sequence continues at coordinate 45,148,007 of OV121081.1, read as the reverse complement.
ATTTTAGTAAAATTATTGTGTCGGTGACCAAATCATCATTAGATTACCGTAACTTTTGGATTCAAGTAGGCCTAAATACCTTTAAATTGTTTTTTTTTTATCAGGCAAAATGAGAGCCGCAGGCGTAAACATAAACAAAAGACTGGGCTCCTTCACTCAAACTGGGTAGATCGTAGGGATGCGCTGCGAGGTTATTGAATCCGTTTTGAGGTTATTCGCTCCGTTTTGAGGTTATTAATACCGCTGACGAGGTTATTAGTACCGTTTTTGAGGTTATCTAATCCATTCATGCGGTTATTTGTTCCATTTGGAGGTTATTTGATCCGTTACCTTGGTAGGCCTGTAATGGAATGGCTAATACGAGTATTTCATTACCATATTTGTTATAATAGAAATTTGGTCATCTCAACGCCTGTAATTCGCAATCTTGCTTGCATTTTCAATAATTAGAAAAAGTGCGAGTCTGAAATGTTCGTGTCACTTCCCGCCTTTTGTTTTCAAAAGTGACCACCGGCTATTAAAACAAATATGGTACGTGCGGCCTAACAAAGTATTGCTTTAAACTTCCAGTGTTATTTGGATGAATATGGAATTCGTGTACGTTAACGTTGTGGGGACGTTTTTGTGTATTAATGCATGTGTGTGTGTGTGTGTGTTTAATATGCCAGCGGATATATTTTCCTCCTGTCTTGACTGATCTAAACCCTTTCTTGTACCAGTCCAGAAAATTTGTGTCAATCATAACAAAAGCTGACATGACTGCATGAGTAAAATTTATACAACAAGGAGTAATATTATTATTCGACCATTTAAATTATCAGTGAGTGTTTTCTGATACACAATTAACGTTATATGTATTCGATAAACTGAGAATGTTTTCAAATAAGTTTACACTCTGTTTCTTTACAGCAATTTATTGAATAAGAAAAACGAAAAAGAATATCTCTTCAAATTGCAAATATCTATGTGAAAGAAAGTTGTTGAAACAACATAGTTGATATTTACCGACATCAAATTCACAAAATCGTTTTTATTTTTGTTCAGCTAAAAAGATAATCCTTCATTCTTTACACTGATTGATACATGATGTCTACTTTGTTTTACTTTTTAAGATTAAGTTTACCAGAAAGTTTATTAATTACCTCGAAGTTTTGAGTTACTTCAAATAAATACCATGTGATTTATCAGGTTTTGGAAACATTAAAATGTATTGCTGGCTCTTTAAAACGTTAATTAATTACCTGTACTATAAATCGACGTAATTGCCTTGTTAAGCATTGTTAATTGCATGGGTTTCTATGGATTCATTTGTCATTGTCTGGTGACCAGCTGAAAACTCTTATTAAATATTGTAAGATACGAATTAATATCCCTTAATCGCTTTGTTATCTCTTAAATTTACATTTGCCAATAACGATTGTAGATATCCAATCCATCAAAATTTGCACATTGTGTCTACTTAAAGTATTTGCATTAATATATTTGTTTGTCATAAAAAATGAAAATTCAATTCTTCCCTTTTTCAGGAAACATAAGATGCTTAAAGAAAATGGTACGCATTTTGTCAAATTGAAAAGTTCAAAACCCTTCTTACTGTTTGTAAAGTTTTCATTATTTTGAATAAAACACCAGTTGTCAGACATCTCAATAACAAATCAACTATCTTTTTATGCTTTTTTATCTGTATATCTAGACGATGACTATAGGGTAAGGGATATAAGGTATTAAAATTTGTTATATCCCATCCATAATTTCTGATCAACAAACCCATAATAGTCAATCTTATATTTCAGGAAATGTCATTCAAAACGTTCATTGTTGAAGACAAAAGGTTCATTACAAAATTCATATAATAAATTTAATAGTCAATGTCATACTCATACTGATATTCAATATTCATCAGAATTGATATTTCACTGCCGTAATGGAACTCTCTAAAGCGATACCAAATGTAGCACCATTTATCACATTAATGTACGTATCATGAAATGTCAGGGATCGTTATATACAGACTTGTACGACCAGAAAGAAAATAAGAGACATTCATTTAGATTCTCTGTATCATTTAGATAAAGGATTAAGAGATACTTCATGAAAGCTCAGACTCCTCCAAATCTTTCTCTCTGTCTCGATTGGAACTTACGTAAGAATATGTTAAAATCATTTCGTTCTTATGGTGTCACTATCGACAGCTCTACATTATGTTATTAAAGACGATCCAACTTTTGGCTGTATAAGTGGGCGTCCCGTTGACATTTCCTCAGTAGAAGAAAGAACTTTGATTTGGCGTATCAAAAAGCACTTTACTCCGGGAATGAAGCTTATAATAGTTTTGTTAATTTTGTACTAACAGTATGTCGACAAACTGAATTAAATAACTCATATGATTTTGTTATCATTTTCAAAGAAAGATGAAGCTATTTTGATTATATGAAATATTATTTTAAGAATAAAGAATATACACTTTATAGTCTCTTACCTTAGAACGAAATGTAGAGTGAACAGGTATCATTCGTCACAAGAAGGTTCCAAAAGTAAGAACTGAAGTATGTAGCTTTTTTACTTTACCACATGATCAGTTTTCATTTTGTGAATTTTAGTGCGATGTGTAGTCATTACCATATGCAAGTTGAGAATTTTGTATCTAGAAATACATCTCAGCAATTATTAACCGAGATGCTCACCTGTTTTCGGGGAATGTCTGATAAACAGAATGACCTGTTATTTTAAATATGTTTATGTTAATTTTTAGATTTAAGAGCAACATGAGACATTTTCGAGTCGCTCACGAGATACCAACCACTGAACTCGTGGCCTTATGTATGATGTAACTCTAGGCAATTTCATGATATGTTTCAGCTATCTAGATAGGTTTTGAATTTTATTTTCATTATGTTTTTTCATATGCATAACCTCGTCTATATTTAAAGTAGATGAGAGATGTAATGAAATATGTCATTAACCAAATGATGATTTATCAAAGAAACAATTAAAGGTTTTTGTAACATTGCTTCAACTTACACAAAACAAGACTTATTCATCTCTACACACATGTTTGAACACATGGCATTGATGACAATACAGCAGATTTTTCCGCGGGTAAAACACTCAAATCTTGTTCAAAGAATGTCATCAATATTTGTTTGTAGCAAATAATGGCTACAAGAATCTTTGAGAACATCATTTTCATCAAGGATAAAAGCTTAAAGGATGAACTTATTTTTATCAGTTACCTGGATGAAATGCAAACAGTCGAACTCATGTACAGCTTTACAAGCACGGTGAACCATATTTATGTTTAAGTTAAGTTTACAAGATTGATATATTTCTTAAAAATAAATCTTTGACATGTACAATAAAATCATTACTCCATTTTAGTACCACCAGGTGACTCAATACCTTATCATGGCGTGGTAGTCAGCTGCTTCAAAGACCATGAGAGCAAAGGCAACTGGAGCTTGCATGCTCCTGGTAGGGCACTAAAGCTGGCCAGGTCGAGGGGAAGAAGCCAGGCCAAATTTGAGTCGTTCCAAATCTTTCTCTCACTATCCCTTTCTTTCCGTCCCTTTTCCCTGATCTGTCCACCCTTAATTGGATGATTTTCATCCACGTGTTTAATAACCGAAATATTGTTGGAAACACGTTTAACCCCAACTCACCCTCTCAGCATTTTATTGCCGCTCTAACAGTATTCAACTTCACATCATCAACCTGATAACCTCACTATTGTCAGGTTAAAACAAATACATCACATGACAATGATTTAAAACGTCGCGATTTACATAACTGCATTTAATTTAGGAGCAGGAAACATTTGATGTTGACAAACACATCATACAAAGACAGAATTATCATCCAGGTCACTGGCGACAGTTTGTCTTTTGGAAAACATGCACGTTTTCCAAACATTATCAATACCATTGATATTCTGACCACGCATACTTGAAAATATCAAAACATGACAACTTGTGGCCTAACTAAATCTTCTCTGACCTCAGGCTTATTTCTTAGTGTCATAAATGTGCGGTTTTTTTATGACAAGGCACTTCATGAGGCTGGCCTAAAGGCTACGGTCCGCCATGTTGTTTTAAGGGAAAATTGCTTTTACTAATTTCACAAAATTATGAAAATAAACTATGTTTATGGATAGTATATCCACAAAATAATAAATGCTTTTTAAGACTAATCAACAATGCCTTATAATGCCATAGCGGCTTATCACGTTCGGAGCGCCTATGAATAACTTCAGTTCTTGTTATTGTTAACTTTACCGCATGTGCGCTCTCATTTATCCAGTTGTAAAATCTAAATATCCAAAATGTCATCCTCAGTATCATGTTTAAACTTGGTTATGTTGCATTCATGTACTGATAACAAATTAAACTTGTTTAAACGGGAATGTCCCCTTGAATTGTTTTTCCACAAAACAATAGTCAGATGAGACTGTCCTTTTAACCTACGATCGTTCAATGAGCACCTTGTGATGGAATCAATAACAGCTATGTAAAATATTTCGTCCTGACTAGTCATTGTCTAAAAAATGAGTGATTGTTTATATGAAGTGATTGGCACATACCAAGTGAGCGGAAATAAATCAATAACTGATTTGTATGAGCTCCGAAAGCATTGTCTTACTCCAAAGTGTGTAAATATCCTGACTGAATAGGTGAAACACAAGTCATTTCCTAAAAAATATGAAAAGGATTACAAGAGTGAATCGTTCAGGAATCTTCATGTGAGGCTATCAATGTGTCGCTTGTTTTTTTGCTTGAGTTATCGTAAGTATTTGCTATCCAAAGCAGTACATAATCTATACCTCTTTATCTCAGATTATTTGTTAAGGAGATGAGAGTAACATATGAACAACGTAGATAATACCAGCGACTTTCCCGAATTGATAACGTGTGACATAAATTATCAGTAGGGATTATTGCCTGTCTGTCGTCTTCATAAATTTCGAAATTCATGTTCTCAACCAAATTACTAAAAAATGCAATATATACCGGTTGTCTGACTCTTTGCCGATATTCTACCAAACGCCAATTGCAATGAAAAGGTGGTTTTACTAGCATTTGTCAATTTACAAAAATCCATAAGTAACGTCCCCTCCATATTTAATACTCGATAGAAATATAATAAAACAATATTTTGTAGTAAATCGTAATTTAATGCAAAACGTGACACTCGTTTCAACAATCAGCACAATAACACAGAATTAGGATTGCACACACCAGGTAATAGCAAGTCAAAGACAAGGGTTTTTATGCGTGTGAAAAACCAAAAAGGAGACGTCTCTTTTGGATTTTAGTATATGTATATTAAAATATATGTGGTAAGTAAACTTATTTTTACGAAGATAAATCATCGGTGTAAGTAAGGCTAGAATACACAGTCAACATAAGTACATACAAGATACACAAACACATGAAATGATCAAAACAACTCAATTTGTATAGGCATCAATACACACAGCCTTAACACAACTTAATACACATGTTCATAACCCATAGGGTTCACAGATGGCGTTGCCAGTTCACAATACACGTGTTTATAAAACACTGTTCACGGATGACGTTGATGGTTTTATACAGTTCACAATACACGTGTTCATACAACATACGGTTCACAGATGGCGTTGGTGGTGTCCATGAAACATAACTTCAGCGGCCGTTGTACTTGCCAAGTGTAACGAGGACATCTGTACCGTCGTAGATACACATGGTCGGAGTCAGGTGGCTACTGGACGTCCCGGACCACGCCTAACCTTTCCCCTTCCGTAGACTGTCGTCTACCGTGTGCGAGGTTCGGGGAGCATCCGAATCTAGACTTCCACAAAATCACCAGATCAGCAGTTTACCGAGACACTACAAAGCAAAGTCACATTGCCTTGCTACTGTATATTAGCGATGCTAAATATACTTACATCGAATGTACTAATACACTATTACAACACCTGCATAACAACATATGCTTACTACACCACACACTTCTCACCGCCTAGCGAGCCTTTCTTCGCAAAGATATAGGGGTTAAATACTCCATACATCACTATATCATAATAATGACATTCATAAACACTTGCTCCTTACTGTGGACGATTACTAGGGACGATTACTAATTTCATGTAGTTCTAACTGAACTGATACAAACAATATCATTGTCATCCAACCATAATGATATGCCACGCCACGTGAACACAATATCATGTAATTCAAAATGAAAACAATATATCACATCTGCACAATTAAATAAAATCTCTATTTACAAACTGTATCAGTATTCTACATATTACAAAACTAAACATTCCTATAATGAAACAATAAAGTTACTAAACATTGCCAATATAGCAATACTCACGCCAAAATTCCTGGTACACCGCCCAATACACACATGGTGTGAATTTAGACTGTAACGTTCCCTGCACGTGCATCCTGCTTATATATACGGATGGTCACGTGTCACGCTACCCTTGGCCAGAGGGCTTAGACTTACTTTAGTCTTCAAATCCCTTTTTACTGCGTTTAAATTATCCGTAACATGAAAATATATCCCTGTAACCTGACAATTTCATTGGCGTCCAAAAAATCAAGAGGTACTATTTAACAATTATAGATGTCCATTTTAAAAAAATCTTAGGGTATGAATAAAAGGAACCAAAAAGTATAATTACAAATAAAAAAAGTCACGACAATGAAAAATAGCTACATATTTGTTGTATGTGAAATGATTTTTAAAGGAAATGGGCACTTTATAGTGAAATGAGTGAAAAAGTGTAGACTTCAAGTTTATCTTTCTTTACCTCTGATGTATTCATTTTACTTTTTGTATCGACTAATTTTGTTTGTGTATTCCACTCATTGTAACAATTTTGAGGAATACGTTCATGGGAATACTAACTTTAAAGTAGTGAAACACACTTAAGTTCGGAGACAAACAAAGAAATCATCAAGAGTTTATAAAAAATACACATATTACATTGTATTTCTTGATATAAAAAATTTCATTTGATAGGCTCACTGTGGAGAGCCTTCTGGAAATGTGGTTGTCCTACGGGTTACTTCTATGGAAATAACAGCATGATGATCTGAAGGGGCTGTATAGCACAGACAACAGTGTAAAGTGTTGATTTATTATCAGTTGTATCAAATTCAGCACAAATGCCTTTAGACTTATTATGATACTTAATAATACTTACTATAAACTTATTTCGAGCCAATTGTAGCCTTTCTTTCACTATTACTGCTAACACAACCAGACAACTTCAGACATAAAATAGACAATAAAAATAAGAATACAGATCTGCATTATATCATCTGACAAATTTAGGAGAACAGAAAATGAGCTTTTGAAATAATACACAGCCTTTAGAATATCTGTTTACAAATGTCACACTTTAAAGCGAGCAGTTGTGACAGCAACACATTTATTTCAAATGTTCGAACTGTATATCTAAGTTCACAGAATCATGTTTTTGATATGTAATTTATAAATATGTTTTTTTAGTAATTGAATATGATAATTTAGTAGTCAATGAATATTGATTCATTTTATAATTTTTAAAGTACTTTACCAATGAATATGGTCCTTTAAAATTGATACAATGTTTATGTTATTCTAAACATGATGTATATAAAGATATAAAGTTCAATAAAACGTTTCGCAACATGAACTTTACCACACTTGTTCTCTAGAAATTAATAAACATTTGGTTCTTCAGTGGTCTTGACATAGAGGAGACACCCAACTAAAGTATCATATGACACGTCTCCTAATGTGCTGGCAATAAGAGAAATTGGTAACAAAATAGATCTTACATTCGAATATAAGCAACTTATACCAATGTGCCTCTTAATGCTATCGTTTTTTATGGTTGCTTATTGTGAAAATACTACGGGGTAAACAATTATTCCTTATTGAAATATAGGAAAGATTGTTGACGATAACTGATTAAATTCCCTGAAGTATCATTGATCACAATTAAACCACCTACTCTTGATCACTTAATACAATTATAATGTATACAAATGCTATGGAGTGACCGTGGCTCGCCATGATCAACTCATGTGAAATCAAATATCATTAAAGATGCAATAAACAAGCAAACATTCCAATTTCGTTTACCTCTCCTACGAGTTCCCTCTACAATTAGAGAGACTTAGTAACATATCAAACATAATGACATTGGGTTTCACATCCTGCACATAGAAGAACTGTTTTACGATAAATTACAATACTACAGTTTTACGAAATACTTTCTTTGTGCTAAAATATACATGTATGTTTATATTTGTCATGTGTCATAGGTTTGCTAGTTCATAAAATTCCTCCAATCACCAAATTTGTTAATCGAGGCAAATTTTATAAATTCTATGATACATGACAAAACATGTTTTAATCATCTGCTAATTGGTTTTCTACCTCACGCCACACTATGCAGCTAAAACGATGATGATGATGATGATGATGATGATGATGATGATTCTTACTGATAAATTCTCGAAATATATTAAACTAAGATGCAAATTTCAACGTAACTTTAAACTCCTGTTGATTTAACATGGATGTCTTTGGAATCAATATTACATCCTTTCATTAAGTTCCAAAATTTGTAAACATTTGTCCATCATCCCGATCACACAAATGTACATATGAATATAATAAGTCAAAATATCATAAAACTAGCAACTTGAACCATCAATTTGCAATGCTATATTTGAATAGTAATTTATTTATCATTTATGATATTAAGAACTTACTACCAGTTAGTATGTATATGTTTGGAAAGTGAACCTCTTTTGGAAAAGCTAGAGTTGGTGAAAGAATTTTAACAAATAATGACATGTAAGGTTATTAAATTGTTTATAATCACTTTGATAAACAGCAGACAATGAATCAAGCGATAAAATAAGTGATAAAGAATCTTGATGTCAAAGCATCACAAGTCTCACAATCAATTAAAATAAGTTTTCTATTACGTCCTTTATTGCAGCTGATGAGAACGTCATTATCATTTTAATTAATGTAATGAACGCCACGTGTGACTAGAATATAAATCTACTAAACATCGAATGCTGTGATGTGGTTGGACTAAATCAATTTCCACATGTCGATATCACAACGATATATTCCCTTGGGAAATCCTCTTTTTCACGTTATCATTGAATGAGAATTTTATTATCAAGGTGAATATTATTATAACTAGAAATATGCGCATGTGATGAACTGAGTTGTCCCCCGCCCCAACTTTCAATCCTACCTAATCACTTATGTGCCCCTTATGAACTAAGTTCAAATTGTTTCCATGGAAACAAGCAAAAACAATTAAAATATCAGAATAGCCACAGAAACAATCCCAATTATTGCACTTAGTAGAACGAGGTATCAAGTTTCGTAAAATGAATAAAATGAGGCAAGAACTGGTTACTACCACCAGTCCATGTTCACTAAGTTCAAACTGTTTCCATGCTAACCAGGAAAAAAAATAAAATCAAAATAGTAAAATGCACTACTCCACTACTAGGTTCTATCACCTAACTAGTCTCATAAATTAACACTGAAAAGATTGAGATTAAGGCCGAAAATGTCCTTAATATACATCAAATTCAAATAGTTAACTTGAAAACAGGAAAAAATATATCATTCAGAATAACGAAAGTAGCAAAAGCCACCATTCCACCACAAGGCTTTCGTAAATAAATATTAAATGTTTTTGAGATATGGCCTAGAAACAAAACAAAAACAGGCCCAACCCAAAAAAGACCAGAATAACCAAAGTAGCATATTAATTTACATCTCAAGTCTAGTAACATAACAAGTTTCGTAAAACAAAAATCAAAAGTATTGAACGGTTTCTTAAATAGGGACTGGAATCTAACTTCTGACCTACCTTCGGACAGTTCCACCTAATATTGTCGCACATATCCCTGGCTCAAGATAGGGTTTCGGAAACAGATTTATTTGTCATCGCTGCGGAGCATGCTTTTTGTTGTTAAATCCTCCAACCCTGTCGCATGCATCGTTACAGCATTAAGGCATTTGGCGCAAAAAAAACGTAATCGCAAAACGGAATGCTATCAAAATCAATTATTTTTGTCAAATGTGATAGTCGTATGTTTTTTCATGTTTCCCGAACTTTTGTTATTTAAATCAAAATAATACAAGTCTGTTCGAAGATAATATAAAACGTGTCCAAACTATGCTCATTTCGACAAATTGGATATATATCTCTATATTTACGTGACTGTATGGACTTTAACTGTTCCAATCTTCAGTAAAAGTTTACGCTATGGTTGTTATTCTTTGTTTATGAATACAGCGTGACATATTTGGCGTATCCATAATTTCCATATTTCACCATGCTCATTTCGACATATTAGATATACATCTCTATATTTACATTACCTACAATCAAATGTTTATCAAATTAAATACTTAAAATAACATACTGCAAAATCAACACTTTGAAACAAACAAAATGCTGACATTGCCTAAAAGTGTCCAAAGTCCGGGCAACTAGGGGAGTTGTCCCAGCCTCGGTCAGCTTGCCCTATGTTAGAAATATTTTCCGTCTCTTGACAGAGATACCAGATAAGCAATAACAAGCTAGACTAGAGGAGTGTTTTGGGAGGCTATTCTCGCAACTTTTTAAATGAAATCACATCAGACAACAAAGGGTCCAATGTAACTGTCTACAAAAAATGCCTCGGGAGTGATTACTCTACATGGTGCAATATCACTGCATTAAGGCATAGCCACTTCAAAAGGCAGCCACTCGGCTTTGAAGAAATGTTATTCTTTTCGTGTTTGTAGAATATGTCAACATAACCCTTATTTGTTTTATATAAATTCCAAGGTTGGTGTAACTTTAGATTTTTTCATGGAAAAAAATCGGAAATTACTTAAATGTGCAATTATAAAAAATAGTTTACGTGTCTGTGAAACGAATATCTATGTTAATGCCACTGTGTATACAATAACGCATTCATTCAACATGTCCGCAGGAGAAAAGAAAGTAGGCGAAAGTATACCCAGTATACCCATTAATTGGAATCAGACGTTCTCTTGAATTTAGTTTCAAATTCAAAGCAAAACTATGAATTTTCCATAAAGAAACCAGCATAATTAGCTTGTCAGTGCGATATTTTAGTTGATTTAGTTGATTCTTTTGATACTTTGCAACAAGCTTCTTGTTGGAGAGATGACGGGGTCGAGCTCTTAATGACCTTTTAATATGTTCATTAAAAGTATGTCAGCACAAATCCTGAAGAATATTTAATTTTTAGACGCTGGTCGATTTTGGTGATTTTATATTACTTGTAGAATTACATATAAGCTCAAACCAGTGCGCCCCTGTGACCTTTAGGGTCATTTAAGTCGCCTAAATAACAGTTTACATTACAGATTTGCGAAATAACCTTGTACTAAATCAAGCTTTCGAAAGTTTTTGTTTTAAGGGATGAGACGTAAAAGAATGTATTATATATCATTTTCAAATAGCATGGAGATGTTTATATGTTTAAATTAGTCCGGTACCTTTACTCTTCTCAAATAGTAATTGGTGTTTGATTGAGAACTCTAGCTGTTTTCTCAACTGTTGTTTTTTTTAACAATATGATTATTGTCTTGTTCGTCATACACTGTTAAAAAAAATATATATTCCTGTTTTCCAAATTGCATTATTAACTGGGGAAAAATCCTGAAAATCCATGAATTAAATCGTTTTAGGAAAAATTAATGAATAGATAACTTCATGCTGAAAATAAAATTTCATTAAAAGAGTATAGAACTTCATGAGAGATTAAAAGGTTACATGCTTATTTAAATGAGTAGAAAAGGGGGAAAAGATGAGTTCGAGTAGACCATAACCAAAATGGATAAATTGTCATGAAACTTCCTTTTCAATTAAGACTAATAATGATACGATACTAAAACAGATTTGGTGTCATGCTTATCATCATTATTAAATAATCACTTACTTGCATGACAGCATTGACGGCCTCGTATGTTTTATTTTTAAAACAACTTACACCTTTGCGCACTGACCTTATTACTAGCTGGAGCGACCTTCAATACATCCGACCTTCAATACATCCAACGCGTCTTAAGGTATGACAACCCCTGAAAACAAGAATACGTCTTAAAATGACTGTATAGCAGATTATAATTGGCAGGAACTGTTATTGAATTATGCCCATGTCCGAAATTGAGATGGCACTTGAAGATAGGATTGTATGGAAAAATCAATTAAATTTTGCTCTTAAGCATGGCGTGTTCTTTAATAAAGTACATGTACCTACTTAAAACAATATGTACTTCGTAGAAATCCCTTTAAAACCGCAGTCAGAAAACCGATAAAGTGATATTATAACATATAATTTTGTTCTGTTCGTAGATAATATTTGGGCACTGAGTAACATCTCACATTGGTGTTCATCAAACCGTAAAGAAAAACCAATCTTTTTTAATGAGATTCGTCAGCCTAATTATCAACAGCGATTTTAAAAACTGTAAATCTTCATAAATTAAAGTAATATAGTCTTTAATCTTGTCATCAAGCCTGCACTAATCTTTTTCTTTTGAATAATAATCTATTTTTAAAAGTTCACTTTCGCCTCTCTTCAAAAGGTAATCAACTAAGTGTTCTTCTAACATGTCATTTTCCATTCAGAAGATTTTTTATATATTTTTGAAGTATTCATTTACTTTCTCAAGAACCTGAGTTATCTTTAATCAGCTATAGCTCGTTAAACATCCTATTGAAAACAAGTTTCTTTATTGTATGTAATTTGAACGGGTCGAGATTTGCATCCCTTCCGCTCACATGTTTGACGTTCTTAAAACAGTTTTTCACCTCTTTCATCTAAGCGACTCAACTTTTAGGTTCATTTCTATCTAAATTTTAGTTTTTAATTGTAATGATAGTTCCTTCTAAAAATATATTGATTATCTGATCACTTAACATGGAAAGAATGTTCATTGACCATTAAATTTTTAAAAAATCTAAACAATGAAAGCGTTAATGAATGTCTTTGCATTTGTCCAGTCAAGTAGACACGATACACCTCATAAACAACCATTGCATATTATCATGTATATAAAACATCTTCATTAGGAGGAGATCACTTTACAATGCTCCTTAAAGTGACATTTTTGACAAAATGTTAACAAAATGCAACACACTTGCGTTTTAAATACCTTTTAAATAATCAAGTATTAAAAAACACCTAAAACAATGTATCCTATCGTTATCAATTGTATACATTCAATAGTATATGATAAATCTAACAAAATATAAACCATCTGAAAGAGGAGGACGAGGGACATCACAATTCATATAAACATTAACAACATTTTCCCCGATTGGAACTATTTTGTATTTTCAGTACAGAAAAAGAATTTGAATAATGTTGAATGTGTCACGTGTATACATATTTGGAACAGATATAAAGAATACCTATCGATTAATTCTGAAAAAGACAGTGTTGTTCCTGCAACTCTGACGGGTAGACGTACTAAATAAATTGATTTATTATATTTCGAATGGTGAAATATGCCATTTATCGGTGAAAATAAAACCCCGTATTTTCACTGAGTGAAATAAAAATGGTATTCTACTCAGTGAAATGATGCAACAACCATATGACGTCGTCTGTGACGTCATGAAACAATTTAATGACGTCATGCAACCGCCGCGCTAGCGAAGCGTTTTAGCTTCTCCATTCATAGTTAGGGTCATTTACGGGGTTTTGGGAAAAATAATAAATAGAACATTTGACATTTCTCGTCGAATTCCATGAAAATCTCATCTCGTGAAGTAGAAAATCATATATTTACACTCGTGGCTACGCCACTCGTAAAAATATAAATTTCTACTTCACTCTATGAGATATCTATGGTATTCGACGAGAAATGTCAAATATCCTCTATATAGGTATAAATGATCAGGGCGTTAGAGAATGAAATCAGTAGGTGTAGGTGGTTATTTGGATATTGATGCGTAGGATATTCTTATAAAGAAAATTGGAATCCAGATCCACTGGGTTGAACTATTTGCAAATGGGATGGTTTGAATGGTATAAGCACAACGTTATCTTTGTGCAAAATCTATATGCTTTTGTCTTCCTTTAAGGGGAGCTTTGGGAGCGATGTACAAGCTTTAATCATTACAAGGTGCTATATTTCACCTTGAAATAAGGGCAACAGAAATTTAATGATATAGTATCATTGCTAATAAAGAACGTGAATAAGATTGAAATATAAATAGCATAGTTTGAAAGGGAGTTTAAGTATTCCTTTTTCAGGGACCACTTTTGTAAAACTGGATGATAGCCTTTTAAACCCTTTTTATCTGTCTTTGAAGTACCTTTATCTGTTTGCTTTTTCATCGAATTACCGAATCAAATCAAATGTATTTTTTAAAGATGAATTCTTTAAATTTATTCAAGATACCGTAATGTTAATTTTTGGAGAACAATCGTAACTTAATCAGAAAAAGGTAACTTTGGAAACAGAAGAACATCAGACGCTCGATGTATTAACTTGATAAAGTTATGCCAGACAGCCGAAAATTATCAATTACATTGAATAATCTATACCAGATGTACTTTAAGACTGATTTACCTTTCGTTATTTGTGATGAATTGATTGGTAGACTAGTGCAATACTTATGCCAAATGTAATTTTCATTTGCCTGAATATATAGCAAACTATAGTTAGAATCGGGAATATTCACATGTTACTCACTTTGTCAAAAGCTCCAAAGATTTTCTTTTATTATGTCATTTCGTGGAAGAAGCCTCGGCGGCCAGTGCTACTTGATCGTTGGGTGTAAGTACAATTGCCATTGTTATGATTTATTTACTTTTATGCGCTGTTGCATGACCATGCAAGTAAAGTACGAACACCCCCACCTCGCCCCACCCCCTCTCCCCCGCGCCCCCCACTACAACACTGAGGAGTCAGCATGTCAACGTGTTGTCAAACTCAAAGTTGTAATGCTATTCATGATCATTGACCTTTTAAGTCCCAAGCTGTTTCTCAATTCAAACAAAACCATTTTAAAAGTTGTATGACATAAACTTTATTTGAACATGCCTGAGTAGCGAATCGTGGCATTTTGTTGTAGTGTTAATCGTTTTCATCACATTCACAGCGGATTGTATTTGGATTTGTATTTGTATGTTCGTTGTTGTCAACAATCAAAAATGAACAACGAAAAACCAAAAAACAACGAAACAAGGTTAACATATAATGACAAGCAGGTAAATGGAAACCAAATATATTTACATGTTGTGTCATATGCATATCATCACAAAATCAACTGTCCACAGGGATCTCTTTCTCGTACAAAAGTATAACATAAACTTTTTTTCCATGTGCATATATTAATCAAATAAATTTATGAATAAAATAAGTAAGTTTTTATTTGGTGCATTTATTCTTAAACATTTTTAATGAATGCTTTTTTATAAGTTTTAATCAACGTAAAGAAATAAAACTGTGTAAGTCATTTCATACATAGAAGAGACGAGATTTACTGGAAAACAACTTCTTTAATGTGATATTCAAAACGTTTCGGAGTGTATGCAAACTCCTTCATCGGGTGCTTGCTCCCAACAAAACAAAATCTTAAAGGTTATTGCTGAGCACTCTTATTCAATCATGCATTTCATTTTTGAAAATCTGGGAGATTTAAAGGAGTAAAGAAAAGAAATGAAGTGAAAATTTCAAACATTTTATCATGTTATACTTTTGTTGAAATAACTTCTTGTGAAATGTTCATATTTCAAGGAAGTTACACATACTGCATTCTTTCTCCAGTGTTGGTTGTTTTTAAACAATATGATAAATGATTAGGAAGCATCATTATTTCAAAAAACTTATTAAAATATATCGTGAATTAGGCAGAGTAAGAGTTAGAGATATGACCTTGATTTCTGAAGAAAAACGACAAAATTCAAATGAATTGATACAAAGTGTTGTTTTCCTTTTCCAATAGTCCACTGTTGGAGTGTCCACTGTCGTTTATTTAACAACACCTGCACGTGTATAACTTAACAAATTCAGTATAGGGTTAATGTTGTTTCTTGCATTATATCAATAGTTACATTTGATCATTGGTAG
Organism: Phorcus lineatus; assembly: GCA_921293015.1. Lineage (NCBI taxonomy): Eukaryota > Metazoa > Mollusca > Gastropoda > Trochida > Trochidae > Phorcus > Phorcus lineatus. The sequence goes on along the minus strand of OV121081.1, from coordinate 45,131,885 downwards.
AACAAATAATAAAAGGTGCTTTCCGACAATGTCTGTATGCTAACGGATATAGTTCAACAGCTTACACTATTTATTTCAAAGCATCCTTGTATATTCCAGCGAATGTATTTGGATAGGATATTGCCAAAGAAAACGAATAGCTTAAATATACTTTAAAATGTGGGTTTTAATGACAAATATATGTAGCAATTTTCTTTGTCAATGATTGAAAAAGCTATAGATAATAATAACGACTGCGGATCCAAATGCTTTCAAACTCCAAGAATGTATCAAATAATAAAGTCTCACAAATTAAAGTAACATATATGAGACTTTCTTTTTCCATAGCTTTCCACTATAAATTTGTGTTACAGTTCTTTTTCATTTGTGTGTTCTGACTGGTAGCAAAAACTGGATCATGAAAGTTGATGATAAGTGGCAATGGTGATGAATTCAAGGTTAAGTTATTTATAAACCATGAATGTTAAATGTAATGAAAGATGAAAAATGTTTGTGCCGTTATTGCGATTCATATCGATTTACTTCGTTGGTTTATTCGTTAATTTCATCAATGTGCAATTCTAAAACAAAAAGATTATCCTTAATTATTAATACTATTGTTTGTTCCTGTTTGATTTTGTTCCCTCTTCTTATATTTATTTATAATTTCCACACTTTTTCTGCTTTGTTTCAATCCTTGCTCCAAGCGAAAGAAAAACCTTCTAAAGACCCTTGAAAGATTGATGGAGGGAGACGGATATCAAAAAGTATTTCCTATGCTCTAGAATATTATTTACCTACATATTAAAAAATATTTAAAGAATTGGTTTCATTGGTGCATATTTTATCTTTTCATGTACCCTTAGCGTAACTAATTTATTTAATTTAATGGTTCAATGTTAGATTTAAATTGTTGCTCATGTTTCGTTTAGAAGTTCAATAGTGATAAGAATTAATACCTGTTTTTGCTTTACTTCAAATTGAATAAGAATATTAGCAGCATTTTTTTATCAAATCCGTTACGTATGCGTTTCCATCTGAATTTAAGTGAAATCCCAATCATGACAATTCATATAGACTGCTGTTAATTTCTATCTTATTATCAGCATAAAAATAAGGACTGCAAAAATCTCTCTAACAGAAAAATAACCAGAACGACACTGTGCAAATGATTGTGAAGTTTTCATGATTGATGAGGTTATTAGATTTTCAGGAATGCTGGTGAATGCCTTGTTTAGTCTGCGCTTATTGATCAGATTAACTTCTTTTTCTTCAGACTCTTTACTCTTTCCATTAAACACACAACTGAATGCATGGCAGATTATGTTTAAGTGTACAGCATCACTAGTCTACCAGTTTAGACGTAAGTGTATGCATTATTGCATAGGGAACAAATTGTAAAGTGAAACAAGGTAAATTAGGAATAATTGCATAGAAAATTGAATAAAACAGCAAATAAAATGACTATCTACAGAACTGTAATGGTAGATCACATATCGATTTTTAATAACTTTTTATAACAACAGAGAGAGTTATTTTTATGATACAAATGAACTAAACTATATATTACTATATATATATGGAGTACACTAAGACAGATTTATTAACGTTTCGATTAGTTATTCAATTCCGTTTCCTGTAATAAATGATTAACCCCATTGCATTGAAAAGTTGCCTTGTTTTACATTAACCACATGATGTATTGCTTTTCATTGATCTGTTACGCCCCACAATGTGTTTATCAATTAAGACAGAATTAGTTTGCAGTTCTTAAATGCAACTGTGCTTGAAACTTTCCCAAGTTTCTTGTCAGAAAGGCCACTAAGGTTTGACAACTCTTACATTCTCGATCGAGGAGGATTGGTAGCCCAAGGTTAATGAGGTTATCTTATAATACCATCTTACTTGTTGCAAATAGTTGAAATGCAAGTGATGTACGTTTTGAATTTGTCAGAATCGTTGAAAGGCTCAAAAATTTTTTAGGGTTATGTTGTTAAGGATTCAAGGTCAATTTGTGTGTGTGAGTGTGAGTTGGTGTTTAACGCTGCTTTCAAGAGTATTTCACTTATATCACGGCTGCTAGTATCATTGCAGGGAGAAAGCCCGCAACACCATTGTGGCCATGCATTGCGGTGAAACCTGCGAGCATCGGCTGGAACTAGCGAACCATGGGTGGTACTGCGCTGAAATTCAGTCTATTATTGCACCCAAACCTGACTGCGTTTAGAACAGTTCTCTATTGCAGACAAAGTTGCCGAGCCCCTGGCGGGATTAGGTAATTTTGTATAATCTCCCAAAATTCAGATCCGCCAAAATAAAAATAACAAATAAATCTAATGACAAAAAGATCTTGATGTTTATATAATATAAAAACAGAAATGTGTTTAAGATTTCCTTACAAAGAAAATTACTTACAATGTCGATAGTCTAAAGATATTGTGTAAATGTATTGATCAGACAAGACCCAATCTAAATTGCTCAAACTGCATTTTCATCATTGAATTCTTTGAAAATCATTTAACTAAGTCACTCGACTGTCTCTACCAACAAAAACACTATTGTACTCTTCAAATGAAAAAGAATGAAGTCAAAATCGTGTGCACATGGAATATCTCATAAATCTTACACTCTAGATTATTGAATCTGAACAACTAACCAAATCAAATATTTATAATTTTAAACTATATTTCCTTGTTTAATTGAATATTTTAAGATGTTGATTTAAGCTTTTGTATATTCATAAATGTCAGGACAGAAGAGATATTATCTTATGTTGAGGTGGTCGTGTGATTACTACGTGATGGCTTATTGTTAGTTCTCTATGTAGCAAAACTAACAATGCCGTTTTTTTAGAAACGTGATTACCTGGAAAGTTTTAAACAAGACAAAAACACTGACATAGGGTACCCTTTTATGTTCCAATTTTTAACTTACAACTGCATGTTTGCGATAAACGCTTTTTGGACAATACATTTATGAACGATGAATTAGTCACTGTTGATAGAAAATATATAATTTTATGTTTAATAATGGGAAAAGCAGTCCATAAACAATATTTGTCCTTATGCAACGATATATTTATGTTTTACATTTAGTTTCTAGTTATTTTTGATATTCATAAATGCCAGGAAAGTTACAAAAATGCTATTTTTCATTTGTCTGAAGGGATGCTTTCATAACTTGCCGAGAACAATTTTTTTGACAATTATATTGGAAAAAATTAACAAAAAATAAAACCCGAAGTCGATGTGTAGATATATGTGATAATTCGGACAGTTAGAAACAAGAAAAATCTGAAACAAACAGCGAATTTAATTGGCCTTTTCCCGTTACTTTTTACCACTAAGAGGTTCGTGGTTGCCACATAAGCTAATCTCACCATACACATCTAGCCTCAAGCAGACTTCAAAACCAGTGGATCAAGATATCAATGGCGATCAGTTTTTTTCATATGCCAGAGAATATATTCTCTGCCAATGCTGACTGTCCCAAACTATCCCTTGTATTGTTCATGAAAATACATTTGCTTCAGATATCACACAAAGTGACTACATAGTTTCCGTTGACGTTAACCCTCCCGATGCTACCTGGGGCCTCACAGGCCGATCGCAACAGCTAAAAGTGATATTGTTTATTAACTCTTTGAATTATCAGTTATCATCTGCTGCTATATAACCTGTATCCACGTAATCTAAGGATTTTAAAAGTTTTTTAATTAATTAAAACTTCTTCACATCATTGTATTGGATTGAAGGAAAAACGGAGAGGATGTAACTTTAAATTACATCAATGACAAATAAACTTACAACACTAGTAAACAAACAAATATATATTCCTTCATTCTTTTCACTAATTGTTAGATTGTGTCGGTTAGATTAAGTATACGAAAAGTTTGATTGATGACTTTGTAGGTTTGAGATAAATTTTAAAACATGTGAATTATTGGTTTTGTAAACATGAATTCATTGCAAGGTTCTTAAAACGCTTATTGATTTCTTGTAATATAAATGGGCTTAATTTGCTTATGAATCATTGCTACGTTCTTTGTCTTATACTTGGTAAAAGATCAAATTTATCATAAGATATAAGAAATTAAATGATATCCCTTAATGCATCAGTTTTTCCTAGTTGTCAAATATTGTAGGTTATTTCAATCAAAAACACGATTCTGCTGGTTTCCTGAGACTCTGCATTTTATTTTGATAGGCTACTGTTGCACAATATTGGTTGAGCAGTATATTTTTGAGTTTCAGTTTTGGAGTTTGCAGGTTCAAGCTGAAAGTATACAAAAATCCAGCTTAGAAACATTTAACAAAAATAATTAGAATATACACAAGTTAAACTTTACCTAAAATGGATTAATACTGTTGAATTTAACCAAATGAAAGATGTTCACTCAAGCGTGAAAAGCACACGGCTGCATAGAGCTAAACACTTGACGTTACAGAAATAAATATAAATTAACAATACTATTTATGACATAAAAACAATGGATGGAACCTATGAGGATCAATTTGGAATAACAGCTTACAATTTTTGTGGCAGAATCACCCGCGTACATCAATATTACTTCTCGAACGATGCACAGTTTTCAAATTTCTCCTTCATAACATGCGCCACTTTACGACTGACCTTTCACGACATCCCAAATTACCTCCCCTTAGCACTACCGCTAAAACAAAATTAATAGTCCGAATTATACAGCTTACAAATATAATTGTACATTATTAAAATTGTACGTTTGCATATACTGTCTGTCCACTTTATGTGTTTATTTGTTTTTATTTACTTTATATGTATAATGAATTTTTTGGGACATTTTGTCCAAATAACCATTTCAAAATCCTTCTTACTTTCCTATTTAAAGGTTTCAGTTAGCATATATGTTAATTTATGACATTCATTTAACCCGTTTTTGATCAACAAACCCATAATGCTAGTCATCGAAATAACTTTAAATTTAAAGGAATGGTAAATGCATCGAGTCTTTGTTTTATACAGAATTACGAAATATACAGCTCAGCAAAATTAGTTAGGTTAGAAATAGGGATGCTTTTTCAATGAAGATATTTGGAGGTGAAATTTACTGATATGTTTATCCTGTTTATAGTATATGTAGAACCAAAATACCTCATCATTACTAAGGGTTATACCTCCAGTATTGTAATAAATAATTATTAGATAGTAATAGCGAGTTTCTTTTCGTTTATGTTCATGTAGTTACGTTATAAAAATGATATTGGACGGTGATCTTAATCAAAGTTCAAATAGAACTGGAAATAGATCTATGTCATAACAGTATTTATCATGTTATTTGTACATAACTATAAAGAATCTTAATGCCCTCTGTAAAAGGCTATCATTTACGTATCCTCCTCATGAGACGGTCTTTAAATATTACATCTTTTGACAAGGAAGGTAATTTACTTTGTAATTTGATAACTTTGTAATTGAATTAAAAAACACATTTCACACAACGTTCATTACGTTTTAACTGCTGCTGATACGATGGTCTGGGATAGGTGATAGGAAATTCACGGTGTATTGGTATTGGCATATATTTTGATGTGACATTGATGATTTTAATCATGATGATATCTTTAAAAAGCTGGAATTTGGAAGCTGGAAAATACATCAAAGCTAGGTCTGAGATGTAGAAAAACCGTCTCCATCACTACATACATATTCATTTAACATGGATTATAGTTTGGTAATGGATATTTGTGATAGTTTTGACTTGGCATGATAACATTTACAAGCTGAATTTTTTCAACAGCATGGTTTGTATAACTCTTCTTAATGCTATTCGTGTATTGATGGAAGTTATGTTTTTCTTGTATCACATTTCAATCTAATTAAAACGATCAGTTTTATTAAAGTGAAACACACCATTGATGCTGAAGTTTCCTTTCCTTACATTATCAAAACATTTACTACATTAAAAGGTTGAGTGTTTAATTTGATTGCCCATACTTCTTTCAGCGGCTCTTTTTAGATAAAGGGAAAACTCATTTTCTTCAGAACAGAGATTCCTCCACATTAGTTTAATCCGTTGATGTTGATGGTACGTTGCCCTTTTCTTTGAGTGCATTGTCAGGATATTTCAATCAATAAAATGCATGTTTTACTTCAACAAGAAAGAAAAAGCGTATGCTTTAAAAACAAATCAAAGCATCAATATTTTCAATAAAACCATATGAAGTGAAAGGTGTTTCGTGACATTGTCTATACTTGTTAGAATTGTTACCACTACCAAGTCTTACCAAGAACGGACCTTTTGATTAGTATACATTTAATCGTCAAGTCGTAAATACCTTTGATAAAATATATAGAAGTACAGGAAATAAAGTCAGTTCTAAACGAGTATAAATGTTCTGAGATGCTTCCCTTTTCAGAATGACTCATAATAGTAATGTTTGATATCGTATATGGTATATGGTAACAGGGTACAAATGTAAAATAAAACGGTGTCTGATTTCCTCTCAAAAAACTTTTATGTGACTAGAAGGCTTTTCGATTTTCCCTTATGATATATACGAAAACAATTCTACTGACTTTTAGAAGATTTTCGATGCCATTAAGAGGTCTTATCCAACACTTAGCAAATGTGGGTTTCAGTAATATTCATAAATGGCTTCACTTAAATGGATAAAAAATGTGGATAATGGATCATTAACAGTTTTTTCTACTTCCTCATAGCAATATCGTTTTCTCTCAAGGACAGTAAGAACTGGAATAAATGAGACAGACGGAATAAATGGCATACAGACAATAGGGTCGGAGAAAATGGAAATACATTGAGCCCCAATGGACAAAGCAGCATTTTTCTTTCAATTCTTAATAACTAACATTTAAGTTATCTAATTTTGTTTATAAACCTTTTTTTAATGTTTTTATCATATTTATCTTTCATAAATGTTCTCAAACCACATCTTGAAATTAAATAATGTCAGAGTTTTAACGGTGATTTTTAAAAATAATTTGGCATGAAGATTCTTCCATATACCAAGTTTTATTGCTTGGTATGCCCGTTTTTTAAATCTGGTTTGGTACAATAAATTTTGTATGCGTTTCCATGGTTACAGCTACACATATAGATATCTAGATATTGATATATCGAAAGATATTGAAAATAACAATAGTAACATGATCATAAATGAAGATTTATATCGCTCAGAATCTATGTTTTTCATGCTCTAAGCGCTACAAAGAAGAGAAACAATTGTAAAACATGCAGTCAGGATTTAGGTCGGTCGGAGCTTGGTTTCATATGAGTTCGTAAACAGTAGTGTCTAAGGATGGTGCTTCAACTGTTGAAAAGATGGCAAGAGCTTGATCTAAAACGGAAGACACTTTGGCGCCCGGTGGGAGTTCTGTGGGCAAGGCCAGCCGAAGGGATTTATTAGAGGCGGAACATTGTAAAATTGTAAGGATTTCATCACAATTCGAGCTGCAGTGTTATGTACGGACTGAAGGTTGGATAAGAGCTAAGTCTAATTTAGTTGTAACAAGACCATGAACAAGGTTTGAAGCAACATCTGCAGAGGCACCACTTCACTTCGTTTTGTTCCTTAAGATATACCTTATGTTTTAGGGTTAAGATGCAGAAAAGAAACTAGGACTCCAAGGAACGGGCAGATTATCAACCATATAAACAGATTTCTATGTCTCTTGCCACTTTCGTTTTAGTGAAGGATAACAATGAAGAGGTACGTATACTTTATATTTTAACACTAAGTATATATTATACACTTTTACATCAGATGCATCTGATACTCCATTCTTAATCGCCAAAACATTAATTTACTAACTGGATTTGCGAAAACGACAAATGCATCAGTCGTGAAAGTCCAAAATAGCAGTGAAATGAATATGAACAATTTGTTAGATTGAATTATATTTTGCAAAACAGAGCAAGTTTGAATATGTCATCGTTACACAAGGTTGTCTATGACAATGCACTTTATGTATTCTTCGTACAGTTTGCTTAAGGTTTATAGGATTTTTCTCTATACACTATTTCATCAGCTATTCACTCCTAATATTTCTCATGATTAATGCTTTTAGCCATAATTTCTAATGTTTTTTCAAAATAAGAAATAATGGCGTGCAACAAGATCTGTAGAAATAGAAACTTGAAAATATAATGAGGACATTCTGACACAATGTCTAATTTGATTTGCTAAGTGATTAAGAAATTCATAAATGAAAGAACATGCGGCGATCATTACTATAACTTAATCTTCTCACTTAAGTTTAATTTTATGCATTATTTTCTTTTCTTGAAATTGGACGTTTGAATTAAACTTTGGAATATCACATTGCACCAAAACTAACACTGGAAATATGGTCAATTGTTAAATTTCCATGAAACAAATTTTGATGAACTTAAGTATAAACAGATTCCTGATAAATACCTTGTTTTTAACCAATATACAACATAACAACAGAAAACTTTAAAAGGACAAGCAACATATTGGTTTTACCATAAGGGGAAAATGTTATTAAAAATGTTTCTTTTAGCCGGCAAAATTCAGTTCAATTGTTATCATTACAGATGTGTCATGTGTAAACAAAGGGAAAAGACGCCACAACAACCATAAATTGTGTGGCCATGACGTTGGGAAATTGATATCATTAATCTCAAGAGACATATTGCTGCACAACTAACTTTTATGGCTACAACATTGGAGCCAGATATATGTAATGATGTACGTGATTTATCATGTCAAATGACGTTGTGAGAATATCATACATTTCGGCTTGTTTGCCGCTTCGAGAAAGGAACAACTGCATTTCGAAATAAAGTTCACCTTCTTATAAATTTCCAAAAATCATGTGGAATGGTTTTACTCAAAACTTAATAAATGTTGATAAGATAATTCCCCAGGAGGGTTCCAATTGAACTACTTGCATAGCCATTTCTTTAATGGTCAGTCGTTCTGCAGTGTCGCCTATATAACCTGGATGTTAAAATTAAAACTGACCTGGATAATGGATAATCCCCAATTATTAACAAAACATAGTCAAACTGTTTTATTGAAATAACGCATTTAATGCAAATACTTTTTGAAAACAGTAAAAACATTAAAGCAAACGGAAAATTGGAAACATTCCTTCTTTTCCTTACACCATGCACAATTAAGAATTTGTATTATTAAAGTAGCAGACATAATTGGAAGATAACAGAGTGACAAACACATGCAGCTATCAGGCATGTTAGTCGTTATCTCATTAACCGGATCAGCACATACATTCACAAAACAGATTTAAACAGAGATTTTTGGCATTCGAATTTTAGGTTAGGAGAATGCAATTAAAGCAAAGGCTTACAGCGTAGGTTAAATTTAAAACGGTTCTGTTATTAACATACAGCTACTTTGTTACAAATACAGGATACTCTCATATTGTGTTGATACAAGAACGGTCTTTACTACTGTCCCTGTAAAAATTGTTCTACTGTTTTCCCTTGTCATGTCTTTATAATCTGTAAAATAGCACAGGTAATCTGTAAAATGTTAACCTTGTTGTTAATATCTAATTTAATCTCTGTCGCATATGTATCAATGTATATTATCACAATAGTACAAAAGCATTAGCTCTTATAAATTTGCTCAAAATTTAAATTGGCAAGCAACCTTTGATTTGTCAAAATTGAAGCAGTAGTGAAATCTAAAATGGACAATTAGTATAGTTATGATTTGAGCTTTTTTCCATCGATTTACAGATATGGGTATTGCATGGGTATTGGTTTTTATCAATTGAATATCAATGCAAAAATAGACACGGGTGTTATTTGCAAACGAATCTTGCATTGAATAAGAGGGAATGGGTTTTGTCCGTTGCATTAAAAATTGCATTGACTCTTTATGTCTATTTTAACAAAAGTTCTTAGCGAGATATTTAAATGATATATATTATCATGAGGTTTTTTTATTCAAAATCAGTGGTTCCTTTAAAATTTAGGGGATGTAACTATTTTCGTGTCCGAAAGAAATATTTCGATATGCAGAACAACCAACATAGCACATAGATTCAAAACTTTAGCTTTTAATAAACATCATTTTCCCCAATAGAGTCAATATACTGTATAATATGTTTTTAAAACAGTTGATTGTTGTTACAAAAAAAACCACATCGTACAGTATCATTAAAGTTATTTGAAGATAGCCAACTAATTTTACCAGTCCATTGTTTAATTTTAGCATACAAATTATCCCATTTTCTTGATAATACAAAGCAATTGTGTTACTTGTGAGCTTGTTTCCGGTTTGTACAGAACCCTTTTTGTAATTCTTACCTTAAAGAGCCACTCCGTGAGTTTTGGAGTCATATATGCCAAACTTAATCAATGGTGTCATTTGATCGCGTACTATCGACTGTTACCAAAAAGAGACATTTTAAAGCTTATTGGTTATTTGCAGTGACAATATGAAGGTAGAACGTCGCAATCATGATCGAAAACCGGACGGCAGTCAGGAGTTGATAGCGTTTGTTAGGTTATATAACTAGTATCCATGTGTTTTGGACGTGATATCTACACCCATGTGCATTTATAGCTTCTATTAGATTTTCATGGAAAACCAGGATTTGTCATTTATATGTCTTTTGGACATGAAAGGTTAAGATGTTTTGAGTTTATATCCCCACATATGACATTTAGGTTCGTATCAAAGGTAAATAACATGTTATAAAAATCACGGAGGGGCTTTTTAAGTATTTCTTTAAACAAATGTAGTTATTGAACGAATTCAAAGGTCTCTTTTTCTACATTACCATGAACTAAATAAATATAACTTCCTTAACAAAGATATTGTTTTCTCTCTCTATTCGGTTTTGAGACTGTGTTACATTGTTTCGTTACATAACGTCGAAAACATCGAACCTGTTTGAATCTTTAAGAAAAGATACATGTAACTTAAATCACATTAGATAAGAATGTGGTCTGTGTGCCTCTAAACATAGCTCTTTAATAAAGCTTTTATTGACAATTCAGCTTCTAATCTAGCAAATTTATTCTCTGTTCGGCCTTTATTTTCTTATACATGTAGTATACATCAATAAGATTACATCTGCATCGCTTTTGGAAATTGTATAATAACATTTCTCTTTTTTAACAGAACAGAATTATCTCTCCTATTAGGGTAAAATTGATGTATTTTTTCTACAAATCGAATTAACATCAATTTGCAATATATCGATTATTATTTTCTTGCAAGATTTTCACATGTGGCTAGTTAAACCTTGTAGATTGGTTTCTGGTGCATGTAACTATAATTACCCTTTCAATTACGTCTGAATACGTTCTGCTATCACCTCCTATCTCACCTTTGTTTGACAAGACCGTTCAGAATCTATTGTTTTGAAGTTGACATTAACGATAAACAAAAATATCATAAGCCCTTTTACACTTAAGCTTGAATATGTAAACTTTAAAAAATGTACATTGTATTCATATTTCATTTAAAAGAAAATATTTGAACATTCGAAGTAGGATATATATTTATGTAAGCGAACGCAAAGTGCGTTGAAAATGATGCCGAAACATCTTTCTAACGCCATTTTTAGTGACTTTAGGAGTGGAAGCTCTTTGTGTTATTTCGGAATTCATTTCTTTGAAAATCTTGAAAAATATGAACAAAATAACTTCCCTTGTTGTTATTGTAGAATTAGCATTATCGGAATTACATTCACATACTTCTGATTACATAAACCAAACATACAAATATTGATTTATGTCTGTATGTAGTCGATGAGGAAATAATCGTTATCAAGCAAAAACTACTGGGGGTCATTTTTATGTGAACACCTTTCAATCATTTGAGGTAGCTGAATGTTATCGCATAGCTCAACCAATCATGGAACGTTCGTTTTATTACTGTTTCTTTTAATTAAAAGACATTCTCTTGGATACATTTATTATCGTTTTCGTGAGATCACTTTGTTTACCAAAATTAACGTGCTACTACCCCTTTAGTTAAATATATTAGTAGATGCTTGTTTTTATCACTATCATTTTTTTTCCTAATGCCCTTAGAACAATTTAAATGTCTAGCGTTTTACACTTTTTAAAAATTGATAACAATCGATTTCAATTCAGCTTTCCATTAATAAATTCAATACCAACATGAAGCATAAGAGGAGACTTTATTGAAAACAATAAATACAAGAAATTAATCATAGCCATATTCTTCACAAAATGTTTCACCTCATTACTGGCAATAAGAAATTCAATTGCTTCTCCTCAAATAGCTATAACGCCATTGCAAATACTGATTTTAAAGCAAATGTTTCATAAATTGAATAATCATTTTAAGGGCATTAATAGAAAATTGTTTACGTAACGTTAACATATAAACATATAACATATGTTTTAACATCTTTTAGTGTGTAGAAAAAAGTTATAGAAGTGCAACATCTTATTTAAAAATGTTGAAAGAAACATGTTCGGTGTTTAATGCTCTGATGATTTCATACGTCTTCACTTTTTGTATTTTGTGTATAAATGATATTATTGTAAAGACAGGAACTAGCATATTCGGTGTTTATTGCTCTAATGATCTCATACGTCTTCACTTTTTGTATTTTGTGTATAAATGATTTTATTGTAAAGACAGGAACTAGCATGTTCGGTGTTTATTGCTCTGGTGATCTCATACGTCTTCAATTTTGTATTTTGTGTATAAATGATTTTATTTTAAGACAGGGACTAGCATGTTCGGTGTTTATTGCTCTGATGATCTCATACGTCTTCACTTTTGTATTTTGTGTATAAATAATTTTATTTTAAGACAGGGACTAGCATGTTCGGTGTTTATTGCTCTGATGATCTCATACGTCTTCACCTTTTGTATTTTGTGTATAAATGATATTATTGTAAAGACAGGAACTAGCTTGTGGCTTTTTCGATGTTCTGTTTATGCATCCGCTGTCCGTGTGATTCAGTGCGACAGTATTTAAATACCTGCATGATCTTTACACCAAGGAAAGTTGTATTAATTACTCTGAAAAACTAAATAATTATATCACGTTTCAATCGAAAAGTAATAAAAAATGTAATAAAAAACAATTTGTTATGTAATGGTTGTTTCAACATTTTTACTTAAATTGTATGTTCACGTAGGAAGTTCAATAAAATGATGTCGTGAAACCTATTGATAAACATATCAATTTACTTTAAATACTAGTATATATTTTTAGCAAAAGCACCTATATAATCACCAACTGGTAAAGACTGTTTTAGTGTTCAGTTAAACCTGCTTGTCCATAGATGTACATGTTAGGTTGTGGTTTATTTAAAGGGGCACAACATATGTTTTTTGTGAGCTTACAGCACAAATTCGTGGTCACATGCTTTCTACATCAAATATACGTGATGAAAGATTACGCCTATCTGAATTAAGACGTGCAACCAATACTTTCAGTTAGATTATCCACCAAATTTCATCTAATTTTATCACTCGTCGAAATATCAGTTTCTGCATTAACTCTTACAATATATTGAGATCGGAACTGCTTGTATCTAAGAAACGAGTTGATAAACCTTTTAAAGATATAATCAATTCTACTTTGCTTTTTATTTATCTCCTCTGTCTAAAATAAGTAACATGTGGTACAAATTAAAAAGTAATAGATTGGTATCTGGTTCTTCTGTTTAGTTCATTATTTCATTCAAATCTAATTACTCTGTAATCGGCTTAGTTCCTCTTAAAATAACCACGAAAGAAAGCCACAGTACTTTTCAAACTGAAACTTCAATGACTTAAAGCTCACACGGACGCATTATTTTTCTTTAATGCATCTTTTGAATTCGAATGATATCAGCGTACCTTGATATTTGCCAATCAGTAAGTCTTGGAAATCGTCCGTTTATTGTAAAGCTGATTTGAAATGACCAAAAATGTGTGTCCAAGACAAATGATTTCCTTAGACGATAAACTAATCTCGTGACCGTCCGAGAAACATGGATAGCCTTGGAAGAGATTTCTATGTATACGATTTTTTTAGATGATTAAACAGACTTTGATGTACTCGGATATCATTTTCTCTTTCTTTACTAAGATCTTTAATAACTTAAGCATCACAAGAATTATTTGTGAGAGTGGTTTGAAAATATCCATTTTTAAATTCTAAATAGAATCTTGAGGTGATAGCAGATAGGTAAACAATAAAAAGAAAGAATCAATCTTTAAAGAATATTTTGACAGGATTTGTTGTTGAGCAGCATTAATGGATAAAAAATGGGTTTTTTCTAAATGTCAAAATTTTATATATTTTTAATGGTAAAGAGAAAAGAAAACATGACATTTTAATTTTTTATGACAAGAAGTTTATTAGAAATTCCAATGACATTTAACACTGTTGATGAACGATGGTTTCCCACTTTTAGAATATTGTTCGTGGTAACAACAATTAGTGTTTTCTATCGATGAATATATCTTCAGTTCAGTACATATACCAATGCTTTATATCAATATATGACACTTAATTCATACAGCGTTCCTGATCTTCCTATATACCACCATAAAACGGAGGATATAATATTTTGCAGTGATCAATACCTTTCCGAATGAAATTCACTGTTGAAGAACATGAGGAAATGTCACATTTGAAGGAAACTCAACTGCCAATACCACTGTTCAGCATTTCCTAGCAAAGCTTAAGTAAGGAAAAAAGAGGATATGACACTAAATTAAACATCCGCCAGTGATTTAAAGAGATACTCTTTGAATTGCTTGAGTTGCATGTGCTTCTTTATCTAAGTACTGTCATTTCAAACGTATGACCATACGTAGGTATAAAATCGAAATTTTGATCGAAAATCTGATAAAGACGGTATCTACTCAAATACAGTTTTGGATTTATCACAAGCAGGTGAAATAGTGTTTGGAATGTAAAACTAGTATTGATCTAAATAAAACATGTCTTTTTCGGCACATACATAAGATCGTAGTAAAGTTCCAAGCATTGTATAACAGAGTGACAAAAGCATATTCTCTAAATTGGTATTTTTATACGAATGAAATCCAGATATAAAACCTTGAACATCACTGAGTGTCTTTTTGAAAAGGATACATACATCGAGAGAGCAAGGACTGACTGATAGTTTAGACAGCAAGCATTTAACCATCCGCGTACTTTATTACAACTCTGTGACTTTATCCAATTAAAGACGTCAAACAGAGAAACGCAAAAGAAAGCTATATATTATGGCTTCTGATTAAAACAGGAAAATGAAATTTGGTATAACAAAACACCCCCGGGATAAATGAAACAAATTCATATCACAATTTCATAATCGTTCGTAGGCGTTGTTGGTCGCGCATGTTTTCAACATAAATGATCTTAATTACTAGTACAACATAGAATCTTGTTTTTGTTTGTGAAACAGGACATATATCACATCCTACAAAGCTGCCTTTAAAACAATATAAACCTGATGACAAGTTTCATTTGGTTATGAGTATCAGAAATTAGTTGCTTGCTTTGACCATGCCTGTTTCATTATTACCATTGTCTGTGAAGTGCACAAAATGACAATATTTGTTTTCAAACGAGGATTATAATATCTTTTGGAAAATGATCAATTTGGTGTTTTCAGGAGAGCTTTAGAAGATATAGGATTTGTTCATAAGAAAATTTTAGAATCACGAAATTAACACACAAATATTGCAGTTAAGAAAGATGTATGTTGCCTTTACCCATTCAATGACAAAATAACAACGATTGTAGCATTTTCATGAAAGGACGAACGTTGCTCAAACCAGAGTCCCTAGACAAATCAAATGTTAATAATCAGGTGTGGTATTTGATGACATTTAATCTGTATTATTACGTTTTAACCAACCGTTTAGCATTTAAAATTGCAATATTTTCCTTTGATTTAAAACCTTACAGTATAACCAGATAAAGGGAATAACAAGTTTAGTGGTGAAAAGTATAGATTACATTGAATCTATGTTTCCTCTGAAATAATATTTTTTCATCCTCGACTAATAAACATCACTGAAAAATTATGCAATTAAACCTTCTTCCGTTTTATTTACATGAACCTAAGATATCGATTATTAAACTAACAAAATCTTTTTGTAATTCTGTACATATCCAGAGGTAAATGCAAACGTAATTATAAACAGATTTAGAGTGTTTCCATACACTATTATAACCACGCCTACTTCGTTATTTTTATTTTCTATAAAAGATCAAATTGAAAATGTGAAACAAACCATTATAAATTTTGGAAAGAAAGCTTCGCCCCTGAAACATTCGACTTTAAGACAACCTTGGATACATCAGGGCAGCAATTAGTGTTTATTATTCAGGACAAGTAGATCACTAAATGAAAGTATACTGGAAAAGGATTCTGGAGGTAAACTACAATGGTACTATGATATATCTACACGCATAGAATCTCGTTTGGAGACATTTGAGGTGATGAGTTATTGACGAATTTCACTTTGTTTAAGCCAGTACAATGGAAAACTATGCAATGTAATTTTAATTTGGAAATGTGACGATAACTCCTGCACAGATAAAGGATGAAAGTTGCTACAGCTAATCTCTCATGTATCCATTTTTCAAAGGTGTTAGCCTCTTGTGATGAAGCTTTGATTAAAAAGCTATAATTTTCTATGAACGAATATAACACAAGCTGCAATCCACTTCAACTCTGTTGTGAACAAAGCAGGTCCAGATCATCTCAGGCTGTTCGATGAGTTCACTCGTAAAGCTTTCAGAACGAGTGATGTGAATAGCATGAGTGACATTTCATTGTTTATGCTAACCGCATGTGGGCTTCAAATTGCATTGGAATTTAATGTCCGTTGTTAAAAGACTATTCCACTAGAAATGCCATTATTCTTCTCAGCAATAATCACTTAAAATCTGATGAAAGAAATGTAATGAAAATAATTCAAATTATTACTAAATTCGATTTCTCAAAACCATTAAAAAATTATGTTTGTTATGTTAAACGTTCTAGAATTTACTTAAATTGAATGAATAATCTGTCTTTATTAAAATAGGCATGCTCCAAACCTTATCGGATGTATTCATCATGTACAAGCATGCCCTCTTGAAAATTACCATATAATATACAATGAAAAATACATATGTTCCACAGGAGAATACGCTCGTGTGATTTTAAGGGATATCTCCTTGGAAATATCATTTGACAGAAGAGTAGATTTTGACCAATGCCATGTCGTCATCATTTACATCATCAATTAATTACTACACAATAATATGTTATTTTGGATGATTATTAGAACTCCACACTCATGTCTCCTAATGAGATATATGAACACTCGTTGATAAAGGTATAAAATTTCCTCGGCAAGCCTTGGACATTGTAACTTTTATTTCTAACTCGTGTTGATGTACTTGATATCAGAAAACACTTATATACATTCTCTTTGTACACAATACCAATAAAAAACCTTCAAACCATATGCAATTGTTAGACTCAAGGGGGATAGGTTTGGATTAACATTCGTCTAGGTAAGATGCGTTTGTGGGGATGGGGCGGGGATGTGGTCAGAGAGTCCCATCTTGAGCTTCTAAACTTCTACAGAAATCTTCAGGTTCAGATATTTCTAAAATGGCTCCGAAAAAAATGAGTTTGTGCTCAATGCATATATATATGAAGACGCAATGTGTCTCGCATGCATGCTAATTTATGTCAATTGGTTTTAATAATGCTAAAGGAGTAATAGGACTCACTCTAATTTCAAATATGCGTTCATGGTTTGTTGCTTAACGGAGTTCATTCTTTCGCAAATTACAATGACATACAGATGAATTTTTTAACCAAGTCCAAGTACGACCGAAAGGAGACTTACCATTCCACGTGTATTTCAGTAGTTTGAAAAACAAGGAATGCTCTAAACTTCGAATAATGTGTATTTCTGAAAGTATAGCCGATGACTTATCCTTGATGATGGCGAATCAGCTAGCTTTACCACTGCATATTTTAGGAATCGTGATAGTAATTGGAGATAGAAATTTGATCTATGCCCATCGGCTCTGATTATGTCCAGACAGAAATCAGATTGCAAATTACGACGGTCTTTGAGAATGGTGTTAATGATTTATGTTACAGTGATTATAGGTAAGCAATAAGGTGTAACAGATCACAGTTGCTTTAAATTGAAATAACTTACAGAAGGCGCATGTACATGCTAAACTTTATACATATTTTGCATAATTACATGGTATTATTCAATTCATGTGAGTCCAGAGTCTTTTACATCCTATTAAAATAACAGATTACAAAAATACAGTTACATGAATTGATGTTATAGATCGTTATCAGAAATGAATAAGGTAAATTATAACTATGTGTTATTAGTTTACGACCGTACTTCAGTTCTGATTAGAGATTTGAAATTGTGTCATGGTAATATACACTTGTGATGTATCCTACAAACCGTGCACGTTAGAAATAAGCAGGGATATTAGGATATCATTTTGTTTTAAAAAATAAGCAATCATTAGATTTAAATCATTTAGATTTTTGTCATTTTCAGATCTGATATTTTACATATCTACATCAGTATAGGCACGTTCAGTTGAAATAAGTTGGGCGTTTTCAGAAAAAAGTTACTGGAAATGTTGCAATGACATTTGTTATAATTCTACTAATTGCTCATAGTAACCACTAGTCTTTATAATGTATAATATGCAATTATACCAGCATTTTTTCAGTTTCTCGATATGTTTTCAATTAACTATGATAGAATATCAACTAGTGAAAGGTCATATATAATCAGCATAAATGTAGAACAGTTATAATTTTAGAGAATAACAACCTGGACATAATCACACTAGTTCAAAGGTGAAAGCTACGCAGCACTTTTGAACTTTCAAATGGAGCCCATTCAACGAAAGTATAGTAGACGATACGGTATGGGTTGGTTTTATTGTGCGGGTGTTTATGTATCAATTGTCTTTGCGTCGTGTATTGGTAAGTATGGTTTATCATCTCATATAATATTTATAAGGTATATGTCACTTTGCATGAAATAATATTGAACATATGATTGCGTTTATTCACCTTTAACTTACTTTTTTATTGAGAACTTTGTAACTATAGCCATTCTAACCTTTTCAAGCGGAGAAGTTTCAAATGTATGCCCTGTTAGTGTTCAGGTTGGGATATTACAGAGTCAAAAAGTGAGTTTAAGATCGAAAATTTTTATCCTCAAGATTTGTTCCGATAATAGTGCTAGTACGTGCTTTCCTGAGACTCGGGTGTTAATATAAATTTGATTTACTGACCATATGGAACTATACGCTTTGATTATTCATTAAAAACATTGTGGTATGGATAATTCAAAATGGTAGCAAACAGGTTCTCATATCATGTACAGCTGCATACCGAAACTTTGTTCACTTACCACTGAATCGTAGTGCAAATATCATGTAATTTGGGTTTCGTTTCAACGTCAATAGAATAACTTAAACAGAACTAACAATGGATCACCCACTGTCCATGTGTGAAAAAGCCATTCTTGAACTCATTTTGGGATCGTCTGGTCTCTCGTACAAAAATTCGACTTTTGGCATATTTATATAGACAGAAGGGGTCACATTTTCGAAATTTCAATTTCGTTAAATGTCAAATGAAATATTCCATATCGACTCTCTGAGATTAAAACCAACCTAATCACATTGACTTTGTGCTAAGGAACACACGTGACTAATTTTTGATAAGAAGTTGATAACTTATAAAGGATTTTATTGAGAAAAATAAAAATTAGTGTTTTCGGAATTTTGACCCCTGGTCACTTCAATGGCCTGCCAAAACTGTTACGGGTAATATTAGGGGTGCGATAAACATTTTCCTTAAAGAAAAATGGATCTGCATATCTGTATCGAAAATTCAATTATATACGCTTCTTTTTCGCAACGCTACGATCCCTCAAAGGCATCTCAAATTACATGATATTTGCACTTTTAAATTCAGGTATGTAAACAAACTTTTGGCATGCAGCTGTAGAGGTGATAAAAACATTTGTTTCAGGTGTCCACTCTCAGGCACCATATTTTGGTAACACCGAGACGCAAGTCTTCGTTGAAAGTGGAGCAACGGCTGTACTGACATGCTCCGTTGAAAACCTGGGCAACAGAAAGGTGCTATAAAAGAAATTTGCAAACACTGAATCTTTTATGTGATAATGTTTATAAGTACAGATGTGATTATGCGGGTTATCTCGAAAACAGCCAAGGAAGTTGCAATTTCGTCGGAATTGGGAACACGTTTAGAAAAATAATCCTTACACCATGGCCTTTCGGGTATATATCCTTGCAATGAATTTCTTGATATTGTCAGATGATTAGTCCACTTACATATTAATTCATTTTTATTTTATTACATTACCAGATTTTAACTGAAAAACTTAAGATTCCAAATTTTTAAAAACGGTGTATCATTTCAAAATTTACTTTTTAATATCGATCAATCATTTCAAGTTTACTGCGCTTTGCATTGTCATGAACCTTTAAGAAAACTATTTTGATTTGTTATTTATGGAATATGTTTAAAATTAAATGATTTGATTACTATAATTACTATTGATTAAGTGAAATTTGTGAAAGTGAAAATGATCAAGCTTCGAATTGATAGATACCCCCAATAGAAAATATTTGTGGTATACAAATATATATACATATATATGTTTACAAATAAATTGATCATGGCACCTCAGCCAGATCAGTCAATTATTTATCAAAATGTACCCTCAATAGAGGAAGATAAGTAAGATTATAACTATATCAACTTTATTCAAAGGTCGTGTGGATGAACGAGGAAGAGAACCTGCTTACATATGAAGACAGAAGAATCACCGAAGACCCACGGATTAGTATTGAGCGTCCATTTATCACTGAATGGAATCTTCGTATAAGGAACGTGATGTCTTCTGATGGTGGAGTCTATGCATGTAAAGTCAATACGAATCCTGCGATTGCCAATAATATTTCACTATTCGTTTTAGGTAAGTGTTGTAATATAATTGATTATTCAGATACAGAGCTTTATGATTCGGAAACGTCTGTAAAATAAGATTACGGTACTTTTCGGAGTGGATAACCTTTGGTACGATCATTGCTGGTGATTTTGGTCTTGCACCAAGGGTGTGGTTTCGAATAGCGGAAGATAGTGGTCCCGAAAAGTTCAAAAATTTGTTTTAACAAAGAAAATGTGATCTATTGAAATAATTTCAATTTATGGACTATATATACAAATCACTTGTGTGTCAAATGTATTAAGGCTTCGAAGCTGTAAACTAACGATTGCAGACACATTGCAAGATCTGGGTTGTCTTGATGAAACTTCAACAAAGTTTCATCAACAAGTTTCAACTGAGGGTGTTGAATCCCCCAAAAGACAAGTCCGATGGTTTGCTTGAAACTTATTCGTACTCATTGGCACGATCAGTACAATATTTGCATGATGTTTTCGAATCCTGCAAAAGAATCGTTCTGAGAAAATACAGGAAATTGTGCTATTTCGAATCTTTATTAAATGTTCAAAAACAAATATTCCGTGTTGAACAAGAGTTATCTTTCCTTATGAAGGTGCTGATCCAGAGTTTGTCGACACTGACACTAGCATCTCTGTTGAAAGCGGACGAACAGCGATACTGCCATGTGGTGTCAGACATATTGGAAGAAAACAAGTACGTGAATAAATTTTCAAAGTCAGAAAGATTCAATGAAAATTTTACTGAGCAAAAATAATTTTTGACACCATGTTTGCGAAATAAATTTCACTACTTTGATATGACATTCCTTTTTACTAAAAGCAGAAACATAAAAACCTGCCTAAACGTGACTTTGAGTTGAGTTGACTTTGCATTAGAAAAGTTTGTAATACATGCTTGTTATTATCATTTGGTTATTAAAGGCAGGAAGTGTGCAGATGCACAAATTGTTGCTGCTGAATGTAAACGGCTATTTCTTAACCAAAAAACAGTAACGACAGATCCGTCAGTCTACATGAGAAACCCAAAAATTTCCTGAAAATGACTGGTCGACGGCCGTTTTGGTTACTGAAAAAATAATTCGCGAACCCTAAAATTGACTTTCTGGAACGCTTGACTAATACTACTTCTTCAATGCGCAGGGTGTGCGTTTCTTGCATCAGGGCACGTGGTAGTAACACCCAGTAGAGATGTGTATGGTTCATATTACACGGGGGTTGCAACAAGCCGTCAACCCTCAACTGTGAAAGGTCGGCCCTTCCACTCTTCCATTCGAAAAAGGGGTGGTTAAATGGGTTACTCCTTAGAATGCAAATCTATGAATATCAGCAAGAAAACGTTACATATTTCTATCTACTTAATGTTTTTAAAAACATGTTCTTACAGATATTGTGGCTTAAAGGTTCAGAGGCACATCCTCTCACAATAGGAACGTTGACCTTTACTCAAGATGCAAGATTCAGTCTTGATTACAGTCACCGAGATCATGGAATCACTTCCTGGAATTTGATGATCCGTAGAGTCTCAGTCGAGGACGCCGGGACATACGAGTGTTCGATTGTCGGCAAGAGGGGCAATTACAGGAAATTCGTTGAACTTGAAGTTACAGGTGAGGTTTGTTGTTAACCCCATGAGGTTAAATAAATCTCATATAGCAATCTCTTTGAAAAGTAGTAGTAACGAAACAACATGATCAAATAGTTTATGCCAAGAAGTATGAAAATCCAACGTATAGTAATTTTTCGTTGAGGGGTTTCACATTGTTACAGAATTGCCGTGTATATTAAAAGTGAAGGTTATTTGTAATAACGTCTATGTATGCCAACAGGTAAGTAAATGATGCAAGTTTTGGAGTTACAGCTCTATACTGTTTTTTGACTACCATCGTGGAAATCTGAACACAATTAAGTAGTGTAAAAACCTTGATACATTATAGGTATATTTTCGATTTACGAAGCCCTCTTAGTACAAAGTCGTAAGTACTGTTCGTTAGTGCCATACATTACGACTACATGTATATGTTTGCCTAGGGAAAGCATTAGGCCCAGTTGTCTTTAATTTTTGCTAATGGCACAATCATTTACAATTAATCTCTTGGACAACTCCCCGTCTTGTTATAATGCTAAACAACAGTAACATTTATACCCATTCATAAAAATGGTTTTATTACTGCATTATTCAAGATTACGTCAAGATAAAAGACCTTCAGCATAAATCCAAACGATGACAAGGCTGAATTTTTTAGAGAAAGCTAAGCATAATATTTTTCGACAGCAGAAGTGATCATGTATACGTATGTCCATCTTCTCCCGCAAGTTTTTGGATTGCACCTGTCTATATCACTGGCTAATTTAAACATTGCTACCAACCAGTAAAAGTTCGTATTTTGAGAGCAGCGCCCTCTTCGGTTAAAAGTTGCAATTCTCATGATTTCTTATTGAACTATTGCGATCCTTCGCAGCAGCTTTGGCGACACGCACAGAATAGTACGGGAAATGCGACAAGGTCTATATTGGCAAGTCATTTGGGCTGGCGTAAGGATAAGCCATGCGTGGGAAGATGACGTGTGTCAGGCAACTTGATGAAGCAACAGCTGCAAACGACCAACAACTTTGTTCTTTTGGCAAGTGAATTTCTTAATAAAAATACTTGTAAATATATTTTGTTGTCTCAAAACATAACTTGTTCAGTTGGGTGTGTCGTAAATAAATATCTACAATTGACAATGTTTGTTATATATTTATATATTTACATGTATATCATTACTGTAGCTTCCGCTAAATCTGGTTAAAACTAGCTATAATCACATTTAGAGAATGACCGCAACCATTAATTTCGCGCAAGCAATTCAGCCAATCATAGGAAAATTTATCGTGTAGTTTCAAACGCTAGAGAATGGGATGCTTTCGCCGTCATGTACACCCTCAATATCATTAAAATATAATCTAATAATGCTGCACTACGTTACGCATCTCACTAAGCTCCTTTAGTCAAGCTGTCATGATAACCTGTGCCTCAATTTGACCTCTAAATCTTATTTGCTTGCCGCAGTGACCTTCAAGCAATCACAATGCGCGTGACTTCATGGCCTTTTCAGAGATGGCGAGTAATATCTTAAATGTCAGTTGAAACTCTCATAAATTTTCGAATTAACAGAGAACAAGTTGAAGTAATTTGCATATATGCCCTTTAATTGAATGGCAACCTGGCAGAGTTAGTTATAACATGTCAGTCTTTGACGAAGCAAGGGTCAATCTCATTAGCACATGTACGTCGTATACGACTAATAAATTATTAACAAGAAACCTCTTATTGATATTTGTACATGTTTTGGTAGTTTTAGTTTCTCAACATGTTTATGGTTAATTTGTTTCACGAAATTAAAAATTACTCAAACTAAATACTACAAACTAAAAGGCAACGTATCTGTTTCCAGTGTAATAGGACGAGTTTCACGGCTTCCGTTTTCCTATTATAATGGACCCGCCAAACTCGCACTATTACCCCCGGGTTTTTTCCTTAACATGAAGCGTGGTGAAAGACAACTAAAACAAGAATGGAAACATCTTTAGATTAATTCCAACAAAAATAAGAAAATATTGTCTAAAAAAATATGGTAAACAAAATATAATTTAACAACAGTTTATTTCACTCCCGTGACACAAATAAGGTAAACTCCTGTTACAATCCTTAGCATGTCTTAAATACAAGCATTTTATTCAGAATAATCACTATTTCACTTATTCCCCTCAGGTACGTGCTGCGACTGATGACATCACAAGCTGAATAGGCAAAATATAGCCACAAATTTTACCGCTACATACGGGGAAACAGTCACAAGTGTTCTCAAAACCTGTAGCTAAAATATTTCCACAATAATTTCCAAAAATGTAAATACAGGAAAATACAGCCACAATCAACTCAAATACAAATTCAAAAGCTGAACATCAATATTCGACTACATGAACTGGTCAAAATATATATTGAATTTCTCAGTAAATAAAACTTAGCGGCAAGCAATATTTAATTACAACCACTAAATCGTCTCAGGAGTGCTATTCTTGGAAGCAAGCTTTATTCACCCGAAAGTACTACAAATCTCAGTTCTGAAACATTTAAAATGTTTATCGTGTAAAACTAACGAATTTGCAATTAATTCCAGACAAACTTCACTAATTACCTAAAACTATCAAGCTACATTATTCTGACCTACTTTCTCCTAACACTAGTATTTCCCTAACAATCTACGAGATGCGTGTACCCACCATGCCCGCACAAAGCGAATCTACCCAACCCGAATAATTAACCTACCTAATACCAAATATTTATACTTTATTATCTTTATTTAACATTACGGGAGATGGGGTGTCGCTCTTAATCAGAACGGACCGCTCCTTATCTGATCGTGTTTGGCAAGGTCATCTCACCTGTTGACCAGACTCTGGCCATGCGGACACTGACTCAAATTTGTTACAGCGCCTGTATACCCAAGTGCCAGAAAATACCCGGATTATCTAAACAAGGCGATCAGCGATTGGCCAGCAATCCTGACACCCTTCCAATCACAGCGCTCCTAGTAAACGACTCCAATCGGCGAATAAAATGTGGCGTACGCTCCCCATACCACATCTGATACCCAAAACTACCTAGGATAAATCCGAATATTCAGTAGAACGATGTAATATAAGTCACAAATTATCGTAAGTACTAACACTAATCCTTTATCCAAACTACGTATCATTTAGGACACAGTCAAATGATTACGATATTAATAATAACATGTTAGGCTGATCAAAACATTACGAACTACTAATGTAAAAATTACGATAAAATACGATTTTATCACACCAGAAAAGGCATTTTGGATTTGTCTCGCCTACTATGCATTACTTTGACATATGTGGAGTTTGCTTTGTGAAAGATAACACCACAGTATTCGATTTGACTTTTTGTCCAACAAACCGAGCTAGGGTAAATTGAAAGTACGTAAAATACGAATATTTTTTCGAATATTTAGGTAGTTCGACGTTCGGAAAACAGTCGGGAACGTTCGATTTTTGAGTGCTCAAAAGCATACAAGCGAAATAGAATTAGCCTGCACCATAGAATACGGGGCGATATCGCTGGTTGGCTGATTTGAATTATGTCAGAGGCAAACCTGACGGCTCGCGTAACGGATCCTGGTGAGACCTACACGCGTAATGTAGTGAAGCATTTAGATTTTATTTTAATGAGATTGGTACACCCTAACCTTAAAATCCAAATGTGAAAATATTATTGAAACATCATCTTTATGTCAATGTTATTACATTAAATAATTTTTAAAAATTATACATTAAATGTTGTACAAAAGCAAATTCACGAATAAGGCCAGACATTCACACAGAATTGTTTTTTTAAGAATATGACACGTACAGGAGTTTTGTAAACAAGAGCATGCAGCAGAAAAATGTCTTTGAAGAACTAATGACACTCTGGCCTTGTTTTGTCCAAAGTTAGTCAGCGATCAGCTGATTTAATAGGTGAGGTGATATGCAGTTTAATGAGAGTATTTCACTGACATGACGGCTGCAAGTATCATTGTTTGAACAACACCGGAACACTTTTGTGGAAAGGTATTGCGGTGAAACCCGCGAGCATCGATTTGAAATTGAAACCATGGGTGGCGTTGTGCTGAAATAGTGTAATATTGCACCCAAACCTTACTTTGTGTGAACCAGTTCTCAACTGCAGACATAGTAACTGCTGGCGGGCCCCTGGCGGTATTCGAACTCTGATCCTGTTTATCCCATGCCGAACGAACTACCACTTCTTTATCCAGCCCCTGAGATGATCGACATTACGAACGTAAGTTTTAACTGTACTTGAGATTGACTGCATATAAGAGTGAGTACATGTACACTCGCTAGAACATACATAACAGCGCGGTTGACAAGACGCAATTAGTTGCAGACACATACCAAATTACATGTATGTTTAGAGCCCTCGTGACTGACAAAGCTGATATAATCAACAACTACAGTTTCTAGACTTAAACATTGGCTAGATACTCAGCCATAAGAAGCGCGCTGGGTCGCATAGTTAGTAAGAAGAAGACCTGGCTAATAATCCTGCAACATTATCATCTTACCTATAACAGCTTACCATTAGTTTTCGATCGAATGATGCCGACTTCACTTGCTCTGATTAATATGTCTGATACACCAGTACGTGTGTGTGTCTGTTCTTTTGACTTTTTCCAAATTACAAGTTTCAATATATTTTCGTAATTGCAATTTCGAAAGACACTCTTTATGTGTACTGACAGATTGAAACCTGTAACTTTCAAATAACGGTCTACATTTCATCGATTTGCAAAAGGAAACGTAGATCCCGCACATAAGCGAGGTCCTTACTTTAACTCAAAACGGCTGAACCACAGGACTCCTTGAGGCATTTTATGACCGCTTCTCAATTAAAAACTTCTTTCGTCATTATCACATATTTAGCTGTGTTGCTAAATCTGAAGAATATTTTTTTTCAATTTCAACCATTGCTTAATAGTGTAATTTGCATCAACATGATAACATTCGAATGTGTTGAGTTAATCATGATTGGGAGATGTGACATTGTGTTTTGTGGCATTAATACGTTTCCATACAATGGTATAACCATACAGAGTAACGGATACCGCACTCAAATAAACCCTTTCAACTTGAGAAAACGTCATAGATGACGCAAGAGGAAAATATTAAGAAATAGTGCAGCCATAACCCAACTAAAATGCTAAGATTTAGTTACTGCAAATCAAACAGCAGTTATTCAATAACACATTTCGACAATTTGTATTCTCTGTTATAATAACAGGATATAACTGTTTATCATGAAAATAGAAATATCATAATGAAGTTAGATTGCCGGATAAAGGTTAACAACAGCAATAATGACGCTTTAATAGGTTTTAAATAAGCGAGGATAGCATTTCCTCTGAATGTCACCTCCAACTTGGGATGTTTTTGCCATGTAACTTGCCATAAACTACAAGCTTTCTGAGAATGCCATTATATGCCAAGAGCATATATGACATATATAAACTTACATTGATCTCCGAGAGTGTGATACCTCCCTAGTCAAGTCAATTATGAAGAGTTCTCTTGCTCTCCAGACATGTCTGCTGGTACTAGTATGGTCCAGAGGTAAGGGTTTGCTTTATTAATAATACCTAACAAATACGATGTTTATCTATTCTTGGAAATCCTTGATCCCCAATGTATTACCTACCGAAACTCAGCAATATGGCTATAATTGTCAAAGATCAGAAAATAATACTTTTACAACTAGTTCATGATAATCGACTATCCACGGCTCAGCATTAAACGTCCATCATATTCATCCTATAACATTCGTAAAGAAACATGTCCTTGGCTGATGCTGATATACTTGCAAAACAACACTATTGAGCTTGATGTGTCTGGTGAGTTGATGATTCTACCTTGAAAGTGATGGATACTCGTTTCTGATTGGCTGTTTTCTCCGATTCACAGGGTATCAATTCACGATTGAAGTCGCTTTGTTTACCCGAAATCTGTTTTCAATGTATTAATACATACATTGACTTCCAACTATCCGAATGGTAACTTCAGAGTCGATATTCCGCCTGCAAGTGGGATTAATCTCTTTTCAAAAGGAATTAACCGTATTTGTGTTTCTGGGTTGACACGGAGAGAGCAAATTGTTTTAATTTTATGTCATATTTTTTACAAAATAAGAAGTTTGAGTGAAAAATCATCGTAAACTAAGCTTTCCGCTACTGGGCATGCAACATCCTTCGAATGCGGCAACAAAACAATGACGTCATTTCCTGAGCGCTTCTGACGTCATAAACCCTATTGCGACGTAATAGTGGTCTACTGTTAGAGTCATCTATTAGCGTCATAGGGGTGCTGTGGTCTTTGTTTGCTATCAAAACAAGGAAAAAGACTCTTTTTAAACGATTTTATATTTACATTTGTACTACATACTATAACAAAACCATTAGTGAACACGCTTTAATAGGTTTAACTTTGTTAACGGTTTAATCTAAGTTCAATACTAAGACGCAAAATCCCCGATGCAGACGAGTTCATGTTTGTCTCCGGAAGTCGGAACATTTTACACTGTGCATTTCGCTATGATAAAGAGTTCAGCATTCGGTTTCAATTTAAAATTTACTCGCTATCAATCCAGTATAACATGTCTCCGATTTTCAAACACACTAGGTTTATCTCCTAATTATGTGTTTTTAACAATTTCTTAGTTCTGGAAAAGAGTCCTGGACTCTAGATACTTGTATGTATGTGTTGAAACATTGCCAGATTGAAGGTCTATCATTAGAAAGGCAATTCACACAAAATACGAAATGCTCCACTAAGAAGATGAAGATATAATATTTAGATGCATACGTATCACTTGAAATACAGTAGAACATATCTTTACAGAAAAGAGCATTCTTACAACTATTTTCGAGTCATCTGATGACGTCATAGTTAAAGAAGGCTCACATGTTTCCCTCATCTGTAACGCATCTGGTACACCATTGCCAAATGTCACCTGTATAGAATGAACAGTTACGAAGTGGAACTTTGCCTTTGGAAATTGAAACTGGTCGTTGCTCTCGGCCCAAGGTAGATCTTAATCAAAGGTTGTGTCGATGTTGTAGTAGTGGTGCTATTGAAGATCAGGTCCATTTTCTGTCCAGTTGTCTAATTCACTCTGATATAAGATCAATTTTATGGGAAAAGGTAAGTTCTCTTAACCCGCTGTCTAGCTTGATTGTTCCTGTCGACCAGACTATCTTTATTATGGGAAAACCATAATCTTGTATACTCTTTAGCTGCCTCAGTCACCAATGTTTAAAAGAAGAAAATGGTTATGTACAGATTATCTTCAGATTATCTCTCTAATATATATTTTAGTGTATATCATTCAATGTCTATCTCAGATGCTCCAACCATTGAGACGTATGCAGAGAAAATATTCCAGAACATTGGAGGGACCGGGTGTGAACCTTTTCGTCACCTAACGTAATTGTCTTTATATACTTATTTGTTTTAACATTGAATTTTTCTATGAACGATTGGTTCCTTTAAAAAAAACGTGACTGTAGGATTATCATCTAAACAATTTTCATATTTGAGAGGACGTCTATGATGGTTATAGTACCAACTTGTACTTGTACTTGTACAGTGAAGATATCCACAGTCTACTCAGTGGTTTCCAGCGTTATGACATTATGAGTTAAAACATTGAATAATTCAAAAGGTATATAATTCAAATATTTTATTAATTGAGAAGATTTTTATATGAATTTGATCTACTTCGACATTTGGTGAACATTCACTTGTGGGTTACAACCCTCTAAAGCTGGGAGTGACTTTGTTAAGATATTGTCCTCAAAGTCCCATTTAGTTTTGTACACTGAATCGGATCATTATCTACACATACAGCGTACCTGCAGGTAAATATTTGTTTCAAAAAGGCATATTAATAACATTGAAAATACGTGTATGTATGTGCAACGTTAGTAATAAACTTCACTGTTCATTACTCTATTACAGGATTATCTGACTCTGGAAGCGTCATTAGTATCATAAACATCTCAAGATTTGACGAGGATATATACAAGTGTGAGGCTTCAAACGATCACGGAACAAGTAGGAAGGGAATCAAAGTCACTGTCGAATGTAATTGGATAACATTAATTCCACGTGCACAGAATGCATTTAACTGAAAAAAGTTCACAGTTTTATCATCAGTTATAGTAACCCAGTTTCTTCAAAGCAAGAGGGGGCGGGATAGCGCAGTGGTTAGCGCGTTCGGCTTCGGTTCTGTTCAAGAGGTCCGTGGTTCGAATCCCGCCTGGGGCTCGGGAACTTTGTCTGCAGTAGAGAACTCTTCTACACGCAGTCAGGTTTGGGAGCAATGCTACACTGGCTTTCAGCGCAGTACCACCCATGGTTCGCTAGCCGATGCTCGCAGGTTTCACCGCAATGCATAGCCACAATTGATAGCCACAATGGTGTTGCGGGCCTCCCTGAAATAATACTAGAAGCTGCGATATAAGTGAAATAATCTTGAAAGCAGCGTCAAAACCCCAACTCACTCACTCAAAGCAAGGGCCAAACGTCTGGTAAGATTTATTTCGTAGGCAGTCTTTTGAGTCACACACATCAAAGGCAGGTGGTTTCAGGACAATTTGAATATGTCAAGTCCCTTGAAAAATAAGATTTAGAGCCTCCGAGCATTCAGCCCTGGGCGTGGTCATCTTGTGACATGCAATCTGAATTACCTGAGCATGCCCCGCACGTATTTCTATCACCGCGTGTAAATGCTTATTCTGTTAGTCTCGTGGGCAGGGAATTTGAGTACGAATTCTCTAGGTTGAAATATGAGTGTTTGATCAAGGCAGAGTGAGTGAGTTGGGGTTTAACGCCGCTTTCAAGATTATTTCACTTATATCGCGGCTGCTAGTATTATTGCAGGAAGAAAGCCCGCAACACAATTGTGGCTATGCATTGCGGTGAAACCGCCGAGCATCGGCTGGAACCATGGGTGGTACTGCGCTGAAACTCAGTGAAGCATTGCACCCAAACTTGACTGCGTGTAGAACAGTTCTCTACTGCAGACAAAGTTGCCGAGCTTCGGGATTCAAACCACGGACCTCTTGATCCGAAGCCGAACGCACTAACCACTGCGCTATCCCGCCCCCGATCAAGCCAGAACTGAGCGAGGATATTCTTAAGTAGGTTGTACTTTTAGCTATATCGATAACGTGACAAAAGTAATTTAAGAATGCTGCTAACGTTGTCAGCCGGAAATTGTTATCAATACTAACATTTAAACGGTTTAAAATCGTAGATGGTAGATCCCTAATGTATCTGAGAAAACTTCAAGAGAAAACTTTCAAACATTTTCGTTTCAACAATTATAGGGTTCTTTGGGGTTAGTTTGTGTTTTAGATTTACTGTGAGAAATATCGCCTTTTCTCATGTTAAAGGGGAAGCTTATAATCCTCTACGAATAACATCTTAAATACATCACTCAAGGGTGTATTATAATAAGGGTGTGATTATTATTCTATTAATTCTATCATACAAAATTCTCAGTAATATGAGAAGACAACATTTTATCATTGACGCAATGTCGATATCGGTATATACTTCGGCTTGTCATAACTTTCTTCAATTTCAATTTACGTTTGTGAAATTGAATGAAATCTAACACCATGTAACAAATTCGGTAATAGCGCTTTTCTAATTAATATCAGATTAAAGTAAATGCTTTTTGACTTATAAAACAGTATGTTTTAAATCTCTGCTCCGTACTAAAATACATGTTATGATATCTCTTATCCCAGCCTAGTGTCCAATAGATAAAAGTTTAGATAACTTTAAAAACTGGAATTAACGCTTGGCATTTGCGGTGATGAAATGTCCGTTTCTCGATAACAATTTAAGACTCCGGCCTGCTATAACTGTCCTGAACAAAAACATTTATTTGTAATTACCAACACAAGTCAGTTTTTCTTGATGAGATAGCATCGTCAGCATCATCGGTATCGTTTACATCATCCTAAATGTCAGTTTAAAGGGCAGTAGCACGTTTCTGGAGTGATTTATTACCTTATAATCATTTGAGGTAGGGGAATTGATTTGCATAGCGTAAGGGATCGATACGATTTTTTAAAACATTTAGAAATGTTTTGCAATTATAAACATTTATTTTTCGTTCTTACGTGAGATTACTCTATTTTTCTTCAAAAACGCTCTTCTACATCTTTTAATGGACTGTTTTCCCCGTTAAAATTATGTGCGATATTATTGAAATTTGGCAATGATTTTAGATAAAACTATCAATTAGTCCTAATTGTCACTTCAGTTCCTCCAAGAATTGAGGTATCGGCCTTGGAAGTAGCACAAGAGGTCGGAGGGACTGTTATATCAAACTGCATCGGGACGTCGTCACCTCCATCTTATATCAATTGGAATTTTTTTACATTGAAATCCGGAATTCGATAAGACATTCTATCAAGTTTCACCTTACAAAGAATGACGTCACAACATCAAATCTAAGGATAGATTATATAACAAACCGGGATTTCGGTCTCTACAATTGCGTAGCCTCTAATTGGATCGGAAAAGCTGAAGTTGTTATTAAAGTCGTGAACATGAGCTTATTTGAAGCACCATGTCCATGAAATATCAGAGGTTTATTTAAACATTCTTCCTTTGCTTAGAATTTTCACATAATTTAAATAAATATATGATATCATAAATATGAAAATATAGATGTAAAATTCTAAAAGAATAAAATGTATAAATATTGTTAGATTAAATTCATTACATGTCAAATGATAAAAAGAGCACTTTTCATTCAAGATCTCTTAAATGCTTTTTTTTCTATTTATGCTTTCCATGAAAAATTCTGGAATTTACTTTTTCGCATAATTATTGTTTGGATACATAAGAACACTTGCACAATGTAAACCAATAAGCATTCAAATCAAATCTTTAAACCATTTGAAGAATGCATTAACCATCTTTTCTTATCTGATTTGTCAACATGTTTTCTGTTGAAGCATTTAGAAAATTTGAGTTTCCTCTACTTTGTAGAGTCAAATCATTCCTAGTGATCAAATTGTGAAGAGAAGTTTACCAATTATTCAATGGTAAATAAAATCACAAACTGACAATTTTTATTAAGCGATTATTGAAATATGACAACTGCTCAGTCGTCGCATTCTATCCCCACAGATGCAGCTTCGTCACAAATTCCTCTTCTAACATCTGTTATAAAACGAGCTGGTGGCAAAATATTGCACTACAAACTATGAAAATTTCAGCCTATCAGAGCACCGCATGCATGGACTGCGTATTCGTTATCGCTGCAATGATGCAGTCGCTTAAGGAGACTTTGTTCTAAAGTGCACATTCGAATATTTTTCAGCTTTCTCAATAAAACTTTAGCTTTTGATCCAGTTTATGGTTTAAGACTTCTCAGATTATCCACTCTTATCAGTAAATGTATATTTGCGGATACAGATAAGTGATTAGACATTAATCTCAAATTACCATTCATATCAGTCAATCTAGACTTGCTGAATGTGGACCTAGACTGTATAAAAGGCTCCTTTATATACACAGTTATGAGGCAGGACTATGTCAGCGCCTATAATTAAATACTCGTTCAGACTTCGTGGCATGTTATATAACCAACATATGGCAAATGTACAATCTCGCCATACTACGGGGAGATATATTTGGACACGAGGCGAGCCCACATCTGTGTAATATCAGCGCTGTGTAATATCAGCGCCAGTTAGATACGTACACATTCCTTATCTTTAAACTCACTTAGCAGATGCACACTGTCTACTACGTATACGAGCTATACTATATAACTAGGGTCTATGGTGCTCTGCCAGATCATACGGTTTACGGTTGTAATACGATAATGAACTATAACACCTAGCGAAATGCATGTGTCTTCAATGCATACGTGTCATATCCGAGGATCAGTATAACTTACTGTTGACTTCGTGATCAAGATCGGACACGCTCTGTTTACAATCCTGCAAGGAATACAAGGTAAATACACTGCACTGCACTGCAACTAAAACGTGATTTTGAGGCATACACAAGTATACATGTATGATTATCTAACACATCCGATCTTAGGATCCTAAGTAGCATATTCTCTGCAAGCATGCCTGACAAAACATGGCGTCTCGTGCTTCTTTCCCTTACCATTTGTTCAATTGTGAATACTCTAGACGTGGATACATTGATGGAAGATATTGCCAAGACTTTCAAGTGTCGAGATAACCCAGCAATGGCTGTGGCCGTGGTTAAAGATGGGGAGACGGTTCTTGCGGAAGGATTCGGCTTGGCTGATGTTGAAAAAAAGGTCCCAGTTACAAACAGAACTGTATTTGGAGTAGCATCTCTGTCCAAGGCATTTGCCTCCACCCTTCTCCTGAAACTCATCAGTCGGAAAAAGAAGTAAGTATATTCTTCCTCTCAGAAAAGACCAATTGAGCTCATTTTCTGTGGTTGATTTCTATTATTCACGGTAAGCATGTCAGTCTTCGATTGTCTTCTCAGATTAAGTATTGACAATTATTCAATAGTGTATTGGGTGCCAACTGAGACTTTAATCGCTATTTAGTCAGCTTACTAAATTGAATAAGTAAGCTTTCTAATTCGAATTAATAAGCTTTCTAATTTAGACAGATATTTAGTAAGCTTACTAAATCGATTATATTCAGTAAACTTATTTAGTAAGATTCCATTAGGTAAATTACTTTTTCATTTAGTAAGCTTACTAAATAGAGATAAAAGTCCCATTTTGCACTCCATGATGGTGATTCCTTTAGTTATTGGCAACAATGCTTTACATTATCCTGGTATTTCATGTTGTGTGTCAAATAACAAGTTACGATATAATTTCCTTTAAAAAATCTCCACATCCAAAACTGACAATAATATAACGATATATTAGTTTTCACTAAGACATCAAACAACACCAAACAAGTGTACCGACGCCGAAGCAAAAAAATCACCGTAACGTTTACGTGAATACAATTTATACAATATGTCCTACCCAATGAACTACATTTCCATGTTCAAACTGCTATACTTACATATCCAAAGGTACGTCTACTTAATCAACGGTTTTCGGTTTTGCTATACAGCCTGTTTATAATGGTCTCTCTATTTATCCGATTACCGATGAAATTATATTATTCAGCAACAGTCAGTATTTCTCGATAAAATGACACTATTTGGCATATTTGACACCTTTCGAAGAGTTTATTCTTCTTTATTTCCTTATTTGGTCTGACCACTTGTTCTATACCCCATAGCATCAGACATTATTTGCATCAAACAGACCTTTAACCTTCAAACAACCACCACCACTTGATTCAATATCTTGTGGTGTGGTGGCTTGCTTGCCTCTGTGACCCCGAGAGCTATGCCAGCCGGAGTTTACATGCTACTAGTGGGAGCACCCAAGATGCACAAGTCAAAAGGGTAGAAACCAGACCTAATTTGAGTCCTTCTAAAACCTGTTATCTATCTCTCTTTATGCCTTTCTTTCCTTCTGTTCCGTCATTCCTGCGATCACTTTCTCCCTGATCTTTCCACTCTTTTTGATGCTTGTCATCCACATTTCTTTCATTTTAATAACTGAAATATATATCGATTATACTTTATTTCTAAAAACAATCTTTCATTGAAGATATCAAAACTAATAATGGATCTGCTTTACTTTGGCGAATAATATCAATTTAACTTTTAACGAATCCAAACGTGTTGCCAAAGTGTCACATATAATGATATTGACTGCAAATGTCACTAATGTATTTCACCATCATTTCCAATACACTTTGGTCTGTCATATATTGATCATATTTGTGTCATGTTCACTGTTATTTTTCTTATCATGTTCATGTTTTCATAAATATTTTTCGTTGAAGCTGCCTTCATATACGTTCTGTTCAGTTTGTTGGCAAATCCAGGTCACGTAATTGTCATGAAATAAATAGGTTTAAACCATTATTTTTTTATGAACACTTCAGACAGCATTAAAGCTTAAAACTAAAGATACAGAAGTCAACAAGGAGTTATTTTTGTATCTACTGTGGCACTTATGATAAATAGGATCGTGTTGATTATATTTCATAAATTTAAATTGCCCCGTGACAAGTATGGCGTCTAAATGCCTGATTATAGTTTATGCCATTAAGTGAGTAAGTAAGCATAAACTTAAGACACCTTAAATGTGATCATTCGTTTGTTTAACGACGCTGCGTGTTCATTGGACATGAATAGTTGAACTCGAGAAGTGACATGTAAAAACGGTACCGGACGAGGGTTAAATCCATAGCCCGAACCAGTATATACAGGGATATGAAACTCTTAGCTGATTGTACTATATTACTGCTACAGGGTGGTTACACAACTCGTTTCGCTCATTAGCTGGCCCAGGCAGGTCACGCTCCACCGCACATGGAGAGTGGGTTCTGTTTTTGAGCAAACGTCAATGCGCGGTGTTGTGTAACCAGTTGCGCAATTAAAACAACAATGCATTGTGGGTCTTCGTATCACTTCAGTTCGCGGACCTTACACAAAAATTCAATTAGCTATTTTACGAATGGGATAACTTTACAAAAAGAAATTTATATAGATAGATGAATAATATCCTTTTGGAAAAGTTGTAAATAGTTATTTTGATAAAAAATATTCAGCAAGTGTACCGCTCGTACTTTTCTATCAAAATAGCGAGCACATCAGCCATTGTGAGTGCATTGATAGTAACCAGCCTGAGCATTGCCTCAAGTAATATTATAAAATATCGTTGTGCATTGGGAGGTAGTTTCCAAAAATGTACTTTTCCGACAGATGGATGATTGTCTGATGGTATTTGCACTATTTGGTAATTGAATATTTTTTCTGTAAGTGTGGTTATCGGTCTTACTTTTCACATAGGATGACTAGACTGTCGGCCATTTTGTCTGCACTGATAGCAACGAGCTTGAGCATTGCCTCAAGTAATACTTTAAAATATCGTTGTACATTGAGAGGTAGTTTCCAAAAATGTACTTTTCCGACAGATGGATGATTGTCTGATGGTATTTGCACTATTTGGTAATTGAATATTTTTTCTGTAAGTGTGGTTATCGGTCTTACTTTTCACATAGGATGACTAGACTGTCGGCCATTTTGTCTGCACTGATAGCAACGAGCTTGAGCATTGCCTCAAATAGGACTTAAAAATATCGTTGTATATTGGGAGGTAGTTTCCAAAAATGTACTTTGTACAGATGGATGATTGTCTGATTGTATTTGCACTATTTGGTAATTGAATATTTTTTTCCGTAAGTGTGGTTACCGCTCTTAAGTCAATATTTTATATGTCTAAAGATACACGTCTTAGCTTGATCATCTTGGATATTTCTACACACCAGTTTTATTTCATACTCAAAGTAGCTTATAAGCTTTGAGTTCTTTAAAATCTATTCATCTTCTCTAAAAGAAAAACATCTTGTCGAGCAATCGACGCTTCCGTCTCACTGTGACAACAATACCACAAGGGAGGCTACTCTGTTGTTTTTTTACGGAGATTACCGGAAAGAGCCGGGTATCATCGTAAAAGGGTTCCGCTGGAACTGTTCGCTAATGAGTATGCGTTGTGCCCAAACCCAGTCGTATGTGCGTTGAACCGTAAAGCGAGACGACATAGATTGCTAATTAGCCCTAGTTTCATATCCCTGTCTATACGATCCCTGCCCGAACGCAGCAATCTTCTGCACGTGCCAACGTTTTTGCAAGATGGCACGCAGTTGCAAGCGCGGCGTTTCGGAACCAATTTCTGCATCTAATAGAAATTCAAATCTTTCAACCATATTCAAAGCTTTTTTGACAAATGCATTTTTAAAAAAATGGAAATAAACGGCAAAGCAGACATTGCCTTCTTTTATACAAAATAACCACTTGGCAACCATTTGTGCTTACGGCGGGGACACTAAATTTTTTTTTTCTTTTCTTTAGAAATCAGTCTAGGTCACTAAATTCGAAAAACATTTGCCAGTCAAACATTATCTGCGTTGACGGTGCAAACGGGTCAAAGCCATTCTACGGAAGGGACGGTAGGCTCGTATACCAACCAAACGAAGTCGACGAAGGGTTGTGCCGTCGCCGATGTTGATGTCGTCATTACGAATCGGTTTCGGAGGTGAATCTGCCTGATGTTACCCTCGGCCTTCCCTATCTTGGTCTGTCCTGTGTCTGGCCTGTCAGCTGGTAGCGTATTAACAGCTTTCTGATAGTGGTTTGGCGGCAGTTGAAGGTTCTTGCCGTTTGACGTTGTGAAGCCCCCATAGTGGACATACCGATCGCTTGGTCACGTTGCGCTTTCTGGGTCTTGGAATACTTTTGGAGTTCTTAATTTTACTGATTGTCTGCTCTTTCCAACATCGTTGCACGTGCATCACAAATCATGCCTCAAAAACAAGTTTTGCACGTGTTTGTGAATGCACAATTCCAGTGGATGCCTTCGATGCGATGCGTTCGTTTAGAGGAAACGATGCAGTAATACTATCCTTTCGTTTTCAGAATCAAACCCGTACCAGCTCTCTTAATGTTTTGATTAAAAAAAATAAAAGTGAAACCTTTCATTTGTCTGGGTGATTATATTGAAATTTTGAAGGGAGAAATAGAAAATAGAAATAAACATAAAAATAATAATTTTAAAATTGACATTTTAAATTTTTTTATAATCAATGTTGTTTTGCAGTATTTCTCTACAAACACCGGTTGTTGATATTCTCGGCGATGAGTTCGGTTTCCAAGACGAGTTTAGGACCAAGTACACAACCCTGGAGGATATCCTATCGCACCGGACAGGCCTGCGAGCTTCTAACAGGATCCGTTTCGACACTAATCTTACCAGAGAGAATATTGGACAGTGAGAACAGAAAGTTCTTCCCTTTTGTTGAACATGCTTTTCCTTTAACCTGATAGCTAAATTCATGACACATCTGTATAAAGTTACATCATGACCCTTTTGATAACTGACATTAACACAAAGATGTTCTTGTTATCTTTATTTGATTTAACATGTAGACATAAATGTCAACATTTGTAATATGAAATGTGTTTTCTTTCAGTCATAACTTAGAAGTCTAACAGACAGCTGCCCTTGTAATTTCAATCCTCTTAGGTGTAGGTTGGGGAATGTCCGAGATGGTCGAGATCTTGGAAAAAAACTTTTCAATTTCTCATTGATCATCTATGATAAGAGTAATGTGGTAATAGGAAATACGTATCTTTCACATAGACTTGCGTGAAAAGGATACCAAGTGAATGATATCACATTGTGACACTTTAAATATGACTGAATAATTCATTTACTAAACATCAGTGCCTAGATTATCGGAGCTCTCTTAGTGCTAAGATTGGTCAATGTTAATTTATGCTACTTGCTATTATCTTAGCACTAGGAGAGCTTCGATTGGACAGAGCATTTGCAAGGTAGACACATATAAACAAGTCAAGACTATATTATATATATAAGATGCATTTGCAGAGCTACTTGAGCCTAATGGTGTGCTTCCTTTCTTTAACTTGCTTTCATTCGACAGCTGCGAGTGTAGCGCAGTTATCTAGGATATAACATCAGAATACCGGATTTTATTACTCTCCCGTTGAAGATACCGCCTTTTAATAAACCTACAATGTGTCATAACATCGCGTGCTCATTGACGTCACATGACGTCACAATCTTTAAGTATGACGTCACAATGTTAGCGGCACTGCGGCAATGGTATCTCGGCGATTTTCATGCTTTTTATGTGATATAATTCTGCGAGTAATAAATGAAATACTAAACTCAGTCCCGTTTAATAACACTTTTATGAAACTCGTGAATATTATCAGTATCTAACTCGCTTTCGCTCGTTAAATACCGAACCATTCACTCGTTTCATAAAAATTTTATTAAACGGGACGTCGTTTAGTATTCTCTATATCTACAACGGTGTAATGAATTATATCAGTCTATTGGTGTTGCCCTTCTACTGTAGTCATATTGATGGCAGATTGCCTGGAAGGATAAAATGATTACTGACATTTAAGGCGTGTTTCCCTTTTCGGCTATTCTGGCCTGACAGGCTTCCCTCCGGCCTCCGATGTCCGGCGTCCGTCTGTAAACTTT
This sequence comes from Phorcus lineatus, assembly GCA_921293015.1. Lineage (NCBI taxonomy): Eukaryota > Metazoa > Mollusca > Gastropoda > Trochida > Trochidae > Phorcus > Phorcus lineatus. Next base: position 45,091,188 of record OV121081.1, on the reverse strand, counting down.
TCACTCTTTCGACTTGTCAAGAACCATTAATTTAAATATTCTTTTGTACAGACTCCTTGACTTATGAGGTTTTTAAACTATAAATTTGGTGACCCTGCGGGACAAGCTCTAAAAAAGTCATAAATTTCATATTCTTCTCTAGAAGCAGGAAACCTAGAAAGATAAAAACCTTATGTATCGACGCCTTAGCAGATGGGGGTTCTCATTTATAGGTTTGGCGAGCCTGTAACTCACAAAAGGGCTATTGAACGACCAAAATGAATAATCCGACAGCTGAGACGAATTTAAAGATTCATATTTTAAATTTGCCGGTTCTAGGCGTCGATGACATTGCACTTTGCACGAAACTCGCATGACATGACCAATCGATAATCATGGCGTTTATCATCACTCACCCATATCACTTCAGGCGTATCAAGGAGCTACCAGCAACAGGACAATGGCGGGGCAGCTATATGTACAACAACCTGTTGTATGGGGTGGTGACCCGGATAGCCGAGGTTCTGGGAGGAGCAAGTTGGGAGGAACTGGTCAAGAGAGAAATCTACGACCCGCTCCAGATGAACTCCTCAACGTTCGCGACAACTGTAGATTTTTCCTCGGATAACATTGCAAAACCCTATTGGGAGAAAGATGGAGATATATTACCTGTTGACCCGGAATTTTCAAGGTATATTTAGTAGGAGGTTGTGTAAATGACTCTGGCTTGTGTCTCCGATGAAAAGCGATGTTTTTTTTAGATCTGATTCTAAGTCGGAACATTATCCTACTTACAAACCGATCTTTCTTAAAAACGGGCAAGACATTAAAAATGCATTTTGAGTATAATTTGTTAATTTAATCAATCTTTACATCGAAGAAAAATAACCCGGTGTTCAAGCGACTTTCTCTGGATATTCAGACTAAGCAGTTTTACTGCCAGTGTGGTTGTTGCAACGTAATGAAATCACTATTTGTAACTGACAGAAACAATATTATTTTATGCTCTGATAACAAATCTTGTCTCTTGACAGTTGTATTAAGGACTGAGATGTGAGACTTAATTCTTCGTTTTTTTATACAATAATTGTTCAAATTAACGGAGGGAAAGGGTAATCATTTCTTTACACTGAATCAGACGTTGGGCTCTACTCTGTGGATCTGGATGTGTGATGACGTCAGCTCTGGATGTTTCCAACTGGATCAAATTCCATCTTAGCCTAGGTTTAGGTCCATCTGGAGAAAGAGTAATGGAAGAAGACATTTTAAAAGAAGAATACGTCCCCCGAACAACTATGTCCAAATACTACATCAAATACTTCAACAAACCGGATGTCCCAGTTACTACAATGCTTGGCATGTATGCGTTCGGTTGGAGAACTGGATACTATAGAGGTGGGCTATATGTTAAATGTTTGGTTTTCTATGTTTATGTCTAATTTCTAAAACAGCATCTAGTCCCGGCACTGTATGATATGTGTTTTGATTCTCATCAAGGGGGAGTAGTCGGTGAAAACACAGAATGAATGAATAACATATTTGTTGTCACATATGCCTATGCAATGATGCAGTCGCAAAATGTGGCGTATGTGTTCTGCAAAGACGACTCAAAGTGCAAGGTGCATATTCGAATAAAGTTTAGCTTTTGTAAAGCTTTCGGAAATAACTTTTGAAACGGCGTCGCTGATTGCACAACTAACTTTGATTGCATCCAATCAGCGTTATACATTTCGTGCCCGAGAAACCTTCGTATTAATACAACGGTTGTACAGGAATTATAACGGATCTACCTCTGAGGGGAGAGAATGACATAAGTTATGCCTAGTGTATTATCTACAGTCTAAACGTCTCCTCTCTCAACCCGATCATTTGTAGGAAATAATCAGGTATCAGAAAAACACTGGCCATTTTTGTGTGAACACCTTTTTAATCATTTGAGGTAAGGAAATGGATTCGCATAGCTAACACATAGAAAGTTCCTTTTTGAACTGCTTCTTCAAAATCAAAAGACATTGTCTTGCAATCGGAAATATTTATTTGCGTGAGATCCCTTTATTTATCAAAAAACGTGCTACTGTCCCTTTTCGCTAATTTGATTCCAAAATACGAGTCAAATGCCGTGAAAGATAACCTATAGGAGGATAAAACAACGAAATTAAGTTCAACAAACTTTTTAATATTTGCTCATTGAAAACGTATCCCTAGGTTAATTCACTCTTCCAATCCCCTACACGGCAACTGTATTTCGGAAAGTTAGATATAGAAAATATTTTTTTCTGATGACGGTTATCTGATTTTATGTACATGATGTACATTTCCAAAGTTAGGTATCAACACCATGGTTTAATTCGAGGAAAGGAAATGCTAATAACAGACTAAAGATATAGAGATTATTACCCGAGGAAGTGTGTCATATGACTTTTACGAAACGAGTGCGAATTTTTGTATTACCCGAGCGAGAGCGAGGGTTATACACAAATTCGCACGAGTTTCGTAAAAGTCATATGACACACTTCCGAGGGTTATAATTTCTTTATTACCGATTCTATTTCATTTAAAACACACGGAATGCGGCCTGCTTCCTTTCCGGCGGCCCGCTAAAGTGACGTCACGAACAATGGTTTTATGACGTCACAGACGACGTAATACGGTAACTCGCTCTGAAACAATCGTTGCTAGGCAAAAGTGATATGTGCACATGTGCTCATATTGAAAATATGTCACCACTTATGATTAACCATATGGGTAATAAAAATATATACGATAACGGATGTTATCCACAGCACTTCAAATACTTTGTATGCCATATATAGACAATAACGCTTATTTCCTCTGAATGAAAAGAAGTTCGTCGGATATTGTTCTTATTAAATAGGAATAACCGTCTGTCATCTTTTCTTTCAGGCAATCTAACGCGAGAATTTTTTAAGATGATAAGATATAATTTTCCGATATGAGTATATGCTTTCACATGAAAGAAATATTTACTAAACATATCCACCTTAATACTCACGAATATTTAAACATGGGTTGTTATTTTACTGCTTGACTGAAACATGCAATTACAGCTGCATACCGAAAGTTTGTTCACTTACCACTGAATCGTAGTGCAAATATCATGTAATTTGGGTTTCGGTTCAATAGAATAACTTCAGCAAAAGTTTCAATGGATCTCTCACTATCGAATTTTGGCATATGGATATAGACTGAAGGGGTGACATTTTCGAAATTTCGATTTCGTTAAATGTCAAATAAAATGTTCCATATCGACTCTCTGATATTAAAACCAACATAAACACATTGACTTTGCGCTAAGGAACAAACGTGACAATTTTTAGGCAAGTTGATTACTTATAAAGGAATTTATGGATAAAAATAAAAATTATTGTTTTCGAAAATTTTACCCCTGGTCACTTCTATGACCTGCCAAAACTGTTACGGGTAAATGTGGGGTACGATAGACATTTGCCTTAAAGAAGAATGGATCTGCATATGTGTATTGAAAATTCAACATTATACGTTTCTTTTTCGAAACGTTACTATACCTCAAAGACATCTCAAATTACATGATAATTGCACTAGTATATTCAGGTATGTGAACAAACTTTTGGCCTGCAGCTGTAGAGTAGAAGTCACGGCCTTGTAAAGTCATGTACAAATTCCATTTTACATGTACAGTGCTACAATTCAGATTTATGTCTGACATTATTCTCCCCCTATAGAGGTATAACTTCATCCTCGGCCACCAAATAAAATGTCACAAAACAAACCTGGGATATTTAATGAGAATTTTTTTTATGTTTGATGTTATACTGTTACCTTTAATCTTAATTCAATCACTATTATTTGATATGATTTATGCCACCATGTTGTTATGTCATGCGATGTTGATGTACCCCTAAACAATCTAATTTAAAAAAGTTAAAATTGTACCCAAATTATCTGCCATCAAATCTTGCCTCGAAACAGTAACGTGTTGAAACGGCAGAATATGAGATCTTGATATATGTGTTTGCTATTACTGAGTCACTTTCAGCGCACGCTCAAAATATGGATTTTGAAATTAAAAGGAAAATGTCACTTCTGATTGACACATAGCATGTTTCATGATTTTTAATTTGGCTTTAGTGAGAGCCAAAATATGCTATGACTTTAGTTAAAATCGCTTCCCTAAACTTGCTTCTTTATCTCTAACATACAAAATATATTATATTTTCTTGTTTGCACAGATAATAGTTAAACAGCCCTATAAATATTAAAAATTCGAAAATATCTGTCCAGTTAACGTGTATAATAGTTAAATAACCGACTTAACACTATCAACCTATGTTTGTCGTGGTATCTGTTGTGAATTAGTTTCCGAAATTACGTTTGAATCATTGGCGCGCTTTCGTCCGGTTTTCGATTACGAAGTCGTTGATTGTTACTATACTGTCTCTTAGGATTCATACTGCTAAATCAGCGTATATGAATCCGCTCTCGCTCCTTCCAAATACCCTGAGGATGAGTTTACTGAAGTCACATCTATCCATAGTAAAGCTTGAATATCAATGAATATTGATAATTCAAAATCAAAAGTGTTACAGAAAATAATTCAAGACAAACATAAAATTTCATTCTAATAATACTTCAGCGAGTGGTCAAGCAATGTATTCAATATCTTAACATTACAGGGTACAAGATGACCGCTCACAGTGGCTCAACCTTCGGGTACCGCGCCTTGCTGACCCTCCTCCCGACGGAGAAGCTGGGTATATTCATAGCACTGACCGGCTCTGACCCATCATACGAGTACAGATTCTCTCTACAGAACTACATAGCGGACAGACTCTTAGGTAAGACATCATATAAGAAATTCCGATTTTTAAGAATCAGTTAGTGATATTCATACTTACTCAAGAAAAACATAAAATGTTTATATTAAAAACTAGGATATTCATTGTATGTTGTGGTGTTGAGAATATTCTTAGAACTCTGCTCTGACTATCGTATTCATTTTAATCTTGTGTTTAAAGTGTCGCAGTTTGAAACTGCCCATGGTCAGTTACCTCGTCATTTTGTTTCTTTTTCTTGTTTTTCAACGACTAAAAACCGTAACACATAAAAAAAATCAGTGACATCGTCGCAAAAGAAAAGTCTCCGTTGACGTTTATTTTCAAGGTCGCAACGAGGCACTGACATTTTAGACTTGCCATCGCATATCCCGAGAATTGCAAAAACGTACTGTATTTCAAATATTCACTGGTTTACCCTTAAAGACTATACTCTGAAGGAAGACACAGGACGAGGTCGATTTTGGAGACGTTTATCATATTAGTTTTTGACAAATCTAATCGTTAATATAATCTTGATCTAATTTACATCATCAGTGTTTAATGAATGACTCCGTCAAAAGAAAATAACGGTTACATTTTCATTTTATCCTATCATACATAAAGCATATGCTTTATATATTCAAGTTGTTGATGTCTTACACGGATGAACGTATACGTTTGTCTGATCAGGTAACCTCTGTTACAAGTATTACCGTAATATCGTGATTGATATGTGAAAGTGTGCAATACAGAAACCGTTATATATAATATGTTATAATTGTATTTATATTGTTAAATATCTTCATATATGTCTAGGAAAATAATACTCTTTGTTTGAATCCATTTGTTTTCAGACGAGAGACCATGGCTGAATGTCTCAACAATCTGTTCATTCCCGGAGCCCTGGATTAACATATCCACATCATACAAAAGTGAACAAAACCATTCCAAAGTGGTTTCCAACGATATAAATGAATACGTAGGAGTTTATCATAATAAAGCCTACGGTAATATGGAGGTTTATTTTAACAAAACTGAGGCGAAGCTAATGGCAAAATATGGTTTTGCAAGATTCCTTTTATATGAAAAAGAAGATGACAAATTTATCGGAGAAGGATATGGCATCAACAGCGTTACCGATGCTGTTTTATCTTTCAAACGTGTAGATAAAAGCAGTAAGTTTATTGAAATAGAAGCTATCAGTTTTGATCAGTCCATGCCACCTATTTTTGTCCGGGATGGGTATAAAGTAATGAGTAACTCGGAATCTAAGACTCATCTGTCATCCCTTTTGATGTTCGGCGTGTTTGCTTTTACTTTCTTTATGAGTTAGAAAATCAGTCTAACATTTGAAAATGTTGAAATCATCCTTGCTCTGTCCGAGGTCGAGCGTACCTCTTCTGAAGCAAAACTTTCTTTATGTAGGATATATATTCATATATATTCTTGTATATATGTATCGAGAAAGGAGTGTAGGGGTTCTGGAAATTATCGCCCTTTTTGTGTTTTAATTTTGGACCTTTTTTAAGGAGACAAAGCTGAAAATTTTGATTCCGATCAAGAACTCCAAAATTAAAACGTCTAACTCAAAAATGTGGCATATAGAATAATCTTTAGCTTTTTGTGTCTGAGGAAGTTTTGAACCAAAACTTCGTATTTATATTTTGCTTTTTGGAACATGTAAGGAAGGGAGTGTAGGGGCGTGGTTTCCATGGGAATACTTTAGGGATTTTTTCTGTCGCGACCATTACAAAAAAAACCAAAAGGCATATCTCAAAGAAACTTCGTATATACTTGTATTTGAAACAACACGCATTAGCAAATGTGTTTTTGGATTCATTCTTGTATCATCTTGGTTATTACGATAACTAAACTGTTTCCTCGAGACTTGTAAAGCTGAACTTCATTTAATCGAAATGTTGGGTTTGGTATAATGATGTTTTGGCAGTGAAGTGAAATGATCAACAAACAATTGATTGTAATTCAAATTCAGCTTTCAATCATTATTTTCTCAGTGACTATTTGACCGATTCTGTCTGTTTGTTTGTAGAAATATTATAACTTGCATCATTGTTCATCTTATCGCTGTATTACAAGGGTATTGTCATATCCTTTGTTCACTTTACCTGGTTCGTGTTTACTTATAGATGTGAAAATAAATGTTTTAATTTTTTCACTTTGTCTTATTTGTATTTTCTTCTAATTTGATTTGGTGTAAGTCATAATTTGCGGGAAAGTATACTTAATGGCCCAAACATAAAAGAACATTTTCACATTTCCATTCATGCCAATTAAGTGTTATCAACTTCTCCAACTCAGGCCATTATCCATCATTTAAAGCATAGCAGATTAGCGCTAAAACCCGTGGTTTATAAGTTAATAAGTTGCAATCTTCATCAGATTTGTAAACGGACTTCCAAGTTAAGCCGCAGGTCGCAAGAGATCTGCCGCGGAAAAGGAAATGCTGCAATGCTTAACTTAGCAAGTGATTGTGACTAGTGCGATTTACACGCATATTTTTCTTCTTGATGTTTATGATTATTATCATCATCTTTATGAAGTGTAACCATTTGATTCTCTAATTATTTATTACGAACGCATTTTGTACCTCTTAGTTCATGACACTTATAAAGGTGGTGATGTATTGCGTTGATATATTTAGAGAATACTAAACGACGTCCAGTTTAATAACATTTTATGCAACGAGTGAGTGGAGTGTTACTTAACGAGCAAATGCGAGTTTGATAAAAATTAACTAAACTCAGGAAAATATTTTATTTTTTCATTCGCTGAATTATATACAAACAACATGAAAATATCCGTGATTACGATTACTGCGGCACCGCTAACTTTGTGACGTCATGTTTGATGATTGTTACGTCTTGTGACGTCCGTCCGCAACTGATGTTGTGACACATAAAGATTACAAAACGAGTGGGTGTTGAATATGGAACATATTCCAACGAGTTATTTTTTAACTTTTTGATTTATTCAGGAGCGAAAGCGAGTGAATAAATCAAAATGTTTAAAAATATTGAGTTGAAATAATTTCCAATCAACACCCACGAGTTTTGTGATCTATTTATTACACACAGGATGGAAAACTGTTCACTGAAAGACATTAGCGCGCATTAATACAATGTGCGCAATAATACACAGCCTCTTTTGTCTGAAACATAGGCCACGTTATAGTTGTAAAAGAATCAAAGAGCCATACGTAATAGAAACATGACTTTATATTTATATTTTTTCATATGGTTATTATATACAAAGATTTGATAAAGAGCATCAGGCAAACAACCTGACAGATCAAAACGCAATTACAATATTCTCAGTCACTGAACACTCGACTCGTCATCGCTAAATTGGACGTGTCACTGCTAACGAAAGATGAACAACGGTAGCTCGCATTGAACTAAGCAACACCGAGTCTGTCAAACTAGATACAAGAAATTACTAGTCTTCAGGTCTCATTTTCTGGTTTTCTGGGCCAAAGAGGTAAACTTATGGTACCACCATAGATTGGGGCTGAGGAGATGGACTGCACGAGCTCGTACTCCTGTAACTGGTTGTCTGATTGTTCTCGGTAGCGATGTTGACAACAGAGGTGGAAGGGAGACTACCCTCATTTTGACTGATTCGACAAGAGAACGGGAAGTAGATTGGTACTGGTATAAACTTCATCCAAGTCTTCCTGTCACCAAAAATGACCAAGTACTGTGAAGTAGTCTTCAGTTTTCTCCTCAATACCATATACATCTCTGGTGAGATCTTCTTCCAAACTGTCGAGTTTATCTGTATCGACTCCAGGGAACACATACAGTTCACCATGATAATTAAGAGCAACCTTGAAATCTTCTTTCAAGTGCTTTAACACTTTTTCTGCCCTTCTTTCGGTTAGTTCTTTACTTTTAACACCTTCTTTGATTCTGTTGATAGTTCTAGTTATTTTCCCTTTTATGATTTTCCTCTTCAGTTTAAGATCTTTCTCTTTAGTGTTTACTTCTAGCTCTTCAGTATTTTCCAGAGTATATTCCTCTGTAGTTTCTTCTCTGTGGACCTCCACTGATATTTCCTCTGTGTCCGACATTTCTTAATTACTCTGGTGACAATCTATGTCAAAATCTTCAGAAGCTTTTATGGTATAAACTTCATCCAAGTCTTCCTGTCACCAAAAATGACCAAGTCGATTTTTCTTCGAATCTCTGTTTTCAATTTTGTAATGAATACAACAATCTGTTCGTACAACTCTCTAGAAACATTTTGCACTCGCTAGACTAATAACTTGTACATCTCTTCTCAGATTGTATATGTTTATGTATTCTGAAACAAATAAAACCTAAGGTAAGTATAAAGAAATTATTATACACTGATCTAACTACAAATCTAAACACTTCTAAAGTCTGACACATAACACTTTGAACTACTCTGATAAATGAAGCGCTATTAAATGAAGCTATCGTAAAATGTTCTCCTTCTCAGGGTAAGTGAAGTCTTGAAAAGACAGTAACTTAAACACTATACTGACATTAACGAAATCAGTCCTACAGAATAACATCCACATTATATCCCACTTGATTACATTATTGGATATATATTAACCACACACATTTATGCTCTCTGTGGTTTAACACATTTAATGCACGTCTCTTTGAAATCAGCAATAACATGCCTATGTCTCTATTGCAAACAATCATACACAAAATACTCAACTACAGAAACAATAGTATGGAAAATGAATGAACTTATTTCCATAATCACAACAAATACACTGACTAAAGTATCTATGACTAAAATATGAATTCCAACAATGCACCGAAAACACGCGTCTTCTTCTGCCACTACAGTAATGCGTACGTGCTAACTTACATGTACACACGCCCATAGAAAATTGCCTATTTTGCAACATTCAAGAATTAATAATATTTAACATCTAAAACACTTATAAAAACATTGAGGAAACAATGTACCTGAAGATTTTGGTTAAATGACTTGGCTTTTAGTCCTTTTTTCCTCTTTTCGACAGCTCTGACAACACTCTCGCACATGAGGCGACCATTCCTGTAACGTCTCCTAACAGCTAATACCAGTAAATCTCATAATGTTTGCTACACGACTATTAATGCTCATTACAATTAAGAAGAATACTCTGCTGATTTAACTTAAATCATGATGCATTTCTGATGGTTCAAAATCCCCTAAAATGAAAACATATAAAACAAGAAGCGTCAATAATTTCTCAGTCCTCTGTGAATAAATTGTCTCCAGGTACTTTAAAATATGACTCAAGTCCAGCGCTTCATCGAAAGCGAACTGTAGTGTCGTGTTCGTCAGTAGAAGAGAGACGTGTTGAATAAGGGGATTCTTTATTACTTGTGTAGTGCATGAACGTACCGCTTGTTCAGCAGCGCACGTGATGATGAGAGAGCGTGACACTAAGTTACCTTAGAGTTATCTCCCTTAGACTGCAGTCTTTACATACACCACAGTAGTTGTTTATGTTTTGTACGTTACCTGATACTTGCATTATCTCAGTTGGAGGAACGTTGCAATCAGACGATGCCGGATGTAAACAAAGTGCTAAAGGGAGATAACTCGACTAACCGCGACTGCTTTATCAATGAAAGTAACAATTATAAGAATTACTTTGAACACAAATAATAAATTTTCAAAAAATAACCTACCTTGATATTTTATCATTCACAAATCAAATGTGATGTTTTGTTGTGGTTTGTTGCTGATATCTGTTTGATTATAGATGTGATGTTAATCTGAAATATCGAGGTGGCAACGGAAAGGTTCCTTGTAGGGTAGGGTGGGGCAACGAGCCTACATGGGGTAAAACGCCTTCTGCCAAAAATAAAACAAAATCACATGATAATCACGTGATTAGTGTCGTGATTAGCTGCTGCCACCTAGCGAGCCAATATACTGGAACCGTGTATGGAACACGTGATGGTAAGTTTGTAAAATGGCATTTTTAAAATTTCTACCCATTTCTTGCTTCCGTGTATTGGCATGGATTTCACTGTCAACATTTATTAAGTAATGGCCGGAACAAATTTTCTGTCCCTGTTTGGCAACCATAACAGTGGCTCAAAATTGTGCCACAGAATTTGTGGCGGGAAACACATCAGTACCAGATACAATGCATAAATACTAACGGTTCGCTATGGGGTATTGCGCCTACCATATGATGAGGCAAAACGCCCACAAGAGGCGTTTTGCCCACCAGGTAGGCGTTTTGCCCACAGTATCCGTACTAGTCTCTTTTTGTTGTGTTATCAAATAAATGACCACAAATCTCACTGTAAAACACACTCTCTCATACGTGCATCTACTATTAACATACGCGGAATTATCATAAGCAAAACATAATAACCAATGGGATGGATATGTTTAATTGACAATTGTTATAATTGTCTAAAATTATGAGTGATAGTAGGACATAAAGAATGCATGTAATTTAAAATCAGTAGCCTATAAATGGCTCTATGATCTGATTTAATTTAGCATAGATTGTTTATTGTTTTACAAATGCTTCATTGAAATATATTTAACCTGGATTCAGGTAAAATAATGGTGAGGGTGTATAAGAAAAAAACAGACAGGGGGAGTTATGGACAGGAACGACTGGTATCAGCATTGAATGCAGTGCAGAATGGAATGGCAGTGTTACAAGCAAGTAAACAGTATGGCGTTCCACCGAGAACCATGTTCAGTCATTACCACAATTTGTAGACAACCAACAACCACGTCAGTTCGTGGAGGGACATCCTGTAGATAACCAGCTGAATGGTTATTCAACCGATACTGAGGTTATCTCCATTGTCAAACAGCTCACAGATACTGTGTGCAGGGATCTAGAGGATATTGCAGAAAACATGTGCAACGATCATTCAACAGCTGAGGATAGTCAGCTGGCAGATGAACAGTGTCCAGGATCTTCAACAAGTAATGATGTTCAACTGCCTGCAGCACAAACTGAAGTCCAAGGGCCGTCAGACTTGAAAATGGTCGAAACAGTCAGTGATGGTCGATGCCTCTTCAGAAGTTTGGCCACTGCATTGAATCCAAGGCTCCAAATGATTGAAAGAAACACTTATGGTCGCATTGTAGACTCTGCTTTACACACGTTAGAGACGTCTGAAGCTGATCAACTTAGATCACGTATGATTAAGTCCATGAATGAGAACATCCAGGAATATAGAGGAATGGAGGTCGCTGACATCAATGCAGATATGCCTGACTGGATAAAGTATCCTTCCATTCATGATCGGATCACTGCAATGTCTAACCCTTCTACAATGCCAGGGGAGCTTGAAGTAATTGCAACAGGAAAGATACTGCAAAGAGCCATTGTTATTTTGAATGTGGACAATAAAGTAATTTCAAAGTATGGGGATAAGACCTTTACTGGGATGCAACCACTCTATGTTCAGTACAGAATGGTGGGTGAAGATGTTGGGCATTACAGCTGCATGATACCTGACAAGAGTCCTTTCAACAGACAGGCTTGTTCTGCGGAAATTCAAAATACACCAATAGCGGACATCATTAGATCTCTGTCACCACCTCCAAAAGTATCAGGCACGAGAAAAAGGACACGAAAAGCAGAGAGTTCCACAGTACTGACTTCCTCTCCTTTCAAAAAGATTTTGGAGGATAAGCAACTGCGCAACGCAAGAGGTAACAGAAATGCAGTGTCACCATTCCTTGAATCAACAAGAAAAAGAGGAAACTCTAGAGGAAGAGCCCTGAGCAGAGGACAAGGACAAGGAAGAGGAGGAAGACAGGGCCAAGGACGAGGAGGAAGAAGAGGACGAGGACGAAGACAAGGACGAGAGGGAGGAGAAGGACGAGGACGAGAACAAGGACGAAGACAAGGACCAGAGGGAGGACAAGGACAGACATCTGCAAGGAAACAGACAACAGCTACAAGATCCAGAACAGCAGATAGTGACAGCAGTGAAGATGATGAATGGCCTTGTATAATATGTTGTGAACCTTTCTCATCAAGCATTTCTGGAGAGGAATGGGTGCAGTGCCAGATGTGTTTAAAATGGGCTCACGATGCTTGCACACCAGGAAATATTGGGTTTATTTGCCCAAATTGTGACTCTGATTGATAAACATAGCCACCTTCTGCCTTTTCACAGTTCGTGTTTGAGAACGTTTAACTGCATTGTTCAACTTTTTCGTGGCTGCACATGAAAGGCAAACCAGTTTTCTTAATTTCGTTGTATTTCATTTGTAAAATGTGTCAGACTAACTGACTGACGTTTATAATCTCTTTACACCGTTCGGGTTTTATTTTATTGTGCCAAATGGGGTTTTATTTTGTTGTGCCAAATGCATTTGTGTTTGTTGGATGGTATAAAAATAAAGTAGTATGTGACAGACTGGATGTAGCTGGGCGACATTGTTTCTTGATTGGTGACAACATTGCTAGGTTTGTCAGGGAAATAACGTATTGTTTTATTTTACTAATTCTCTATTCTACCATTAGGGCATAACGCCCACCCCCGAGCTTCTTGCCCCCCACCGATGGGCATTTTGCCCCGACAGTGAGGTAAAACGCCTCAAGCAAACAATTTTATTTTTGCCATTCCAGCTCTACTAACAATCCCAGAAAGACATTCATGTGTATCATTTACAGACTACATGCGAGAGTCAATACCAGGATACAGAGGTATTATTATAGCGTGAACAAGTACTACATTATGTGCGATTTTGCTTAAGGTGGGCACCTTGCCCCACCCTACCCTACTCGATCGATTGATTGTAAAAGTAGTCCGGCATTGTGACGTCAATATCGTTGAATAACCTGTTTTGGTTACACAACATTCGTAGAATAACCTTCCACTGGTTACATAACACCTGTTTCAAATAATCAAAATTATCTCATAAAGATATTCAGAACACGTGTTAAATAAAATCTATTATATCATTGTAGATTTATCAAACGGCGATATCTCCAACAGGCGAGTTATAATTCGTAATAATAAACACCGCGATAAGTCTATAGTTTATTTTGAGCAAAGGTATGGATATATTATGTGCGGTCATTTTGATCAGTGATTCAAAATGACATTTTTTGACATGATTGAAATAATCATAAGGATCAAGGTTTGAATAGTGTAAGTGTTTAGCAAGTAGCATGGAAAATTCGGCACAGTAAGTAAGAGTTTCTGTTTCGTGAAACATTTGTCATCGACCCTTAATTTCTTAATACAATAATATCTCTGAATTTTCTATATTCTATCCTAATGTTTATACATTGGTATTACATTCTGAACTCTAAATTGCGTCACGTTGCTGATTCTTACTGAAAAAAAGGAAAGAAATGTTACACCGAATGATTTTAGTTTTGTGTTAAAAAAAACTTTAATATCACAATGTCACTATTTTCGTATCATAATTGGTATCAATCGTCACATACCTTACCAAATTTAGTAATGAAGTACTCCCCCATAAATTAAATTCGCCAGCATCAACTAGCCGCACTGTTTTATGTATACAAATGTTACCAAGTGCTAGAAGTTTCGTAAAATCTCCTTTTTAGGTCTTAAAAGGATTTTATTACAAAATCTAAGCGCAGGTTCCTATTCTCTTTGCTAAAAGTCTCCAGGTTGATTTAGGTCAGGATGACATAGGATTACAAACATGCAGTTTTGTCAAAAATGTATGTAGAAGGGCCAACCACTTGCATCAACATTTTACAAATTGTAAGAAAGTTTTAATTTTGGAAAATTGGCAGAGTTGAGTTTGAATCCAAACTCGAACTACAATAAATACTGAATAATAAAACAGGTTCGTGTACGTTTGTTGTCGCCCTTAATGATCAGTAATTTATACCCAATTACTAACGTAAACTCACGTTTATGTCAGTAAAACTGTACAACTGTCCTTTAAAGCAAGTTACATTGGAATCTTTGCGCATGCATTATCTTTGAGGCTGATTTAAGAATTTTGTTAACAAATGCGTTTTCTTTTTCAATATGGAATTCATAATGGTAAATTCCCAATAGTTATGTTTCCCAAGAAAGCATTCACGTACATGTTTAAGGACAGTGTATGCCAACGGTCGATCGATTATGAAGGTGAAGGAAGCGTACATAAAAGGTTATTAGAATGCAGGTCACTGGAGCTTTGAAGTTTAGTTTTATGAATCCAATTCAGAAGATTACAACCTATCATGATAATCTTTACTGTTGCCGAAGTTTTATTTTTACTTATATGGTTGAATCAATTTGAGGAATGCTTAATATTTTCTGAAAAATGTTTTACTCAAGTAGAACATAATGATTTTACCTTTACCTTAATTACTCAATGATTTAATTCATAACAAACATGCAAATGTTCGGTAGTTTCATACAATTTATTTGTGCAGTATGTTATGTTTGAAATATATCGAAGAAAGAGATGTTTCACCGTTTATTTGAGACCATGATATCTCAAATAGTACATGATCTTCTAGTGTTTACGATGTGGTCAAGGACGGGATTCGAACATTTGCCCATAGACTCATGCAACCATCGCCAGCACTGACTGTAACATCACCTTATCCACTCGACCAACGGGTCTTATCGAGTAATATTATGGTGTGTAGGTTTTTTCAATCTCGACACGACGTGAAGCCAGTCAATCCAATATTCTTGACATTGATAATTATTAACATCCCTTGAATAAAAGAAGGCAAATATTATGAATAAAAAGTACTTTAATTTACTATATCTCACCTTCCTGGGCTACTTATTGTCTCTTCTTCGGATGATAAGGACAGATTTCGGCCATATTTTGGGACCAATACCGCCTTTGATCAAACAAAAGTGAGCATACCTTACATACCCACTTATGATGATTTGCAGTCAAGACTACTCTTATTCGCACATTTGGTCATAACCATACAAATGTAGTTGTATGTATGCAAAAGTACTGTTTATTAGATATAGAAACATTATGACACATAAGAATTTACCCTTTCAACATCCTGCTAGATCAGCGTTTATGAATCCGTTTTCGCTCCTTCGTAATACCCTGATATTTTTCGGGATAAATCCCTCGTATGGCTGGCGGCTTGATATTCGTGGCTATGCTCACCTGTTTTTTTTTCAGCCAATGAAATGTCGTAAATTGAGGAGCTTGAAGTTACTAGCTTGAACTAAACTGATTTTTTCCATCCGGGTTGCGAGTCGTCTCGTTGGCTGGTTAGATAGCTAGCGATAGAGGTTTTGCTTGTATGAGATCAGGGTATTAGGAAGGAGCGAGAGCGGTTTCATAAACGCTGATATAGCAGGATGCACACAAATTGTTCAAGTAAATTTCCGGTGGAAATGTTTAAGAAATTACACAAACCAATCAGGTTTACATTGTATAGTTTTCAGAGGTTTGAGATATGAATAACTACATACAAAATAAACATCGCTGTCCGTAGAAGACATTCAACAAGGAAACAATGGAATAATCTTTTACTTCTTGAATCTTTTCTTTCAGGTGATATCACCAGCAAATTCAATTAGTTGACTCGAATATTGTGTGTCGGCAATACCGATAAATCAAGTATTAATATTTTATTGCGTCCTGAGCTTAGTGAAACAACCATTATGATGCCTTCCTCTTTGAAGTGTTTTATATAGTTTTGTTTATTGGATGATGCCCGTGTATCAAATATCACAACTCTTTATGCGAAAAAAGAGTTGATACTTATATTGAACAGGACATTTTTATGAATGGTTGTCACTAACATCACACATAAATGCTATGGTAACTGAACATTTTGTGACATCGTGAAATAATGTTATAATAGAAACATATAAAATCAAATAAACATTATAAAAATTTGACATATCATCCACTGAACATAAATTAAACAAGATAAATCTGTTTAGGATAAATTAATGTGGATATTCATATCACACTATTTCCAGGTACTTACCTTACCTTGAAGGAATTGCACACTCTTCAAAATCAAAAAGAGACGCAAAAGTAATTGTGGGAATGTAAGACACATGTCAAAAGCGGTAAAACAATAGAAATGCAATTTTTCTTTCAGAAACGTCAATATAATCATTTCCAGGACCAAAATTTCATTATATATTTTTTTTATTTCAGACGTGTTTGAAGATATTTTTGCAAAAAACGTGTTATGCAAATTGCACGTGGGAGGTAATGGCACGATTACCATAACAAAAGTCAAATATTTTAAGTTTTTTATTCGTTTTTGCATGGAAGGGAGATTATCATTATGTCACCGTTTGGTTGCGAAAATTGAAACATCGCCGTGCACGTGCATTTAGACTGTGTCGTTACGTTGCTTGGCAACATGGTGCTCTGAAATAAGCATACCTTATCACCCTTTTGTTCTACAAATAGATTGTGTAACATATTAATTACGTATGTCAACTGTATAAATGATATTACATATTCAAAAAATAGCTATAGAAGACCCTCAACTATAACTATGTGAGTTGAGGTCTGGTGAATAGGGGTTTAACGCCGCTTTCAAGATTATTTCACTTATACCACGGTATCTTGTATTCTTGCAGGGAGAAAGCCCGCAACACCAATTTGGCTATGCATTGCGGTGAAACCTGCGAGCATCGGCTGGAACCAGCAAACCATGAGTGGTACTGCACTGAAATTCAGTGTAGCATTGCACCCAAACCTTACTGCGTGTAGAACAGTTCTCTACTTCAGACAAAGTTGCCGAGTCCCTGGCGGGATTCGAACCACAGACCTCTTGATCCGAAGCCGGACATACATGTAGTCCTTTGGCAAGCCACAACACGTTACTTTTCAGGCCCAACTTCACAGAGCACCCTTAGTGCTCGGTAAGGGCTAAGGTTCAAGTTACTTTAACTTAATATAAGATATGATATTAGAATGAACCTCGTGTCATATAATTACATAAGTAAGGACTTATATTATCAGGCCTTTGATCGAGATGTGACAGAGTCAAATCAAAACTCATTTACGATGACGTTTACCTCAAAGAAGCAATAATACGTTTTAGAATTGTTTTTAAAAGAATTTTACGATAGTAAAGCAAAAACTGGCTGTCATGAAACCTACAGAATGAATATCTACGCATGTAGTGTATTTCACTTTATATGTTTGGATTCAGACATAAAACAAATGCCATTGCAGAATTGTTTTCGGCAAGATTGTTTATTTTAGTTCTGATTAAAGTTCAAACTCACCGTAACAATCTATTCTAGCTTTTTTTTATCATTGTTTTTTGTTTACATTGTTTTCTTAATTAATTTCCTGGTTTCATTTGGATAGTTATCATTAAAAAATCTATCAATCATTTTCTGTTTTCTGTTGTGAGAGTACCATTAAAAATATTCGACACGATATTGAAGCGCACAATCTAAAGGAATTGAAAGTGTCTAACATGTATCAAACTTTATATACATGCTTAATGAAGTTATTCCTTTAGGATATTTGTTCATTTCGATACATTAAAATTTCGTCTGGCAAATTTCAGAACGTAAGTAAATATCGGTGATTGAAAATGTACATTTTGGAAAAGAATGACTTTCCACAAAATGAATCATACATATTAACACATCTTTCTCACACATCTGGAAGACATGTTGCAACAGTGAAAAATGAAAATCGATACTCTGCGTCGTTTTACTAATTCTTGATAAATTGTAAAAATAACCCCAACGACTTACCAAACATTAAAACTAATCTGGCAATCCCGCAGGGGTGAAATGTACATTGGATCTCGTGAATCACGAGGCGTGCTGTCAGCCCGTGTCAGCTATGTACAATGATGGTTGATGTTTACCTTGTCTATTGCAAGGTCTTGGTGAAGACCAACTCTCTAAACTAACATCGTAAACTACAAGAGTTCGATGAGTAGTTTGTCATCTAGACATTATGATTGACATATACATTTCGTTTCTGAGGTCATTCGGAACAAAAATTGGAAGATTCTTTAAAAATATTTCAAACTCTGTCTCTTGATAAAATTCCAAGATGTCATGTTTCTATTTCCAAACATGTTTTGATTCACCGATGATTCAGAAGAGGTCATTATTCATAGGTTAACAATATAATAACAATAAAAATATTTTGTCCATTTTAAAAATCGTCATTCCTGATTACAATCGGATAAAAGTACAAAATGATGATTATTAAGTCACAATGCACTGATAAATGAACTAAAAACAAAAACGTCCTCAAAAAAAAATATTTCTTAACCTGAAAAAATATAATCTGCTTAAAATCAACGATTCAGAATTTCTAATGATACAGCTCTTAAAGTTGTGAAGTAAGATTTTTTCTTTTAACACCAGATCATGAAATTAATCAAACTAAAATGTTTAAAACACATCGAAGACTTCAATACATATTATTTAGAAACATCAAAGTAATTTATTAAAGAATGGAATCTTCCGTCAGCTAAGAAACGTTGAAAGAAAATACATCCATGTACATGTCAAGATTGCCAGACAATTTAGGGAGGGAGCTACAGCATATTATGAGTTGGAGACCAATAAGGCATCTATATGGAAGCTCGCTCAATCATTCTCACCAACATCCTGAAAACTTCATATCACAAGTTGGATAATAAGGTATTGAATCATTACAAATCGCCTCCGATGTCAGTGATATAGGCTTTAAGGCGTCACGTAGGTCATAAAACTACGCGCTCATCTGCGACTGACCATTACTGAACCCAATATTGGTGCTGGGCTGTGCTTTCCGGAATCATAGAGGCTGTAGAGTCTCTTATACCTAGCTGCCCGTTGTACATTCACACTCTTTCACGGAATTGTGTTTGCTGGGCAAATACTGTCAAGAACTTAACAATGAGACCACGTGACCAAGTGTAAAGGCGATGGCAGGAAGTTGGATAGTTTTATAAGGGAGGTAACTCCAATGTTAAAGGGCATGACCGTAGCTCTGATTGTTGCACTTTGCAATCGATTTTGCAGTGATCTATACCACTAGTGCGATCTGATCAGAGACTTTGTGGTTTAAGTACATCGTCCGGCGGGGAAGAAAGAATAATATGTTTCCAAAATTTGGTATTCCTTGATATCGTACTAATAAATTGAATGGATAGATCGTTTATGTGGTATTCCATGATCAAGTTGACTATAAATCGTAGCAATTTCGCCCTAGATGTAGGCCATTACTCAACGCAGTAGCCAATCTAAAATTACAAGTTTTTTCTTTAGAGGCAAATCAAATGTTGTGATTAAATTCTCGAACTAAGTGGAACCAAATCGAAACTATAACCATGGAAGAGAAGACTGCTGGCATCTTTGAAAGACAGCAGTCTTGGCAATTACTTAGAATGCCCATATATGGTGAGTGGAAGGAATTCTTGTGTTTGCTCGGACGGTGGATTTAAACCAGAGACAAAACAAATATCGTGTTCTTCGGTGTAAACATATTGTTGGAGAAGACTTCCATCGATTTTGCAGTGTGGGGTTATATTTCATACATATCGCATCATAAAAATAGCGTGTATTTTTTTAATATGTTTCCATTCTTAAAGGCACTATTGCACGCTTTTTACGGTTTAAATTGGTTATTTTAAGGTGTACGAGGACTTATGCATTCACTTTAGCTTTATATCGATGCAATGAAATACTTAACATTCTTTACAATTTACCTGCAATCAACAATGAAACGTTAAGACAGCCGCTGTCGGCTTGAACATATAAAAAATCTATGGTTAGCTGTGCACAAAACGGATATGTTATAGACATTTAAAAACGGCTGAACTAGTATTGTGTGCAGCTATTATGATATGAAATATGTTTTATGAAAGCAATGTTGTAAATTAACCTATTTAATAATGCAGCATTAGCATTGTTATAAGATTGGCTGCCGTTTCCGCTTTTCTGGTTATAAGCAAAATTTTAATATTTCCGAAATCGTAGTTCATGCGGATTTAATTCAGCTATGAATTAAATACATCCGGCCTTTAAAAACCAACTTTACTACCCGAATACGTAAATATTTGTTAAATAACCTACGAGGTAGAATACTTGAGTTAGGATCGTGAGTAATATCGAGAGATATGCAGTATCTGTGCATTCGTTGTGTTTACGAAATGTTGGTGTGCACTAGTGCGTTTAAGCTTCTGTCTGTTCTGTGCTGCAGTGTAATTGTATATTAAAAGTAACTCTTTTGGAACCAGAAGAGACTTGTGAAATTTCGATGGTTGTAATTTTTCCTTTTAAATTTTACTGGTCAAGCTTTCGAAAACGCTATCACTGTTGATTCAAAACCCGCAACATTTAGACACGTCTTTGTTCGCGCAAAGTGTAATACAGGTTCTAGCTGTAGATGACTATTTAATTTCTACAGCTGCATATCAAAAGTTTGTTCACTTACTACTGTGTCTTAGTGCAAATATCATATAATTTTGGTTTGAATTAAACGTCAATAAAATAACTTCATCAGAACCGACAAAGCATCTTTCATTATCAATGTGTAAAAGAGCCATTCTTTAACGTATTGTGAGATTGTCTAGTCTCTGACATGATCAAATAGATAAAAGATGTTCCATTTTCAATTTTCCGATTCCCTTAATTTCGATTAAAATGTTCAATTTCGACTCTCTGAGATAAAACTCATCAAAATCATATTGCCTTAACGCAAACGAAAAAAACAGGACTTGTGTTTAGATTTGTTGATTTTATGGAGAAAAATAAAAATGACTGTTTTCGTCATTTTGACCCCTTGTCACTTTAGTGACCTGCCAAAAAATATCACGATTCATTATATACGATGGCATACGAATGCGTTCGGGTGCGATTGATTTTCTCTTCTGTATCGAAAATTCAAAATTCTTCGTTTCTTTTTCGCAATGCTACGATGCCTAAAAAATATGCCAAATTACATGGTATTTGCACTAGGGTATGCAGGTAAGTGAACAAACTTTTGGTATGCAGTTGTAGATTGGAAATATCACACATTGAAAAACATGCGTTCCGAGTCAATCACCTACATAAGTCTAAACTATTATTACTAAACTTCGTTATGTTTAGTTGATCATTTGATATTTATTTCATTCTATCCAAATGTGAATTTGTCACAGTAATTTTGATTCATTCAAGAATCCGTTCATACTAGGGCCAATCATACTTAGGTCAACATCAAGAGTTTAAACTTCTCATTGTTTTTTCTTTAACGAGCATGCACTCTTTATTATCGAGTTGTCAAATTTAGATCAACCATACGTTACCCTCACTATAACGTTTCCACTATGTTGTTATGATCACGTATTATTAACATAAAAGAATAAACAGGAATGTCCCCATGAATTTCGTTTCCACAAAAAATACACCGATTGGGCTCTCCTTTTAAGTTGATTTAGATGTAAAGTGAATATTAGGTTGTCTTAGATATTTATAAGATGTGGAGTCAGTGGATGCATGTCATTTTGTTGTCACCCCTTACCTTCAACAGCCGGAGACGATGCACACAATAGTGACGTTCCACTCATGTAAGATCGCCCAAAAGAAGTAGTCCACAGCAAAGATTTTTTTTTTTTTAAAAAAACTTGGACGGTAAGGCGACGGTAATTCTTTCCTTTGATCTCTTCGTACCAGCCACTTTCTTGCTTGCCAGGGTGTGATTTGGACCAAGTTTATAAAATAAACCTGTCTCGTCAATGTTGAAGATATCTTCTTGTTCATAATCTTAAGTTTCATACTTAAGTCTTTTTTTACTATCTGTCTTCGTGATATTTGAGAACTGAATATCAATTTTCTTGTCTGGATCATGATACATAAAATGAAAATAATTAAATAAGAGTGCAAATTGTATGAACATCACGATTTTTGTTGACACGAGTATGACATTGCTAATGATATTAAAGTGTGTTTCTGGTTTTTAACATCTACTAATACAGATTTGATTGTAAGGATTATTTAGCTGTGACGTTTGTGCACTAATAAACACATGTTCATACATATCCAACAATTGTAATTTTTTACTCATTTGTTTAATCAATTGTTTAATGTTTGATTAATCTTTCGGTCATTTCTGCATTTGATTAAATGAAATATCAGTTAAAGGTACACAGAGTCTTATTGGAGTCAGATATTTCAAACTTTATAAATGATGTCATTTTATCGTTAAGTAGTGTTTATTTTTTAAATCGCCATGTTATAGCTTACCAGTTTAGTATAGAGACAATGAACAGGTTTCAGTTGTAATTTGTGATCGAAAACCGGACAACCACGCGCTTCAATGAATCAAACGTCATCCATGAACGTTATTTACAGCAGATGCAAGGACAGATAGGGAGTTAAGTAGATCATTTAAGTAATATTCATGTAAACTCGACTCAGAATTGACATCTATATGCCTGTTTTTCTACTATAATCGAAAACAAGAAATTTGACCTAACTCAAGTTAGATGGTACTTTTTATTTTATTCAAGCTACACACAAAATATGAAACATACGGCGTATTGTGACACAATTAAATTTTCACCGAAATGTAATGAAAATAAATTTGATTTTGTTTTATCTTATTTGTAATTGAAAGAAAGGATTCATTAAAAACCCGAAAAAAAACCATTTTTTATCTGAGTTAAGGCTGTGATCTATCGTTTCATAAAGATCATAACTCATCCAAATCCACACATACTTCCTTTTTTTAAATACCATTCTCATTAACGGCATTAGGTGCGTAAAGAATTCACTAAAGACCTTTAAGGAAAGGATGAAGACTCGATACAATGCAATCTTCCAAGTCGATTGAATCGAGTCTTTTTGAAAGGTGTTCATTTCTCGCGAGCAAATGTTATTGCCCGCATTTCAAGGGGTTAGCAAATAATGATTTACATTGGTTGTAAATTACCTGGTCACATTGGAAAATCAATGGCCTGGCATTCCTAGGTTCCCATGCTCCTCAATTACTTCAAGCCGATTAAACATGTGGTTCAGGGGGTAATTAACCGAGAGGACATTACATCTCCTCCAAAGACTGGGGATATGGGCAAGGCCTTGCCCTTGTGGTCATTTTATATGGTCACTGAGCTATTCTCCTGTCCGGAAGATTTGGCCAGTTTTGAACACCAGTTGATCGCCCTAATCCTGTGCTGTGAGTAATGGTTGATGTTTGGAGAAGGCTCGACCGTGTGGGAACATTATTGTAAATCATGTCACAAAGATTAGTCCATCTTTCCGACGATGTTTGGAAGAAGTGAGGTATGATTAATCGATCGATGGGACATTAGACTTTGTGTCGCTTTCTTGTAACAGAGTGAGCCTTGGATGCTGATAAACCTACGTTGTGTTGAGCTGTTCCCAGAGCGTCGACTGACCCCTCTGTGTGAGCCTCGGGAACAATTAGTTGATGGGATCCGATAAGGTTTTGAGGCTCAGCAATGCCGATGTCCAATGCGTTGTTGAAATGAGGTTTGCTGCTCAAAATGCTAGATTAATATTCGATGACATTGCATTCGAAATAGAAGCTCACTGTGTTCATGTTGTGTTTGCAAGTCTGTGTAGTTTCTTTGTAATATATTGTATTTGTAAGATATTGTCCACACATTACTTGTTTTTGTGTGATTTATTGTGGTGTATTCGTTTTGTTGTACATGTAATTGTATATTTATGAAGCTTAAGTGTAAAAATACATGTATGTTGCTTGGTGTATTTAAATTTTTGAAATGATAAATAATGATATACTTATTTATTGACTTTAATTGAATTTCAATCATAATTATTCTAATATTTCTATTTTACTTTGTCCAGTGTATTTGCAAGACTTTTCATATTAAATCAAATCCATAAACATAAGTACTGTAAATTGGTAGTGAAAATGTGCATTTACTATTCCTTTTCAAGGGACATACCTCTGTTTTTAGATGATTTATTTCTTTAAATTTTCCCATATTATCATTAGTCTATGCGACATTTATTATCTTCAGAGGGTCAAAACATCTCATAACTGAACCCAATCATCTTTACTCGTAGATAAAAGTATCAAGCAGAAACCATTGAGGGCCATTTTTGTGTGAACACCTTTTAATGGACTTGAAAATGGATTCGCAAAGCTAATGAATCATCGTACGGCTGTTTAAAATCTGCCTCTCTTAATACAAAGACATTGTCTTGCAATATGAAACATTCATTATTGTTTTCGTAAAATAACTTTGTTTACCTGAAAAACAAACGGCTACTGCCCCTTCCAAAACCATCAAATTTATGGGTTCATGAAATAACAAAGACGACTGTTGATTCTTACAATAACAAAGATAAGTCTGTGCCTTTTTTATTTTCACATGTATTCAATGAATTTTTTTTAATAACTTTGACCATATATCGATTAATTGCATACGATTAATGGCATACGATACTGGTAACGGCTTTAAATGGATTAAAGGGAAGATCTATCGTTTCGAATGAAAAAGCAAAAACGCATATTTGTTGTAAGTTTTTATCATCATGTAGTCAGCATTAAAACCGATTGTCTCAAAATGTTTGAATGGCTACCATAAATGGTTCACAACAGAATATCTACACAGATAATTTACAAAGAGATAGTTCATGCGCCATATACACAATTGCATTTACAGCAGAGATTAAATGCGTATGTCAACAAATATATTCATCGACAATAAAACAAATTAATTATCAAAAAAGGTCATCGATATAGGGATTTTAAATTCGATTCTCCTTCATTGCTTCGGACAAGAATGACAATTAAATGTTAAGTAAAATAAGGTTCAATAACAAGGTTCAATAACAATTATACAACTTCTTAAATCGAATAATAATGTCTTAATAAACAGTGAACAAATATCCGAGCTGCTGTGTTAGAATATGGAAACCCGAATAGATAGTAAATAAAATTCTTGATCAATTTTGCCAAAATGTACAAATATCCTTAAAAATACAATTGTTTTGCCAAAATCCTTGAACAGTATTGTTACACAAAAAATGAAATCCCTAAACCTTTCAATGGTTTCCTTGATACTTTTGTTCACAAAGTAAATGAAATCCTTTGAATACAAATCATAGATACAAAATGAAATCCTTGAACAAGTGATTTCTTTGAGCAGGTGTATTACTTGTTGAAAGTTCATGTAAGTGTACACTTCTCATATATCATCAAGATTAAGATATGCTTGTAATAGAATAACAACTTGAACATCTTTTCTTAAATATTTAACGTTCAGGGTCGCAATTCATTGTGTGACATCGTCAAAATGATTCAGAACTGTTTAACATACATTTGATCCATCAAATTATCACATTTTTCTGCAGTGAGACCATGGTTTAATATTTCACGTATTACAATTCACACTAATAAATATCATTGTCGACAATGTCACAAAGGGTATGATAATGTCAAAAAGATAAGATATGGTAATGTTTATTACAGTACATATTTACATAAAGCAGTTGAAACAAAACAACATGACTTCAATATTTATAATTAACAGATAGCTCTTTCATACAAACCATGCGTGCATTAACTACTATTCAACAAACGTGATAAAAACTTTATTGAAAAGCAAAGTTTCTAAAATTTCTAGTTAAGTATACATGTATGAATAACACATAAAGTCGATATACTCAAGAAGTTCGGATAGGTTTTACCATTGATAGAACAAATTTGGTAATTTGTATCATTGTAAAATTTTCAATCGATTAAACAATTTAGCGATGTTATAAGCCATTGTGTTTACAACCATTCTGCAGGTGTATGAATCTAGAAATTTCCAAGAAATGTTTTGATACTTTGTTTTACTTAATTGGCATGTGCATATCACACAAAATCTTCACGAAATGAGATCTGTATAATATTCGATAATTTATTTTTATTACTATATTTTTCGTTTGATCATATTGCCCAAAACTTCTTAAATTACCTTAACTTATGAATGGGGCTCTGTTATAAGGATCGCCTCATGACGTCATGCAATTGTTTCCTAACGTCACCGATGATGTCATACGATTTTCGAGTTATTTCACAGAGTAAAATTGCATTGATATTTAACTCAGTGCACATACGGATTTTCATCGATTATTGGCGCATTTAACCATTGAAAGTATGATAAATGTATGTATTGACACTGAAAATTATAGATCAAGGGATCATGCAAGGTAATACAGTGTCATTTTGTGACCCGTCACCTCACATGAGACTCCGACTACAGCCTGTGTCAGTTGGTTCACTGGAGCTTAAGTATTATATTTCAAATATCAAAATCAAAATTAGAAATTGAAATATTTATTTTGTAAGGTATCAAAACCCCAGATGTCACGCAAACGACAATTGTAGCATGTACGAAAATGATACTTATACCGTTCCTTAAACTTTTTGTCCTGTTAATACCTTCATCAAATTGTTGTAACCACATGATAGACTCAAAGATTTTAATTTATGTTTCAAAGAAAAAATATTCTTACTTTCTTTCCATCCTACATTAAAAGTCCTTTGCATCAAATCTGAAATGTATATATGACATCCATATACATTTGTATGGCGATTGATAGTTTCATTGAAAATGTTTTATATAATGTATGTTTTGCTTTAATAATCACGTTTTTACATTAGTTATGGAGTGTACTTGTGTTATGTTAAACACCAACTCTTATTTCAATTAGTTAGATGATATGCAATATAAGAAAAACAAATTTGAGTTTATTTACCCTGCAGATATACTTTCGGTTCATACAGGATAATAAAAACCGCCAGTCATACTGTTGATAAAAAAACAACATACATTGTGTTTATATAAATAAAATATCGGTTTCTAATGTTATGATAACATTATTCAAAACAATTTTGATGAAAATTAGAAGCATAGATGCCCAAAATTGAAAATTCCCTTGAAACTTTTTTCACTAAAAACAACAACGATAGAGGTAAAAACAACGTATCATATGAAAGTAATTTTCCTAATTGAACAGATTTTGAATTTCGCGATACATCGATTATTTCTGATATATATCAAGCCATACATAATGATTGATTCCACTGAATACAAAGACGATCGAAAAAAAGATTTCAACAGGTCTAACACATTTATTATCCAAAATCAGAAATAAGGCGTTAACGAAATATGCCATTAACATCGACATATTCTGATAAACATTATTCACTTAATACTAAACTAGCCTCTTCATCTATTTGACGACGTATCCAGAGAGGTTTACAAAAGAACTTAGTCAAGTGCAATACATTCGAGATATTTAAACTTGAGTTCAGCTTCGATGTTATATATTAGCTATGACTAAAGGGGCATCAAAATCACAACTGAAAAGAATACTTAAAGAACAATTTCAGAAAAATCCCAACAAAGGGTGTAATATGAACGCTCTCGAGGGGTTACGATCTGAAACTTGTTCTAATATTTGTAAGAATGATTCTTGATGGATATTTGAATTCTAATGACTTTTGAATAATTCATAGCAATACCAATGAAGAATTCTACATGTTGACATGATACCCTATATTTTTTAAGAAATCAAAAAATAATTTCTGATGGTCTTTTTTCCAGCGATACGATGAGCCTTACGCAGACATAATATATTATTAATGTAGTTTCTTGCAATCGAGTGAGTTGGGGTTTTAAAAGTGAGTGAGTTGGGGTTTTAAAAGTTTCTTACAAACTTGAAATTAGGAATACCACGGCCACATGCCTGCGGCATTCTAACTGCCGTCGGTACATATTAGAATTGCGACATTCATGACGAATATTAAGTTCTCTCCTGAAAGGCGTTTTGACCAAAGAAATTTTAAAAACCCATACATGTGAGAATGTCTTTGCCATATTCAGCCCGTACCATAGTGGTATGGTATCCTACCATACACCAGTCCGTATTGGAATACCAGAAGTCATTCATCTACATTAATACACATCTGGTATCTCCTGTAACTAAAGCTTCTACTCTGATACAGTTCTCTTATATATTTGACATCAACATCAAATATAAGATCCGAGGCAGAGTCAAGTCCACATATTCATTTGCTTCGGAAAGCAGCTTGATCCTTAGTAAATCGTAAAGTTATCACTGCCCATTGCTCCAGCCTAGTTGGCGTCGACACGAGGATTCTTTACGATAAAATGAATATTGTATCTATATGGTCACTCGCCTTCCTAGTCAGATGCAGGTGAAATGCTTGTATTTAATACACATTGAGCCATTCCATTAATGGTCCCTACACAGAATCGTCAAACGGGAACAAAGACTGTCTCCTGAATCACCATCACAAGCAGTGATTTAGAGAATAGTATGTAAATGTCAACCAGGAGGCAATCACTATTGGTGCTGTGTTGAGTATATTCCTCGTTCCAGTGCTGCTTGTTTCCAAGGTTTGACCGGAAGCGCCTGAAAGCAAGAACAACCATTGAAGGCTATGTTTACAAATTTGAAGATAAAAATAGTGGATATTTCATCTGGTTATCGTACAATGACGATGAGTTTTGAATATCTTAGATTTGTCATATTTAGGAGTTATTACTACTCGACAATAAGATTTTGAACATGTCAGTTAACAATTAACTCATTTAACTTGCAGATCAGGAATTGTGTTTATGTAAACATGAAGGATGGATATAAACTATAGACATTCATGACAGTTAATGTTTTGTGGTATGGCATGTTCATAATGATAATGCACTAATGTACATATCTATGTACAAGTATGCACAATTTTCAATTTATAATAATTTTCATCGAGAGGATAATTAGATCTAAAATCATTTTAAACGCAAAACGCCATCTTACATAAGAAACCTTAGAATCGTGAGAAGTAAAACAAAGCAAAAGTCTCACAAAAATCTCAAGGAGAATGTGAATAAAACAGTAAGGAGTCTCTTCCTGAAAAAATCCTGATTCCAAAATTCTATCATAGCCCCTTTCTTCCAATCATATTGATGTCATAGCAAAAATAGTTTTTAAAAATCGACACTGATTATGGCGAAAAACTATCCTTACATAAAACTATAGTTCAATGAGTCAATAAAAAATCAGTCGCCTAACATGTATTAAAAAAAACCACTTAAAATATGTAACCCGAGAGGCCTATATCTATTTGGTCCCAATAATCATATAATTAGTAGTCAACATTGACAAAACAACATTTAAACACGTACAAACAGGCAAAAGACTGCCCGTGCATACACCGCTGTCGACTTGACGGGGCTGCTGGGGCTTAAGGGGGTGTTTATGCTGATTACCAGGGGGGTATTTGTCCCTCTCGAACTGGGTGGGTCGGTTGACGGAGCCCGGTCTGATAAGCACCGACTGTCCCTGTTTCGTGTGAATCTCTGGGGGGTAGGTCCGCATATGCTTTCTTCCAATGGTAGTAACTTCATGAAGAAAAGTGGTAGTTGGAGGTGGTAGCCTTGTCGTCGGCTTCTGGTAGGGCGTGTAGTCTGTAGAAATATTAATCAATGAGGGGGAAGGTTGATGAGTAATGTTTAAATTCTTACTGTTTCGTCGTTTAAGAAGTTATTAATATCCTTTAATAATTAATGAGCTCTGATTATATCTTGAGGATGACTTTGTTAGTTCAATTCAAATAACATGTCTTTGAATCGTTAAATTTTCTTGTGTGTTTTATGTGTGGAACGATGATCATTCAAATGACAAATGTCAAATAGGAACATGTTAGTAATGTAATCGTCTGTAGATCAAGCAGTGTATACCATTTTCTTCTCGACAAGTTAAATGTTATACATTTACGTTCCTATTTATAAATAACAAAAAGCTAATCTGATGAAATATTTCTTATTCCTACATGAAAGAGATAGATTTAAAGGGGAAAGTCATCTATCACAAGGACGACCAACACTTGAAAAAGTAGACACTATAATTTATAACTAATGACACTGTAAACTATGTTTTCAGCCTATAAATCGATCATCAACTTTTTTGTTACTATGTGTGAAAAACATGAAAGGTACTCCCATGAATTTTATAATCTTTTACGGCACATATTCTAATAAAAACTAATTTCAAGAAGCAATCTCCAACAAGAACATCAACATTTGAGAGAACAATTACGCTACAAGCTAGGAAAAAAGTTCTATGTTTTTGTAAAAGGGTACCACGAAATCAATTATCGACGAAATGTACTTACCATATAAAATCATTTTCTCTTCATCCGAACCCAATCTGTTGGAGGCTTTACACGTGTATTCACCGAAGTCCCGATGGTCGAGGTTTCTGATTCTTAGGCTCAGGATCATCATGTGACCCTCCTCCTCGTAGATTGTGACCCTGTACTTAAAACTGTTAGTGATCCGTACCCCCTCCCTAGTCCACTCGCTGATTTCCTGGGGGTATGCAGTTACCATACATTCCAGAATGGTTTCGCGTCCAATACTCTGACCCATTCGTTTATTAGGTAACCGAATTTCTGGTGGGTCTGCAAAGGGAAAGACATTAGTTTTTAACTTTTTTTCACAAAATATTATTTTCTCCAATCAAACCCTTTTTTCATGTCAGTAAACATTTATTGACTGAAAATGAATTAAACATATTAAAAGGCGACTTGAAGGGGCGGGATAACGCAGTGGTAAGCGCGTTCGGCTTCGGTTCAAGTGTTCTGGAGTTCAAATCCCGCAAGGGGCTCGGCAACTTTGTCTGCAGTAAATAATTGTTCTAAATGCAGTAAGCTTTGGGTGCAATGCTATATAATTTATTTCAGCACACTACCACCCATTGTTCACTTTTGTGGTTGGCTAGTTTCAGCCGACGATCGAAGGTTTCACTGCAATGCATAGCCACAATGCTGTTGCGGGTTTTCACCCTGCAATAAAACTAGCAGCCGTGATACTTAAGTGACATAATCTTGAAAACGACGTTAAACTCCTAATAACCTCACTTATCTAAAGGCGTCTTGCAAAACATGACTTTTTCAACTGAACAACTTATTTTCATAGCTTGCCACATGTCTTGTCCAGAAAGAGCAAATGACTTTCATAACTTTTATCATCAGAGTATAAATTGTTGATGACATTTCTTCATTTGAAAAGAAACATTAAGTTCATACCGTCAAGAGGAGTTCATATGTTGTCTCCAAGGGTGCGGATGATATCAATTTATTATCATTTTTGGACGATTAGCTATGATATTGTCGTGTCATTAAGAGAAAACATTTTGTTACTCTATTACTCTGACTCATTGAAAAAAAGCTCAGAAAATTCAAAATATATTGAATTGTAATGTAAATACAAATATTTAAGGAAAAATAAAAATGTGTATATTAATCTTATAGTCTCTTCGTTGAAGATAAAAACAATCATTCAAAACTACTTCACAACGTCTTGTAAACTGCAACATGGTTGAAACACAACTTTCACGGTGTGATTACATTCTCCTCGTCATATTTGCAAATCATTGCACACGAATTTGTAATTGGCACTTTTTCACTCTACTTGTATCCACAAAACTAACAA
Source organism: Phorcus lineatus (assembly GCA_921293015.1). Lineage (NCBI taxonomy): Eukaryota > Metazoa > Mollusca > Gastropoda > Trochida > Trochidae > Phorcus > Phorcus lineatus. The sequence goes on along the minus strand of OV121081.1, from coordinate 45,058,983 downwards.
ATGCTTACGAAAATAATAAGAAAAACGTTCGTAATGATCCTTGAAAACAGCTGTCATTCAACAATATTTTTCAATTTCATCAAAACTCGAAAGTGCTTGGTGTTACCGGAAGCGTGATTTGACCTAGGTCAAATAGCAGGAAAGGTTCCTGCAACTCCACCTGATCCTCCTAGTCAGTTCCTTGGTTATGTTCTTTATGTTCCTACCGATAAAATAGATGCATATCCGAACGAACTGAGTGGAAACCTTCAGCGCAGTCATATATTGATTTGTCGCTACAAGCATTCCATAGACGAGCACTTTTTATTTCTTTCACATTTCGCTTTTTGATTAATTCTTCGATATGATGAATAACATGTACAATATTCCAATGAAAAAGGCCGGCATTCGGTATTTTATAAGGCGAATAGGCTCCTGGGTTATGGATAGGATTGGAAACATCCTTTATATATTCCGGAGCTGATATACAAAATGGCAAAAAGGAAATTTATTTTACATGTATGAATATTCCTGTCAAGAGGATATCCCGTCCAATGCATATATTCTCTCTTGCTATGTTTAGGAATTGAAATCACAGTTTTAAATGTGACCATGAAATGCCAACAAGACGTAATGAATTTTCAAACATGCAAATATGCATCAAAAGAATATCCTACACCTCCAAATGAAAGCAATACAATGCTTTCATATATTGCATACCTTGAAAAAACAAGATTCACTAAATTAATTAAAATCGTATTAAATAAACATTAACATAAGAACAAAATACTAATTGAAAGTGCACGAAGTCAATTTGAATATTTTTTTAGAGAAAATACTTGTCCAAAAGTTTTGTAGAAACGAGAGAGAAAAAATTAATTTGTCTACCTCATTTGTTAAAAGATTCATGATTTTGGTAAAAGATGTACAGACGTGACATTACTTTGACTATTTTTATTACGGTTTCACGGCGGAACGAGTATATTCACAAGATCACTCATTACCTTCCCTGACGTCTTATTCCTTGCATTTCCCTCTGAATGATGGGAAGATGTAATAAACATTCCGCCAAGTAAACATTGCATATTCAAACCACTGTGGATTTACAGAGAAGCTATTTCAATAGTAGAATACAGTATTTGGGATTGTATTGAACATTATAATTAAACCATATCACGCAACTACTGTTGACTAAATCAGTAACATGAACATGACAAAAAGGTATGACATAAATTCAAATATGAAAACAACGGAAATATAACATACCTACCTCAATAACATTTTAATAACACCAAAACGTTTCAAATGAATGAAAAAGAGGAACCGAAATGATAGTTTGGATGGAAATACTAACTCTACAAACATTTTAATGTTATTAACGAACTGAAAAGAAATCTTAGTCTGAAAAAGTATTTTTTAAATTCTCTTTCAGGTTTTATATGTATCCATGAAAAAGAAATTTCAAAACGATAATTACTTAACGTCAAGAAATAACAGAGAATATACACAAAAATGATTCTAAAATGTCTTACGTGATAACTACATTTCACCAAACAGCTGTTGTTAATATGAAACCGTACAAGGTGAGTTATGTAAAAGATTATTCTCCAGCTGCGTAAAACTACTCACACTCAACAGCCACTTTGATGTTCCTGTGAACGGGAGGGGGGACTCCATTGAAAGCGAGACATTCGTATGACCCCCCACAATATCGACTAACGTTGTGGATTATAAGAACCTCGCCACTGACGCCAATTCCTGGAACCGAACAAAAGATACTTCTGACCACAGCCTTTTAAAGACATTAATTCTTTGAAGGTTGATATAAATCTTTGAAAGTTAGACATTAAAAGGTATAAGCTTTGTTGTTCAAATATAGAACTATACACCGATGCATTAGCAAATTTCATAGATACTGACTTTTGTTCTCCGTGGCTTGAATCGAATTTTTTTTTTAAAGTTAAATTTCTTTATTTGGTTTTATTTTGAAAATCATGTTTCTGTTTAAAATGTGGCCAAATCTGAGATAATGTGTTCATGACTACGTCTGACAAAATTACATACTCATACTTCTTTGAATTAAATTATAGTAAGTGTTAATCCTTGTGATTTGATTTGACGTATGGTATTTCATTTGTGGTGATTCTTTTCAAAGATAATTTTCACTATTACATACAATGTAGAATTCACAATAACAGTTACAGTTACAGTTACATAGGCACAGTAGAACGTTTTCGAGTAAATCAAACTTTTAATCAATTAAATGGGCTCTAAGAGGAAAGTTCTTTTAAGCTGCGGGAATCCATTCCCTTACTCAAATTATTCACGCTGAAATAAATGCATGAAGTGTTTTATTTACACATGACAATAGGGGTGAGTAATAAGATATTTATTAAGTTGTATATATATATATATAGATATATGATAAGTTTAACCTATAATGATAATATTCTATGATTTAAGTTTTATCAGAAGGGACAGCTTCTAACTAATGCAAAAAATGTTGACGTACTCTTCATTACCCGAGAACGTCCAAGCCACATTATGACAAACTATCGCCCAGAGTGAACGAATCAGTTTACGTTCTTGAATATCGTATTGGATCTTCAGAAACAATTAACGCATACTTCAATGTGAAATTCTATACTACAAGTAAAACGTATATGAGACCTGCGGATATTTGAAGATATGATTACAGCAACGAAGTTTCCCATATAGATCATGTTTGTTTTTACAGAACTATACTTAATTTTTGCTGTCGACATTTGGAAAATACAATATCCTATTTATCAAATTTTGTTCAGTATTTAGCTGCTTTCTAAAAGTTTAATGATGTACTGATTATCTAAGTAGCAATATTAATATAAGGTAATTTGGATTTAATAACAATGTCAATTTGATAACTTCATCGGTACTGTCAAAGGATAATCTTTCGTTCACATGTACATTAACCATTTCCGAATCTATCATATGATTGTCAAATCAGTGGAGCAAATTTTGGCATGACGAAACCGAGAGATAAAACTATCCATGTTGACTTAATTATAAATGTCCACATGTACATAAAAGAAAATATGTGTGCTTTATGTTTGACGCTGTTGATCACATGAAACGTTTTAGAGAAATGTTTTTCTAACTTTTGTCCACCTGTCAGTTTAATTAGCCGCCAAAAGCGTTATTTCGAGTTGTGAGGTATAAATTAGTCTATATTATGCTTTATTCAACATCATGGGTTTCTATTATGCGGTGCCACAATAACCGCAAATAACATTGTATTTGCAATGATATCGGCAAGTATGTTAATGAGCTCTTAGAATATAGTTGTGTGTCAGTAAACTACAAATCTTAGACCAATAAAATGTTCTTAATCAAAATCCCATATGTGCATGTAGTATCTAATATTTAGTATATCATGGAGGAGATAAGAAATAAAAAATTGTTTGAGGCAAAGGTAGTGAAGAAATTACATGTGCTGTGGAAAATAGTATGTACCTCTTCAATAGACAAAACACAGTTTCAGAAGATTTTATAAAATTAAATTAGATTTTTTAAATCTTAAAAAGAATTTAAAAATAGCAACATCTCACATAAACTTGTTATGGTTAAGGCAATGAACGAAATAATAAAATGATGAAAAACGCAACAGAAGATGTCTTACTATTAGTGCCAGGGCAGAACTCACTCTCTTTTTCTACTTCCTCCCCCAATTTCTTCTGACGGTGCCAAGTGACAGTGGGCATGGGTATCCCAGTGACGTTACAAACTAGCGTCACCGTTTCACCTTCTCGTACAGTGACGTCATCGGATGACAGCTTGTCAATGATTTGCGATGGCACTGAAAATGAATCATAATTATTTATACCTGGATAAAGTCACAGATATTACATTTTCCCGTTCGGTGACGCTACAAGACAATAGACCTTCAGACGATAGAGGAAGGGTATCTTCTGTAGCCAACACAATGGTGTTACGTTTAGCAAGTACCACAGAGCATTATAAGTGACTGTGAAATATCCGAAACCATTAAGAAAATGTTGTTGTATAGGTTCTGAATTATCGAAGTTCCTGTTAATGTTTAAAGGTTTGAAACATAGGTTGATTATACTGACATACCACTATTTATTACCCATATGGTTTATCATAAGCGGTGACTTATTTTCAATATGAGCACATGTGTACATATCACTTTTGCCTAGCAACGATTGTTTCAGCGCGAGTGATCGTATTTTGTCGTTTGCAGCGGGTCGTCGCAAAGGAAGGAGACCGTTTTCTGAATATTTCCATGAGTTTAAAATGGAAAAGAATCAGTAATAAAGAAATTATTACCCTCGGAAGTGTTTAACTTGTGCGAATTAGTGTATAACCCTCGCTCTCGCTCGGGTAATACAAAAATTCACACTCGTTTCGTAAAAATCATATGACACACTTACTCGGGTAATAATCTCTATGTATGATGAAGATATTTTATTCATATTTCAAAAGATTTGCTGGCACTTAGAAGACGTAGGCGAACGTTATAGAGAATACAACAATCCCAACGCAAAGATGGCTTCTTTCCCGTTCTTTATTCTATGCTTAAACTGCATCGTTATTGTTTTATTGAAGATTTGATCTGTCATCTTTGAGATGGTTGCGTTTTGTCAGCTAGAAAGAGATGATACTGCCATAAAGCCTTTAAAGTTACAAAATTGACGATGTATGAAATTGATAATGAATTTATTGGGATTTTCGGCTACAAGCTAGTCATCTGTACAAATATTCAATCAAGCATGGTATCGAAGTCATCTGAGCTTATTTAGCATTTTCCCTGAATAATCCTTGTCATTCTTGAAATCAGTTCGTTATGCAAACTCATCTTAATAAATGAAAAATACATTTGCAAAACGATTAACCAGTTCTCAATATTTATAATAAGCATTAGATATAAATGATTATCTTTGAATAGTATTTTCACAGCTAGGAACAATGGGATGCTAATTTAAAATCTCATAGAGTTAGTATGAATACATTTTTTTTAATCAATTGTGTATATATTGACAACCATGACGATAAGGCTATAAAATTCCCTATTTGAAATACATTCAGATTCATGAATCATAATTAGTAACGCCGTCGATTATATGTATAAATAATATTAATAATGATGAAGATAGTCATAATTTCGTGTCATTGGAATAATATTGAAAGGGGCACATCTGTGCACTTGTCAGTGTTGCTAGAATTAACTTCAAGGGTTACCACTGTTCAGACAATATGCCACAAGATTCGCAGGGCAGCTAATCAACGTTTCATGACACGGCTTAACTTAAACGTCAAACGAAGACACACATTTAAGTACCAGGGTAATGAAATTGGATTTAAATAGCAATCCTTGGCTTCTTCCAGTCCGAGTGTGTTGCTGTCACCCAACATTTCATCTTTGCTCGGAAATGTCTTGAGAACCACGTCTTGTTAACTAGACGTATGTCCAGTTTAATAAAGAAAAACGCCTGTCACGATCAGCTTGTTGGTTTTCGCTAATGTTCCTGTATATTTTTGGATCTTTCATTTCAAACCTATTTACCGTTGATTTTTTTTAGTTTGTAAGTAAATCTATTTAAAGATCCTTTAAATATATAAATTCATCGGCAAAACAAAGTCACACTTTTTTAAATGAAAGTATCTGAAATAAATGATGGAAGTCAGTAGTAAACAAAAAAAATCAAAGTGCTTGAACTCTTAATTAGTTTCTTTCTTTGAAATTTCTGGTAAATCAATTTTCAATCATTTTTTTAGAATGACCTTGACTCTTTGATTTGGTACAAGGTCACTTGACACTAATGCACAACAATTGCATTTTGTAACGGTAGAATCACAATCGAAAAAAACCTTTAGAAACCACTGAACTTATGGACTAATGGACTAATATAATTTAGTTTTTAAATCATTTATGGACAACTAATATTTTGATTATCTAAAACGTAAATCTGAGGGATTGGGAGGTTTGTTCATTTGTAAGGATTCCTTCATCGAAAAAATCTCATAGTTGTCCTTGTTTCATTAGAGTCGGTACCAAGTGCAATACGTTTCTTTTGCGAAGAGTTCGTCCGGAATTTTTATATCTGTATATCTTCCTCAAACATTTTGATTACAAGTATTTGTAAACGATTTTCTTGATATCCCTCTGAGCAAAAGGACTACTATTTTGCTGACTATTATATGATTAATTATAGGCTGGCAGGTAAATAAGATAACTGCGTTAAGGGCAAATGATATATATGAAAAGCGGTATTTTGTTCGCAAAATGTGCATCCGTGTTCAATACTGGATGAATCATATGTAAGTCGATTTCTTTCATTCACTTTGACACAATACTACATCTCCATATCTTGTAATTACAATATCGATGTGTGTCTAAATATGCAATGCTATGAAATTCTAGTCATTTTAGAAGAATTTTAATTTCTTCTCTGGATAGGAATAAATCAATTGAACACTGCAAGATCTCTTCATACAGAAAACGTCTGTTATACTTATGCATTTGATGAAGTGCACAATATCTTTTGTGTAGACAAACATGTCGATCGAAAGATAAAGATTGCATGCAGTTGTAAAATTGCTGTATATGCCGGAATGGTGGTAAAGATGGGCATATAGTGTTTGGTTTGTGTATTCTCTCACCAGAGCCAGTGAAATATTTACATGTTCACGGCATCTATAGTATACTATGGTATAAATCAATCCATATCAAATGAAGAAATCACAATAACAACATTACGATCTTAGTTAGTACTGAAAATTAGTCTTAACAGACGATGAGGACGTGTTGAATTTAATTAGTACCTCGTCAATAATTAAACCGACATTTAGCAGTGTAGAACAGATTTAATCAAGAAATGCTATACTTGGTTTGGAGGTGGTGAACTAAGATGCAAAAGTTTCTCTGACTGATAGTGTCATTCTCGCAAAGTGTTATATTTGAGTCCATATGGCAAAGGGGTATTGGTTGGGTTGTACAGTTTGTCTGAAGACAAGACATGTTCTAAAGTTGCTTAAGTGCTTTTTAAATTTTTTGTTTGTTTTTACTATGACGTATGGTATCTCACAACAATTAATGATATATACGCCCCTGGTCGCATTAGAAAGATGGAAAATGGTAAATGAAATATGAAAATAGTTACATTTATTTTCCATTTTACGATAACATAATTCAAGAAGGTATTCATGGATGGGGAAGAGTTATATCGAATAAGAACTCGAACCAAAAGCAGATTAGGAATTATAAGTATAATTAGGTCTCTTTTCTTTTAAAATGAATTTGTATAATACAGGAAAACATTCATACATAATACACAGAATTCATGTATATAAAAAAAGACAAAATCAACATGCAAAGTTTCACTCATTTTCACTCACCCTGAACTTTCAAATTCACTGTTTTAATTTTCACAGGACTTGTGTTGACTTGACAATTATAAATCCCTTGATCGTTGTACCGGACCGTTCTTATATGCAAATTCCAATCTGTAGTATAAGGCCTCTCAATGCTTAAGCGTTCATCGTCGATAATTCGTCTGTCTTCGAAGGTCAGCAAAGTTGACCACTGGTCTGTCCATACAACCTGATCAAGAAAATACATTTGCGTGAGTGACCCAATCGATATTTATGACATTGACTAACAATGTGGAGAAAATTGGTCGACCCGAGTAATAAAGAACGATTCTGATACATAACTTAGAGCCAGGACCCACCAACCTCTATGACCCCATGTCAGTTCTGTTGTATGGAACTATTATTTGGTTGTGGGATTCTGTCTGATATGGTGAAGCAAGCCTTTCTACCTCAGTCAACATGTATAGTTTAGGAATCGGTATGCTTCACTTTAGTTTGATAAAAAAAAATTTACTTAACATACTAAACTGACCTTAATTGAGCTTAAATTTTATATATTGTAATGATTAAAAAAAATTTAAAATATTCTGTGTCCTAATAGTATAATCGAACCTCCTTAAACACTTAACATATTTGTAGGTTGGGAAGATTGGTAAGGCACACATGATAAGGTGCTAGCAGACTATACATTCCTTAAATCCTAAGATTTGATGATTTCCCAATTGTTATCAATATCTAAATATTAGAAAAATATCATTCTGAATAAGAGAACTTTCCACTTCTACATGTACATGTACCTCAGTACATATGTATATTGTTAGGATAGGTAGGTTTTGTAGTTTCCATGTTTAGGCTATTCAGTTTACTAGACGATTTCTGGAAATAATATATCAAATTTTCAATAATTTCTTACAATTACAGACGGTGATGCACAATCAATATCATATAAATGTGATTTATTTCAGTTAATATCAGAATTGTATGTAGATGAAAAGTTATGGCTTTTTCAAAAGTGTATTCATATAATCAGTTACCTTGTATTATTATATACACATGTAGAAATCCTATGGCCTGAAGGCATAAGCGGATATCTATGAAAGTAACCATCTAAAGTTAGAAACAATAAAATGAAGCAATGATGTTAATTCCTGTTTTAAAAACCTAGCTAACACTAGGAAATTCAGCGAATTTTTTAAACAATTTAAAATAACGTCTTACAAAACAACGTTTCAAGAAATAGACTGAACTACAGGTTAAATTGTAGTAATATAGAGAATAACAGTTTCTGTGCTCGTAATTTACCGCTCAAGCATGAAGGAGAACTTTAAACACGGAATGAAACGGAATTAACGCAAAGTTAAGCTGCATATTCGATTGTACTCTCTTCAAATGTAATTTCAGTCAATAATTCATTTTGCGACGTTTCTTTTTTGAGGCTGTTGAATACTCTAAATTATTTCATTATGTTTCCTGTGCCAAACTTGCATTCCACGCCCTGATGCAAAACTCCGTCTAACAATAGTGTACTCTACGTCTATGGTGAGTCTTTGGGAAAATAATTTCAGACATATTCAGATAGATAAATTTACTACATTATGTAGATGTCTAAATGTAGATGTAAAAGTCTAGCCATTTACGAGATTTATGCATGTTGATAATAATTTCGTAAGGACATCTCGATCGCTTAACTTAAGTCAAGGATTTTAACCGTAAATTATTAACAGTTACGTCATAACTAATTACAATCTCTTTAACTCTTAACGCTACACCACAGCGACGTTGGAAACATTGCAACTAGTAGGGTCTTTAAGACAACATCTCCAATATAAATGACACCTTGTGTATACAAAAATGGATTTGAACGGTTTGATTAAGGTGTACCAAGAACGCCTATTATAAATGATATATAGTGTTGTACTGCATTATTCTTTTGTGTTTACTTTGCAGTCTTTGGTTATCTGTAAATGTCAGTGAAAGGACGTTTTTGTAATTTAATTGGTTATCATTGCAATATTTTAAAAAGATTTGAAATAGATGAGACCAGATTTATGAAAATCGATCAAATACCTCTCTGCAATTACAAAACCATTCATATATTCAATCATCCCAAAATTTTGAGTAAACATACCTAACATTGCATGGGAAGGATGTTATTTTGCTATAACCAATTCCTCGATACAAATGCTAAATACTAATTATTTTTAAATATGGTTTTCGTTTCACGATAACGAATATTCATATAGGCTTCTTTTTAACCTTTGGTTATCTATATCATTTTCTAATAGACGACCGTTGAAATAAAGCCAATCATGTTACTGTGTATACTAATTGTTTCATATGTCAATTCACTTTTATATTCATTATTTATGTATGCAGTGAACGAAAATGGAAGTTCAAATATCCGGCATACATATGTAATTGAAGCGGTGGAATTTTGACGAGTCGATTTAAGTTATCAGTAGCAAGATAAGAAAACAAACAATTTGTAACAAGAATTGAGCTGGTAAAGGGCTGATGAGTTACATTTCAACTTGTACAGTTGACATCACATAATAATAACACATTACAACACATAACATATGATCCTGTTAAGACAATAGATTGTTTATATTACCTTACATGAAGTTATTTTATATATATATATATATATATATATATATATATATATATATATATATATATATATATATATATATATATATATATTATTTTTTTATATGAAGTATTTATGGTGAATACATCTAAATATATCTTCTAAACAAAGTCCATACTAATAGTAATAAAATACTATATAGGTATCATTTTAAATGTTGTTAACAAGTTTTCAGTGGTCAACTTCACTATTTTACCTATATAATATACATCTGTCTAACTATTCAAAGTGTGTATAAACAGATAATTACATTTCGATGTTAATCAATAAAGTTTATTTTTACTGTAATAAAAATATTAACCAGACAAAACAGCGCCTTCCCATACTTCATTAAAAAGTATAAAAGTATAAAATGTTGTTCTACAAAATGTGTAAACCTTAGACCTATTACTTTTGATGATAATAGCTAACAAATTTTACGTATAAGATAATGTTACATGTTACTTTTCTAAATGCATTTTTCATGTAATGGTAAAAGCCACTGGGGAAGTAATTAATAAACGTGAAGTAAAGGTTAAATTGTATCCGAATACCTTTAAAACCTCACAAGAATCTAGTTTTAAAGGTATGTAAGTTTAAGAAAACATCGACTATGTTAAACATTCAGCATTTAAAATAAAACTCCACGTTGAGATAGATACACTTATACAGTATCAATCCAAAGGTTAAAACAATCTATTTGATTCTACGTCTCAAACAACAATTTGGATTCTCTTTCAAACTAAAATATGAAATGAACATTTTACAATTTTATAAATTCCAATATTAAGAATTGATTTCGATTCAAGCCATAAATAAGTGCTTTAAGCAATAGTGTTGTTGTGCTAATCTTTGGTTTTTCCAATTCAATGATGATTCTTTTACTAATTTTTTCCTACATGTATATCATTTTTCATATAATCATTCCGTATATTACGGTGCCTTAAAAAATGGATACACTATGATAGTTAAGGTTCTTGACGAATAATCAATATAACAAAGATAGCCAGATTCGAAAGGACTTGACAATATTTCGACAATTGCAGATAAGAGTTCATTTAGCAGAGGGATGTTTTTGCAACACAGTGTTCTGGACACTAAGAACGCCTCACAGAAATTGACACATTTTCATAATGGATATTCCAAGCCAACTCATTAGTTTCATTAATATTGTAAACATTACGAACACAAAAATTATGACATGGAACAGTATTCCGATTGCCTAAATCAACAATTGTGACGGGATATTCCTTTAGATGTTATTGTTGAGAATCTAATTGAATACACCTGGATGAACATCGACTTTTTCTTGATTCCTGCCCATGTTCTGCAACCCATATAAATACATATGGGTATAAATATATGCGTATTCTAGGTATACATGGAACTCTCATGAAAAATGCATTTCAAAAGTGAAATGGAACGAATGGTCTCAAAGACTGAACAAACTGCCTAAAAGATTTATAGCTTCAACGTCGACAGGCACAACAGTTCATTTCTCAACTGACTTATAGTGGTACATGAGAATATGAGTAACACATATCAATAAAATATACACATTGACGTTTTTCAAATTTTTTAAGTGCTTAGTATTTATAGTACACATTAAGTTCTTAACCGAAACATGCTTTTGTAGATCACGTATTTGTGTCGTAATTGTCGATGTTGGAGAAGGGTGTCACATTCAAAGAAATAGTAAAACTCATCTCTAACAGCACTTGTGTAACATACACAAACGTTCCTCTTTTGGAATTAAATGCCATCGAGCGGTATCAATTGGTAGCTAATGAATACAGTATCTTATCTGTATCTTATTTTGATATGGGAAAATATGTGTCTTCAGGTAAATATAAGTATTGTTCAAAGCATAGATTATCTTTGAAGCTTTTGTAGAATTGACCTTTTGAGCCACCCTTTATTGTGTTGTAAAAACTGATCACTTAAAATAGTTTCTACCATAAGAACCAGCCATGGCGTGGGAGAATTCTGGGTTTTAGAAATCACTCAGATAAGCCGCAGCCGTTAAGAACTTTAGTGACGAATGACATCCATCGTAACTGAAGAATAAAATTGTCAACAGAGATCAGTTTATACAGCAGTGCCGAAAGTTTACAGGGTTGATTATTTGTTGCTACTTTGTGCCAGAATGAGATAACTCCTTTATATAATTCAATAAACAGTGGCTCTCGACCAAACTCACCATATACCATAAAGTCGGGGTAAAGCCTCGAAGACCAACTGCGAGTTTAATGAATCTAAGGTGTACTTTTTTAATAAGTTTCAAGTTTTCAAATCCCAAACTTCGCATCCATAAGGGCAAACAATTTGCGACAGTCTTTCAATTTAACGGCAATAGTTTCAAATACTGAGTTTCTCTCTTGGGTTTATGTCTACAACAATGGCGCTAAGTTTTGAAATTCAGGTGTTACAGTGCTTGTTACAGGTGCAGATCATGCCATTGCTTGGAACTGAAACTTGAAGGCACCAGTGGACGCAAGTTTGCAGTCAAGGTGGCCGTTTGAGGACATATGTAGTCACGTTAGCTTTCTTTTCATGCAATGAAATACTTCTTATTCTTTGTAGTTAACATGTATCAATAATTAAAAAGTAAAGACGGCCGAAGTCACGAAGGGATGTCGAAACTTGGTGGGCACAATTCAAAAATATTGAGTTTTGCAACCGCTTAACTAGGAATATCAAATATATAATTCTGAAGTATTTATTTATAAGATATATCTGAATCTTCCCCCGTCCTCATATAGTATAAGCATCGCGTTGGTATGAATCTTAGCAGTTACCGTTTTTACTTTTCAGGCTGTATGAAAAAGTTTGATATCGAAGTTCATTCATTTTAAATAGTTCTAGATCTTTTTAAAGTAACTCGAATAGGAGCATATTTGCCAAAGACGTATGTGGTTGATTATCTGCGTGCGGGTCATTAGCAATATCAAGGGCTATCCATTACGTGTGCATTAATTATATCAATGAATTATCATTGTGCACTAGTGCCTTTAACGAAGCAGGGCCATGATAATAAAGGTCCTTGAAAAGAAACTAAACCTGAAACTGAATGTCCTTGACAACACCTTTTTTGGATGTTTTGATGGAATTTTATAGAAAAAAACAAATATTGTATTAAAAAATCATTTTGAAAGTGTTTCCAAATTTGTTTACATACATGTGTATTTGTAGCGGTAATTTGCTGCTACTTCATTCAGTTATTCGGCATCATGTTCACGGGGATATTCACATCTAACCTCTCGGCTCTCTTAAGGTAATGCAGAGTATGTTTCATAACTTTCTATCCAGCTTACTTAAGAGCAAGCTATATTTTAAAGATCCATCTTTATTTCTTAAAATGACAAAAATACAATAATTTTGGGGTTTTTTTGTAACTGAAAACGGACATATAGATGTTAAGAAGTCGAAATTCGGTGTCTCATTTACATGAAGATATGAGATGTCCTACTTAGCACTACCAGCCTCTATTTTTTGTTGCTCCTTCTTTCAATAAATTTTCAAAATTACGTTTTCAGTCATTGGTGCGCGTCATTGTCAGATTTTCGATCACAAATCTCGACTTAATTTTGTTTTTATTGCCAATATATTGAACTAATAAGAATTGATATGTTAATTTTCAGAGACAACCACTATTTCCCGATCAAAAAACACCATTTCTTAAGTTTTACTATTTGACCACAATAACATCATCTGTGCCCCTTTAAGTTTAAAAACAAGCATTTGAATAACTTTGTCTAAGAAAATTATATCTCCAAATGATATTAGAAATTGCAATGACGTTATATATACCATCTAAGACTTTCCCCGATAATTTTCATTTATTATTGTTATTATTATTATTATTATTATAGGTCAGCAGGAGAACGCTCCTTCATGTACATTGCACCCTGTGTTTGGAACTCCCTTCCAGCAACCCTGCGAGATGCACCAACCCTCGAAACTAGCTTAAAGACATATCTTTTCAAAACAAGCATTCATTATTATTATTATTATTATCATTATTATTATCATTATTTAAATTTTATCTTTAAACGTTTTGCAATTATCGAAAAAAATGATTTTACCTGATGTTGTCCAAGAAACTTCACTGAGCAAGGTAGAACTGCAGTTGTGCCCTCCTTTACACTGACATTAACCATAGGGACGTCGAAACTTGGCTCAAAAATCACAGCATCTAAGAAAAAAGAAATAAATGTGAAATGTGTCCAATATCACTTAAAAGATAGCCTGCAGTCATTATCTTCTTAATTTGTTTACATGGTAGATACAAATTAATGAAGTGATATGATGGGATTTTTATAGCCCGCTGTAACTCTATCGTTTTGATTCTCGGGTCAGTGTTGAACTATATATTCATATGGAAATGAATTAGCTACAACATATCATATTTCTTCACCTTAAAATAGAAAGTGCGAATACAGGAATGATGTACAGAGACTATTGATTTCAAAATGGAATGAAATATATGTCGTCATTGGAAATTAATATCGAATAAGCTTCTAATGAATAAAAAAGTGATGTGGAGGATTAAACGGTATTTTCAAAACACGCTCAAAGCTTTATCGATGTTTAAATTCAGTGTGTCAAATGACCAATGACCAATACAACTCAAGTAGGTCTAAATTCAAAATATAAACATTGTTTTCACGTTCAGCAAGAAGGCAAATAGCAGGAATAATCAATGTTTGATCCTATAATACGTTATGCAAAATATTTAGAATGATATTTCTAGATAAATACTATTTTCTTATTTCCCCAACTTTCATTTACATTCACCAAAACATGTTTGTTTTCAAGTGATTTAGGAAATATTTACACCAATTCATTATTCGTTTACATGGGTAACTCTACTCGTCATTTCTCACAGAAAAGGAATTCTTATTAAAACGTATAGCACACTTTCACTTCTTATTTAAATCATATTTTCCATAACGAAATTAAATTTCTGTAGAAACGTGCAGTTCATAATTATCGCATAACTTAAACCTGCTCTGGTTCATTTCAAAGCTTCGTTTCTACACTTCAACCAATGAATTTCACAGATGATAAGCACAGGAGTTATATATGTGCAAGTCTGCACCTAAACATTTATCACAACGACCACAGACAGATTCTTGATAAGGAAACAATTAATTCATACTAACAGACAATAAAACGACATGGAAACAGTCCCAAAATCGATCATTTGGCTCTTAACGCGAAACTCTGGTATTACGCAGTGCCAACGCGGGAGTAATAAGTATGTTTGTATAAAATGAAATCGACGTTTGCAATGCCTATGGCTTTCGATCAATGTCATCCTTAGTTCTCACTGCGCTTTTGCCATTGTCGAGAATGTCACGCAAAATCACCCTTGGCAGTTATCTAATAAATCCTTTAATTCTTTTCTACCCTTAAGAATGCTTGTTGATGAGAAAGGGTCGCAACCTACCTCTCTTTAGTGATGAACATTGGGTCTGGTTCATTTTAAGTCGTGTCCAGGGACTTCTAAATAGATAGGTGTTTCGTTAATTCTTGTTTAATATCACTTTGTTCTGGTGTTGCTCCCTTTGTGTCATTGAAGGTAATTGTCTAAAAGGACTATTACTCATTTTGAAGAATTTTAAAGAAAATTGAAGTATAAGTTTATAGTCAAAGGAAATTTGAAGAATGTATGTTTTCAATGGACTTGATGACGTAAGCTTTCCTTAAGTAAACAATAGTGACCTTTTGTAAAGTTTGGCAGATAGCGAAGTACATTGTTACAAAAATGAAACACGTTTATTGACATTGTAAATGTAAGAAAGCTGGTTGCAGAAATGATAATTTCAGTCAGCCGTGGATGTTTTGTTTCCATGGTTGATGACCTTTAGTGATTGTGAACAGCTTTATTACCTGGAGGATAAAATTCTTTTTTATGAATGTCAGACAACAAAAACATTTAACTTCATAAACATGTTTATTGAAACTGTAGAAAAATTGGTACATATATAACAATAAGACCACTGACAATAGTCAAAAGTTAAAAAGGGAACTTGTTTTTACAGTTTACCAAAACGACCGCTTTCATCACGCTATGTATACTAGGAATTTTCTCTTTCCTAACTAATAACTTATGCTAAAGCGTTCGTTTATCCTTATTTCTTACCTCAATATGTTATTGTATATACAAAAACCTGAATTTTTTGTTTACGATGTTAACAAAATATATACGCTCGTACACAACAAAAATATTAATGGGTCAAAGATATGAGTCAATATGCAAACTTAGAAACAAGAACTAGTCTTAAATCTTGATCTATATGTATACACGTGTGGTAATAACTAAGCTTGTTTCAATAACACTGCTCCTAACAGATAACAAATCAATGCGCAATTGCCTTTATCATAAGGTAGACCCAATAGGTTATTGAACAGTACTTATTTGTAACTTTCATTACCTTAGATTCTTTTCCTACCCATTCATTTTCCATTATGAGGTGTCTTGATACCTGTTTGTATATTCGTATTTAAATCTCAACGATTTTGAATAAAATATTTTGTGGAAAGCCGATTGGATTCAAAAGTAAATTTTAAAAAGTATGAAATGGAACGAAATAAACGCTACCCCCTCTATTTGAATTCATTAAAGTGAATCGGAAGTTTTTGTTTGGTTTAAGCATATTTTCTGACAGAAGGGTCAAACGGTTTAGGTATAGGTGAACACTTCCATGCTTATTAAGGCTTTAGTGAATGATCAATTTTGATTAGGAATTCATTACTCCATTCTGTGTCTTGCGTCAAAAACGAATCTGAAAGATGAACGTGTTCTTTCGATAATCATTTTGGTTGGAGAGTTAACTTTATATTGTGTGTGAATAATGTATAATGATATAGTGTGACAATGAATCTCGTAATACCTTAGACCATCGACCTACTTAACCATCGAATAATATTTTCAAAATGCATGAGATCAAAACCTGCTGACATCGTATAACTTCTTTAGGCTGCGATTATCATAATTCGTGTAAACGGACCTGCAACTGCGGTGTAATATTTGATACAAATTGTACTTTTAGATTTGCAATGAGGTGAGATGAAGTTAGTTGAGGTATAACGCCACTAACGAGAGTTTTAACTGATATCATGAATGCTAGTATTATTGCAGAGCGAAAGCCCAAACCGCGTGTAGACTCCGTTTGGCATAGCTCGCTTGGTCACTGAATCAACCAATCCAACAAAGTTTTGAGTAAAATAGTGGAAATATCGAAGAACATTCGGTTGAAACACAACAGCTCTTTGCATGGAATATATCTTGTGTAGGCTTTGCGAAAAACTATATGACTTGCATCTGCTTGCAAGAGTGGTTTTCACCTAAAATGACTCCAAACAGACTTTCAAATACCAAAATGGCAAAAGATTAGCCATGTACAATTGCTTTTTAAAAAGCATATGTCTTGGTGGGAATACTTTAAGGAGAAAATAAAAATTATTGAAAGGCAGATGGTATCTATGACTCTAACATCCAATTACTCAGACAAAGGTGACATTTTTCACTTTCAAACTAATTAAGTATTAAATTAGTCTGGGTTAGCTCCTCTCTAAAGAAAAGTTTTTCAAATAAAACTTTTTCGGCTTAGTGTGGATACAGGATGTTCTTATACCTTTCACGCCACGAGCTTGCACATTCAGACCGACAACTTTCGAATGAAGTTTACCTCACTTTTTATCGTTAATAAGACAATGGCATGTCGTCTTTCTATGAAACTTCGAAAATGCATATCATTTATCTGGGGTAGAGTTACATTCTTCTGGCCCGATAAGGACGACGAACTCTTTGGTCAGATTATATATATTATTGTGCATAAACACTTTCTATTGCAATACATTGCAATATTGGTATGCCAGTTGTTCATCTCCACGTGAGTGGCCCGTGAAATATTTTTACAGCATTTTAAACGTACGTCATTATCCACATATCGCTTTCCACAGGTATGGTCTATCAGATTGTCCTCGAAACAAACACAAATGCTGTACATCATTCTTTGCTAGTCAGGAGAGAAAGCATATAGATTAAAATGAGAAGTAAGTTATCCAGGACCCCAAACTCTTGAGTAAGCAAGAATTCGTAAGCACCATATTTTCTCCATTAAATCAGCTTTGACAAACTTCCGGACAGATGGTCAATGGCTTCGACGTGTTTTTCGTTCAAGGTGTTCAACAATTGTGATTTCTAGGTTTACTATATTTTGAAAGAATTTTCATTCATTCATTCATTCACATTTAATCTATCTAGCTGATTGTGGGCGGGATAGCGCAGTGGTTCGCGATTGGCTTCGAATCTAGAGGGCCGTGTTTCTGATCCCGACAGGGGTTCGGCAACTTTGTCTGCAATAGAGAACTGTTCTACACGCAGTCAGGTTTGGGTGCAATGCTACACTGAAAATCAGCGCAGTACCACCCACGGTTCGCTAGTTCCAGCCGATGCTCGCATGTTTCACCGCAATACATAGCCACAATGGTGTTGCGGGCTTTCTCCCTGCAAAAATACTAGCAGCCACGATATAAGTGACTTAATCGAGAAAGCGGCGTTAAACACCAACTCACCTCACCTCACCTTTCTAGCTGCTTCGTCTGAAAGTCTCCTAGCTATTCTAAGGATTCTCCTTCAATTCAGCACGAGTAAACTATGGGTCAATGGCTTCGACATGTTCATGTTCTCAAGTAAGTGTGCTTGCTACATGTACTACAACTTTTGCAAGAATTTGCAGATTCGTTCTCATGTCATTCAACTGACTGATTCGTGTCCATTAAGATGTTTTTGTGTCAGATACATCAGTTAGGTATTATATCATCGAACTATAGTTTAAATATACCAACAAATATGAACTACATGTATATTCATAACATATTTTGTATACTCGGTGAATAATAGAACATCTTCATTATTGAAAATACATATATATGATGAAGTTTTAAAAATATATACCCTGTGTAGAAGTTCCCTTCCGTTTACATCTACATTGACGAGGATTATGCGTCTCATAAACTGTACTATTTACTTACATAGTTTTAGTAAATATTTCTCCAGCTACACCTGCAAATAATTCGTTAGTTGTTTGTTTAACAAATCTATAAACAGAAGCCACTTTGCTTTTACTAACACTCTGACAAGATGATTTAACTTATAAACATAAAACTGTCTTATTGAATCACATGTAATAATTACATTTTTAGTGAAACGTTGACTGATTGCCTGTTTACAAGATATGATTTAATCATATATTGCAGTGCGATTTAACATCTTAACACACTTCAAAAGATACTATTGACACACCACAGTAGCTGACAGTGAATTTACAATGACTTCTCAATTCGATGTGACTGTTTACAGAACATGAATACATTTATATCCACGGTGTAATAGAAATGAAACTGTCGAAATCATTTGAAAATTGTTTTTATGCAGTATATATGTTAGCGGCAGTCCTTAACCAAGTCTTTAATTTTGGAAGTCTTGTCAGTCATTTTGTATAAGTGTGGTAGTTTTTAGTTAAAATTCATATGGTTATTATTACATAAAAACATATCGAAATTTTATACATTGATGAATGCACATTTTGTTTTTCAACTTTATTTCTTAAAAGGAATCTATATCTTCATAGAATTGAATCAGGGATAAAAACTGTAACCTACATATTCCTTATTGTAAAGTAAAATTCCACGTATAGCCACAAACATATCAATCAAATACACCATGTACCTTCATGTGTATCTTTCATATCAATATTTATTTTCAAATCAAGGATTCTTCCTCAAAGTTTGTTATCATCAGAGTAACAAAGTTTCCAAATGTTTCCAATACAATTAATTTCCACTTCTTCTTAGGTCTCGTGTTGAATTCGTGACAAAAAGTCAAGGAGGCTGGGTGTTTTCAATACATCCGATAGTGTCTGTCTATATTTGGGATCAGCAAAAGTAATTAAGTGTTGATGTCTCAACGATAACAAAGACTATCTCCCTGTGTATTTACAAGACGCTTTCTGATTTCCGTGTACGTGACTAGAGAAGATACCGGGACGAAACGAGGATGCAGTTGTAGGAATCCCTTCTCCCGTCTCGTGCCAATAGTAATCTCTCTGTGAGCTATCCAGACCAAAGATTAGCTTTATCCGCAACTTATTAAACCATGAATCATTGCCTTGTAACATGAAATTGACTAACTGTAATGCTTGAATTATAGATGTATAATTTTAGTGTGAGTAAATGGAAGCGAAATATAATCACTATGTATTGTCTGACGCCACTGCACTGTTCTATAATTGCCTTAATGTTATATAGTTATATGAACATGAACAATGCAAACGTTCTTTTATTTCATTGAACACTTATGAAACACTGGTTTGTCATTGCAGTTTGACTTGTAACATTTCAAACGTACAGGAGATTATATAGTATGCTTTAGTAAAAGAAACGAATTGAAGTTATTTTATCATTGACATGAAACGTATCAAATGTCAGAATTACCAACATGCTGTATTATACACATGGGCTGTGATGCACTCATTCATGTGTGTTGATACACACGCATGGGCAGTGGTGCATGCATTGGCTATGATACATGCATGGGTTGTGAAGGACTGTGATCCGCATGGGCTGTAAGACCTGGAAGGACTGTGACAGAGCATCGAAACACGTGCGGACATGATAAACGTTTTATCTGTGATACACACATGGGCTGCACAAGCGCTGTGTGAAACTTGATGCATGCGTGAGCGCTGATAGATGTGAGAACTGAACACAAACACATGGGTGATGAAAAACGCATGACATGACGCATGGAATGTGATACACTCATGGTGTGATACACGCATAAGATGTTATAGAGACGTGAGGTTTTAAATACTCATTGGCTGTACTACACGCATGGACCGTAATGTACTCTTGAGCTGTGATACAACATTGTCAACATTGTCAACATACATTCAAACCTGTCCAAGATGTAACAAACAATGCTACCTAACGTAAGACCATTTTGATATCATAGATCATTATTCATTTATTCACTAGGTTATATTAATTCTCCATTTTGTTTTGCTATATTATGTACGTTAATATATACGTTTATTATGTCTTTGCACCGATAATCATTTAACTCTTCTGTAATGAAGAATAGAGAACTGTCTACTATGATGATTGTACAAATAATTCAAGGATGCCAACATAAGCATAGTACATTTGTCTAGTAATCCAAATTAATTATCTTTCACATAGTTTACTTGCATGTTAGTGCTTTTTTAATTAACATGAAAGTCATGGATTTTCATATTACCATTTTTCAAAAGCACAAATAAATGTCTAGCAAAGGACTAGTTAAAGTGTATGTGTTGAAATTTATTTTATACACTGTGTAATGTGTGTCACTGTCGTTTCTGTATTGTTGGCTACTTTCGATTTTATCGTCGGAAATTACAAGTAAGTTTCTCAATATATCTTCCATAGGAGCCAGGGAAGGATATAAAGTTTGGTCGATGTTGGTTTGTTACGTCATTACAGTAGGTACGTGTCCAATTGCTGATCACGACCGATGCATTACACATTGGCCTTGAAAGTGGTCAAGGCGATGGCCAAACCAGGGTCGGTGGTGTGAGCACGGAGATTGCAGTGGAACAGAGGTACTCGCTACAATGGTCGAATGGAATCCTTTTCAAACTTACAACGGTATTTTAAGAGAGCAGAACAAAGGATTACTGTAATTAAACATAAAGTTGACAGCTCAGTAAACGTCATAGAGCAACAATGATGTAATTAAGTAAAGCTGACGCCAAATAATGATTAAAAATTGCGGGTTAATTGGCGTGACTGACACAAGATTTGCCACAGGCGTAGATGCATTCAGTTTAAAACTATGGTTAGAAGTTGACATTGGATATATTAGTGAATTTAGAGGAATTGATAACAAATGATTAAGAATAATGTTGATATTCGGCATGAATAATAAGCTATGACAGTACAACAAGCTACACCCAACCTTAAAAAACAAACTTGTTCGCGTTACAATCCATTAAACTCGAACACTAATTCTCGTTTGAGTAGACTAAAGACTATCATTAAATCATTAAAACTTATGTGAAGTCTACATTGCAACTTTAGCAAGAGTGAATGGAAACGAAACATTGGGATCTTCGTTCTTCTAGGAATGTCAAATTGTATTTTCTGAACATCGATGAATTATTCATCATTACTGTGATTTAATGTGATGTATATTTAATCATGATAATATAAATTGGCTTATTATTCATATCGTAATAGAAAGTGGGTTCTATTTCTCTATTTACATGTTGTTATTACATGAAGTCATACTCCGCCACTGATTAATCATTCAAATACAACTTTAATGGATTGTCTGCATCAATTGAGTACTATCTCAGACTCCAACAGTATAAGCCTTTCTGACTGGTATTTTACTCATTTTGGAATACTTTAAGTAAAACTTTAAAGATGATTTGTTTTCTTGAATAAGTTGATATGGCATACATGTTCTTAGTTTGTGAAAATAAATAAGTGTTATGAATGTTGTATTACATGTAAAGGCAGATTTGAATCATTCATTTGAAATATATTTAGTAAAAACGTTTTACGCACTAACCATTTAAATATATAAAACTTTATAAAACTTTAATCATTTTTTAAATTACAACGTCTTCGTGTTCATAGCTGACCATCCATGTCGTTAGAAGAAGAGCTCTTTTATATAAATGTTTTTGTATGAAATATGAACTTAGTAAAATATACAATATTTTATTTTGAGATAATGATATAGTCTTGTTGTTCCAAAGCGATATCTAATAAATCTGAAAATTACATAATAACATTCAAACATGATATGAACACCAAAGTACCTGAAATTGCAAAAGTCAAAAAAACAAGCAGACATTTTATGATTTTGGTGTATTAAAATTCTTTGAGACAAAAATTTCATGTTTAAAAGAACAAGTACCTAATGCAGTTCCATTAAATATAAAGAATTCCAAACAAATGTTAATGCTTTGAAGAACAAATCAATACCAATGTACATGTGTCTTAGCTTCCGGTGCATTCACTTCTCATGTATTGTAATAGACGAAAAGGAATTTATCTTTCATCTTCCATATTCATTTTCCTTTCATCAAGGAAGCTTTATCTCATAATAGCAGCACAATCGCTGAGATATGACTATATTCATTTCATATTCATATCTTCCAATGTGAAACTAGACATATTCTTTTGACAAGGCATACAAGAAAACATGACCTAAGTAGAACAGAGGTTATCATCATTCTGGTTGTATGCAATGCTGATAATCATGTGCGGATACTTCTCAAATCTGTGTTTATTCTATTGTTTAAACGTCCGCCTGAATCCCCATTGCAAATGACAGGACCTTCCAAGTCATATCTATCGATGTTCGGTAAATATTCAAATCTATTTATGATTACTCCAAACCATTACTAAGAGACATATAAGAGACTAGTTCATTTTTTTCGCAGAATATCACTTCTATCTCATCGAGTGGAGTCAGAAAGTGACAACTTTACGAGTGGCGTAGTACAGTTTTTTTGTGATAAAATGGATGATAACAAAATAAACCAAAAATATATTAAATGGAGAAGGCTTTTAAATATCGAACGAAATGTTTACTGTACAAAATTTAAACATTTACATCTGAAAACATCGCAACAAGTCTCTCGTCAGTGTGAATCAACGCCTTGACGGGGGAAATTGTCTTTGAAAGGGAGGTAATAGGTCCAGTCCAACTTTTCTCAACGCATTGAAAATAAGAAAATAAGACTTTCTACTACTTTATATATTTGAAATGGGTTCTTTTGTCATTGTATTATCTTATATTGTATTCCTATCTATATAATAAGATAATTATTGAATCAGTGGATTAGAACGACTGATCCTAGTCATTTTCAAAGGTTTTCATTGAATATTGAGAATATAACAATATCACAACAATTCTGCTGAAAATATATTTCCACTGCTGTGACCCTTATAATACAGGTAACACAAAAAACAGTACATGAACAATTCATTCAGATGTAAATCAAACATGTATCAAATAACTTCTCTAATATTGGCTAAATATCTGTATATGTCCGCAATAACATAATAATTGAAATCTTTCAAGAAAATATTAAAGATTCATAAAGATATTTTTTTGAAAATGTATGAAGATATTTTTTTCTAAATGTTTCATAACGAGTAAACGAGATTTATATGATCTTGCGCTGTCACGACATCGGCTACTTCCTCCTTAGAAAGTCGACCTCACGCACTTATTGATAATTAGACGTGGAAACTAATCAGGAATATTTTTGAAATTCAATCTTAAACAAATTAAAATCTTCTAAACTCCCTTGGGCATTTCATATTGCTTTGCATTTGTCATGCACATCCTTCTTCTGATTTATCGTTTGCAGAAAATATAATTTTATGCACACGAAGAAAAAAATTAAGGAGTATAATTCTTAAAATTTAATATCGAAATTAATCCAAAATGACGGTTCTACTGACAAGTTTCAGTTTGGCAGAATATTAATTTTTACATAAGTGATTCTTGATACGACAAGAGATTATATTATTTTCATTAAAACTTAAAGTATTCGGGTAGACTATTGTAGTCCTCTGTGGCTATCTTATTTCAACTTCTCGGCAATTCATTTCCGTTTTACATTATAAATAACCATTAGAAAGTTCAAGAATTATATCATAGTTTAATATGAACCGAAAGGTTACCACTAAACATGTCATGACTTCCTTACAATCACCTCAATCAAACTAACTTATTCCAGTCCCTATGGAACTCACACATGCCAGATTTGCAGAAACTGGTCATTTTACCAGACACGGACATGACCTGTGAGTAGTCACACATCCAACAGAACAGGGTCAAATTAACTCAAGCTAATTTTATAGTAATGATCATCCCAACCTTGTGTAGCACTCTCAATTACAACATGGGTGCTCAAAGACCATGGATTACTAGGCAAGTATCCGCGTTCATCTAATTGACCACTACTCCAAGAAGACATACAGCTTTCATCTCCTATATTACCACTGACCACTGGTCAAAGACATGAAGACAGAAAGCCTTGCAGGATCAATATACATTAACACTGACTTTTAACTGACCCCCAGCTCTTGGAGCAATGTGACTCAGTGATAATCCTTTGAATGCTCTAAGATTGTTCCATTCTCTGATGGGTTTAACTTTAACTAGTCTTGTCACCCACGTTACAAGTAGTAGAATTGAACACCAAATACAATTTCCATGTGTCAAGACCGAATACTTACAAATGATTACACATATGGCCTCGGCACGTATAGGGACACTCCTGCGACGAAGACAATCATATTAGTAATTTCTGCAGATGGGTGACTTGATTTGTTGTAAGGAATGTGTTAGGTCTATATTTTGAATGTACGGTAATTGATCATGAACGTTAAGCGTTTTGCTTATATGCTATATGACCCGAGGCAACGTCATGCTCTATTAGAACACCTCTTAAAATAAGAAGTAGAAACGTAAGTACATGTATATGCTTTGGCTAATACGTATATCGCTCATTACAGGTACATCAATGGATCTCGCTGTGGAACTACCTGATTTTAGGAACTCGATATGTAGTGTGAACTTGGCCTTATATTTTTATTCACAATAATTGTGTTTATGATTTTTTAAATTTACCTTTGTTCGTGTACACCAAAGTGATATCAGATTGCAATATTGCATTATTAATATTAGCGAAAAGTATGTTCATATTTCGTAAGTCAGCATTTGTTTGATATTCAATAAAATCTAATATTAAGAGTATATGTACTATTTTAAAGTAAATAAAATGTCGTGCATGTTAAACCAACACCATATTGCTATTCATGTTTATTTGTAGAGCTTTCTAAAGTTTGTATTGAAATATAGAAGTGTGGTTTTAGACAAAATGTATGCCTCGCAAAGATACGTGATACATTTTAATTTGTAACAGCGTTGTGCTCTTTGGATTAACGTATCGTTTCATAACGGATTTACGTTACCAAAGTCTCGAATTAAAAACACAACATCCATGATTGTTTATCAATAATTCATTCTTGAAATTTATCGTTTTTCCGGGTCATTAATGTTACACAAACGTCATAATTTCAATCAATTCATTCAAAATGTTAACCGTACACACAGATATGATTAAATTCAGATGTCTTTGAAGCAATTGGAGATTCCGAGAAAAAAATATTCGTTTTCATGTGAAGGCTTGAATTAGAGCCAGTCTCTTTCTGACCCCTGAGTTCAACGCATCTCGTACAGGAACCTTTTTCTCTGTGAAATATGCGTCTTCGATCCTCTAATCAGATTAGAACTTTCACAAAGAAAACGTACATGTACCACTTCGTTCTTACCAAGTAATCATTCTTGAAATGTTCTGCAAGTGACTAGTGGCTTAAACTTGTTTACGAACTGGAGCATCATTGTGCAATGGCTGAAGTTATGATAAGGTTTTAGTTCTGGTCGGGAAAACTGTTGCCATAGCATTAAAATCACTGATGCTTATGAACGAAAACTGTTTGTTTGTTTGTTATGTTAGCTCTCATTTATATTTGTGACAAATTCGTGATATATGTAGAACGCGTGATATGATATTTCAATGTAGTTTTCATGAAATGTACAGCTGAAGTTCATTCTAGAAATGTCAAGACTTCCTCCAAAGGATACCTAATGATTCGTGAAATCTTATTGCTTTACGAAAACGATATCCATGTAACTAAAACGCTATATCAGCAATATTATAACTCTAAAAACTTTGAAGGTATTTTTCGCATGTGTTTCAAAATTACGTTCTGGGATTTTCTCATGAAATGCAGAAGAGAAATACAAAACTCTATTTTTTTCAAAATACGTCCTCTCTTATTCCTCAGATCAATTTATTCTATTAACGACATGGTGAGGCCACGAGACTAATGAAGGAAAAGTCATAAAACTTGCTACGTATCATTATGGTGTGTGTTTTTAATTTTTTTGCACTTAAAAAACTCTGTTTAAATGAATCAAAAGATGTCCCTAGTTTCTGTTATGTTAGGTTACACCATCAACTAAACTGCAACCCCATGGGAATGATTAATACAACATTAAATTAAAAAGTCTTAAAAGATTTGGACTTCAAAGAACTTTTGAAGAATTAGGATAAAAATCATGACCTAAAAGATCATCCTTGAGATCAGATCAGCAAGACTTTAACCAGAAGACGTCTCCCAAGTCGGAACCAATGTCTTTGATGATATGATTTCCCAATTCTAAGATGAACGAGCATAGTGAAATAACACCGAGATTAGATCTTTGGTCACTCGATATCAATTGTCTGATTCCTTAATATTTCATTTCCCTATGTATAAAAAGTAACCTTAACGCCTGTCTGACAGATAGTTGTTTTCCCTGTATCTATAACTGTGAGAGTAATGACTCATGGCTGGTCACAAGTATTGGCGTCTTAAACCGCACCGTAGCTAGACACTGTGATCACTAGACCCAACAGCATAAATCATGATGTTATGTTCACTTTCAGAGTGACTCAACTCCCTCAATGATGATTGGAAATCTAAATCTCTCTATATTCTTTGCACAAATTGTTTTCCCCATTAGTTTCTATAAATGCTACAAAAGAAACATTAAGAAGCCAGGAATAGTCTTTCAGGAGCAAAAATCATAATTTACTGTAATACTCTATTTGATAGCCATGCGATTTTATTACACTGTATCTACGTTTGAAACTGATTGCTGTTTGTAACTGGTAGGCAAAAAGTCTTAACCCGATATATTTGCAACATAATATGTGTTGTGTGAGTGCACGTACTCTTCTTTATATTACAAATAGAAACGAGTCTCCTGACAAACATTGTCTTTCGGGTACTGTTTAAAATTCTCAACCTCTTTATCCATAGCGACAAAGTGACCAAATCATTATCTCGCTTTGACAAATAGAAAATTGGATTCCCTCAGGCCGATCTCAGTATATCATGAAAACCTGAACGTTATTTCCCTTTTAAAATGTACTATAGTGTTCTTAAAATGTATATAAATTCAGACTTTGTGATGTAAACGATATGCTGCATTCTGATTGGATCAGACATGGTCATGTGATCGGTATACATTTCAATGAACCCAAAGTTGAGGGTTATACAAAATAACCTTCAGTAAATGCAGGTTATACGATATCGTGCCGGAACTAGCCAAAACACGCTGTACTGTCACCTAGATTCTGGACAGTATAAATACGCGAGTGTTATTTGTTAACTTTGATCTATTTAAATTAAACTTTACATTTTCCACTTTTTTCCAAAAATATAATCATTGTTAGTTTTTTGATACACAAAATGTATTATTTGTAGAATAAAAAAGTGTCATTTTTACCGAGTCTTTGGAACTATTTTGTTTATGCGTCTGAATACGGGTAGAGATCCGTCTTGGTGTAACCGGTACGTAGGTCAGTGCGACAAGCAGCTATAGAATTGCATTTCGAATGCATTTTCGCTTTAAATACAACGTTTGAATTTATAAGAAATGAATTTCATCATATGGTTGTCCACACGGTTATAACCTGTTTGAAACTTGTAAGATAAACTTTTGTATAACCGGCGTCGCAAGCTTGCCGGTTATACAAGTTTATCTTACAAGTTTCAAACAGGTTATAACCGTGTGGACAACCATATGATGAAATTCATTTCTTAAATATTCATAATTTATGTGCTAGATACTTATGATTAATTTTCATCATAAGTTTGAATGAGGAGTACATGTATGTTAAAAAACTTTTTTTTAAAGTTTTAACTTCTTAATCAAATAGAGCTTATATATTCAGACGGTTTTCAAGATCATGATACACAGTACTAGGTAGCGAAAGAATGTCTGAATTAAGTAACTTCTGATACTATGTTATGAAAAGGCGCAGTCAACGTTCTCTCGACACTATGTAATAAAAAAATTGACATTTTTGTTGAAGAAAATTACCACGAAGGTCAGGGTGACCAGACCATTCCAGACGCAAATTAATTTTGTCATTGGACAGAATATTTGTAAGAAATGTCAGTGATGACTGACTATTGAAAGACAGGACTATTCTCACCCGAAAGAAATGAATTAATTCTCTTCTTCGTCCATTCTCCAAGTACGACCTTTAGATTACACTTTAATTTTCCATGGTAACGTGATTATTCTCTTACAGGTAATTATATCCTTCGTCTGATTGCAAAAATGATCTCGACACATCAAAGCATCAACAATGAAGGATAAAGGTACCGTCGAAGTTCATCGTTGTGTATAGCGATCTTATTTCAATACCCTCATGTTGTATGGTATAGGGTCTACAGAGTTAAAAAAGTAATTCAAAATGTACAAGTTTTATAAGATATTCATCATTTAAACGAATAATGATAAAAAAAATACTTTCAATAACAGAGATCAACATTAAAAGATCGTTCAAAGAATTGTGACAATGATTTTGGCATAGGTTTTGAAAGGATGTAAGTTTTTGTTCATAAAATTATATTCTGTCGTATTGAAAATTAATGTTTTAAGAAATAGAGGTCCATATTCGATGTATATTACCCTAATATTTGTGCGCCAAAGCCTGACACAAAAATTTCAAATTCGAAACTCAACAATCATAATCCAGTAGTTATAAACTGAAATAATGATAATAAAATTTCATGAGATCAATATTGTCAATATTGATTTAATCGGTCCTTATTCCAATTTATTTAAGTTGGCCAGTGCATAATTGTTACTTGTACATGTGTGACACATTTTTTATTCACTTATTCATCTTCCACATCAATTTGCTGATAGAGATCTTTATTACCAAAGCTCTATACCCAATGGCGGATAACGACCATAAAAAACAACAGACACATGATAAATAAAAGATCACTTTGACATGATTTACGTCCACTTAAATGTCAGGTAGCAATGTAAAATTACATATTAATACTCATCGCACGGTTCCTGAGCTTGTCAACTTACGATGTACATCTACAATAAGCCTTAACGAGGTCGCCATAGTGTTACGCTACCTCATTTTCATGATTATTATGACAAGGGGTAATGAAACCATTAATATATAACTTCTTCATTAACCTCTGGCGGCATCATTTCTTTTTGTAGCTATGTATAATTACTCCTAGGAGCGAATAGCCAAGACGAGCCTTCAATAACGAAGAAGAATTAAGTCTTTGAAAACTATCTGTCGTATATCTCAACTTCCACACAAACATATACGAAGAATAAAAGCATTGTTGTAGGTCTTCATGACAAAGAAGGAAACTTCATTTGTTCGAAATACATATTTCATAAATTCAAAGACGGGTAGTTAATTAAGTCAAAAATAACAATACTTTTCGATTTACTAGATTTTTACACGGAATTAAAACCATCAAATTCATGTTGTTTGGTCAATGACGTTTAACGCTAAACCAACTAACAATTTTGAAAAGACAAAACTAATCATATCTTTAACTATTGCATGCAGCACACAGCACGAGAGCACAGTCCCAAAACATAGACACGGGGCTGTCGTTTCGTGTTTTCATTCCTGGCTTGTTGAATTGTAAAAGATGTTATTTTATTAGTATTTGTTTATCTATATTTTCAAGTTATTTATTACCATAGATTCATAAGCTCAATGTCTTCTATTAGTCACAGTTCCGTATGAATTGGTGAAGACTTGAGTCCACAGGTAGGAAAACAACAACTCCATTTCACGTACACTGGCCTTAATTCCACAAAGCCACTTTTATGGTAATGGCGCCCTAGGGCCTTAACCAATAACATTGATTTACGTTTATTCCAATAGCTCTCTTTTCCTTCCGGTCAAAATAAAACCTTTTGATTAACGATCATTTATGTATTTGCTTCAAATGATAAATCTATCTTGTTATCATTACGAAATGATCAGGAGAGCAGAGTATGGAAGAAATTTCTTACATTAATTTTCTATTACAGAAGGTATCATCAAATTTTACGTTGCAATATTGATACATATGAATAATGGAATGGGGGGTGGAAGGGGTAAAGCACGTTTTTATGAAATATTTATTTCTTCACATGTTCCCATAAACATTAGATTATGCTACATGTCTTATCATCAGGTGGTCAAGACATGTCACTACTCAACCAAATCATCCGCAGTCGTTGAGGAAATAATCAAGTTTGACGCAAAAAACAGTGGCGGCGTTTTTTTAGCACCTTCTAATCATTTGAGGTAGAGAAATGGATTCGCAAAGCTTAAATAAACATGGTATATTCTTCATAAAACGGTTTCTTTTGATTAAAAATCATTGTTTTGCAAAAGGAACATTTGATTTTTTTCGTTTTTGTAAGGTCATTCTTTGTATCTAAAATCACGTATTACTGCCCTTTCAGGCCTTTGTTGACAGTAGGAAATATGTTGTAAGTGAACAAAAGTAAAGACATTACCGGAAGCTTAACAAGAGCGCAAAAATGGTTGTCATAAACTTGTATATTAACGGATTAGATGAACTCTGACATCAAGAGACAATAACATACGTTTTAAGAAATTTAAGCTTAAGAAAGAATCATATAAGAGTTTCTGACATCAAGGTGTAGACATAGATGAAGCACATGCCACATGCCACGAAAACCACGTGGAGGGTCTTCGTCATAGCGACAGTAGTTGTTAGTACATGTGCAAGATAGACGAAGAAGAAGAAATATATTTTATTAGTGTGTCAAATAGAATATACATCTTTTAGCTTAAAAAAGACAAAGTGGTTGATGTGGGATAATTGGTTTCGGTAATTACTGGATAATCTTCGTATTAACAAATGCTTCGTAAAAATAACCATTGCTTTGAAGGTAAACCACACCATAATGTTATCCGTTACTTCTTACCTCGTGTCTTGGATACTGTTAAAATCGATGTTTACTCAAGCATAACTGAGTATCATTAAAAATCGTTATACACATTAGCTGATAGATTTTATCATTATGTCATTAGATGCATCGGATCTGCCTGTCATTTTAGGTTAAGAGGGTATATGAAGCCTTGCAAATAAAAACCCTAACCTGACAAATGCGTCTTAACGTAATCATAGAGAAGTGATCCCTTTTGAACTCTAAATTTCAGTTACAGCATATGCTGCCACGGTGCAGGAACTGATCATTTCATATGGAATCATAAAATTATTTGCCAACAATTATTTGTCGGATGACTTAAAACAAAACTCAAATTAAAAAGAAAAGCAATCGCTGGTCATCGCGAGAAAGAGTGGATTCTTTCATTCGCAAAATAGCAAGCCAATGAAAGATTGATATTTAAAGGAATCGGTTTGGAAAAATCTTTTTTCCCTCGAACGACTGCGGATCATGTGGCTGATCGGACTTGGATATCAATTGACTTGTTTGCGATGTTGCTCTACTAGCAAAAGAATCAGTAATGCGGAAGCTATTGAGAAGTCACAGGTCAGTTCTGAACAAACTCCCGACATACCAATACATCATAGTAGCGCCAGTGTACTGCCACAAGTAGAGACACACTACAGTTTATTTCTTTGGATGGTCTGATGGATTAGTATTGACATCTGCCTTAAAGGCATTGCAGCTGCAGTTCTCGAAATATCATATGAAGCTCTTTAACTAAGAAATACATTCCCTTTTTGTTAATCTTGTCCGGATTCGATTATTCAACTGTTGCCATCGTGTTGAAGGATTTTGAAAACATATTAAGATATGGTATAATATATTTTTGCATTTCATATTCTGAGTGGATTTAGCATTTCGCCCTGTAACTTTTATGTATATGTAGCTTTTATACATATATATATATATATATATATATATATATATCTTATCGCTTTTGGAAAAGTGCGTTTCAAATGATGTATGTCAAACGTTTTTCAGCAGAATGGAATATGAAAATCAATTTCCCATTTGCTTTCACTTTTGAAAAAATAATCAGTAGAACGAGGAACATCCTCTGTAACATATTGTTATATTTAACGATGTACTACTGTAGCTTTGATAGACGATGTAATACGACTTCCTTAGATAACACTCAACACAATGTTGTAGACTTGATAGGCCTTGATACTTGATACTTTCTTTTTGTACGTTGCATACTCTGTGTGAATGTATACTCTGTTGCACTCAACTTGAATGCATCAACTTGGATGGAACCAGTTCTATGCATTAGACAATTGGTACTTGAAGCTTATGATGGTCCTCCGTTTCATCCTTAAGAATTTGCATTTGAATTCAATTGAAGTACAAAATGTTGTCATTTACACAGGATTAATTTTAATCTATTTTATATCATAGGAATAGAATCATAATGTTGATAGTTATATACGACGTAATATAATATCACAAATGTATATATTTTATTTAATTCCTGAGGTATTTCCCGTCAAGGGATATGTTCATTTACATCAAAGCAGAAGCAGTAAATATCTTTCAAAATTAAAAAAATATTTACAACTGATGAAGTAAGTAAACAGGTTCATAAGATAGAAAATTTACTAACTATAAGTTATGATAATCATACATTGAAACTTAAACACTTCTGACAAGTGAACAAAAAGTAGTAAAGGTATCATGAAAATACCACCATAAAGATTCGTGCTTTATATGTACCATTGATAAAAGCTCTTTAATCCCTAGAATCCGTTTTTTATTACGTTTACATCATCAATAAGAACAATACATAAGCACGCATCAAATATTTGATAGATATGAGTTAACATGTTTGTTCTCTACGAATAACACATCCTTCTTTATCAAATAATCCAATGTGATAGACCATCGAAGAGTAACATTTTGGTTGCTAACGGGCACTTATTTTTCGATAGGAAGAATACACTTCCATATGGAGTCTTCTGATACGGTTATGAACCATTACCACATGAGAATGCCCTATTGCTTCACAAATGGACCATCGAGTGAACAGAATTGCACGCGTGACTGTATCTCACAACTTTGACTGTTGTGATGAGAAAGGGATCATTTTTCAGATGTGATAAAATGATTGGTGCGGATCGACGATCTCTCACACAATTATCCTGATATAGTTTCTGCCGGGATAAGCACGTGCGGATGAAGAAGAAAGTCAATCGACACAGAAATAAAGTGGAAACGGAATCCAGAGTACAAAATATTTCTCATATTAGAAGCCAGTCTCACTTGTAATTTAATCAAATATGACTCACTGAGTGTGACTTTTCATGCATTAGCATGTTCGCCTCATCGGGAAATATGGCAAAAAGTAATTGGAAAAATGTAAATACGTCGACTTTGAGAGGTTCTCTGCCGAGTTCAGAGTCAAATGGCGATGCCTGTATCAGAATGTGAGATCAGTTACTATTACAATAGTAGCATTTTGAATAACTAAAGTGTGTGTTTTTCACAATCATTCTGTTTTTATTCTTTATGTCATATTGTATCATCGTTTTCTTGTACTGAAGTTTGATTATCTAGGTCAAATCATAATTGATAATTGATATTTCGAATTTAACTCAGTTACTTTTTCTTTACATGTAATATTTTAGAAAGTGCAGATTAACTTACTTTTACTTGTTATACATAATTCTAATTATGTCAACGTAATCTAAATTGGCAAATTCACCATTGCCAAAGACTCGAGCATCAAAAGGTTTCTTTGATATAATGTCATAATAAGACCGTCCGTTTCAAATAAATAAATTGCGATCATGATTTCATTTCATTGCGCATTAACAAATGATTTGTGGTATCTTTTAAGTAAAATGAAAGAACAATTTATAAAAGTCGAATTCCTTCGTACTAACTTACTTTTTAACATAATATTAATATTCGTAAGAATAATCACTAGTTACGTGTTATAAACCATTCATTATAGTACTTCTAAGTGTGTTCGACTTCAGATCAAGAGATCCGGGGTTCGAATCCTGCCAAGGGCTCGGGCAACTCAGTCTGCAGTAGGGAATGTTCGACATACAGTAATGCTTGGGTGTAGAGGTTGTATCACTGGTCGTTCGCTAGTAGCAACAGCTGCTCGCAGGTTTCACCGCAATGCATAACCACACTCGTGTTGTGGGCTTTCTCCCTGCTATGATATTAGCGGCCGTGATATAAGTGAAATACTCTTGATAGCGGAATTAAGCCCCACATCACCTCACCTCACCTCTTCATAGTGTGCGAAATAATAGAAGGTACAAACTTATCTTACCAGTGTTAATTTGAAAAATTCTTCATTTCCCTAATTTTCTCTAAAGTATATCATTCTTAAAATGAATGATGTAGGAAACATTATCTACTGCACTCTGAAGAATAAGAATAGATATAAATAAATTTTGAAATCATGCAACAAAACAAGGAGGTTAGTGCGGAGACCTGTATCACAAAGTACCTAAGTTACCTTTCTGATTCTCTATGAAACGGCACCAAGAAAAGTAACATTAACATTCATTGAATCCTGAAGGAACGTTCATCCAATTACGAAGTGTCCAGTATTATTCATAGTATTCCCATGAGCCAGTGTACCCAGCCTTTCGCTTGTACAATATCATTCTTCAATCGTATGCACTTTTGGATTTTAGCGTTAAATTATTTCCTGAATCCATTATTCAAAATTCACGTTTCTTCCTATTACGTAATGTTCATTCCTTTCTTAATTTATCAGTGTCTAAAATGCATATATGCATCACAAGCAATGTTTTTGTTTACTGAATGCACTGGTCCATTTGGACGTGAAATCCATATCCAAAATACAATATTAATAATATGGTTCTCTCTATTACATGGAACACTATGAAGTATGGGTTAGAAGACTGGCATCTCGTGTCCAGGGCCCGGGTTCGAATCCAGTTTGAGACACAAAAAGTTTGTGACCTGAAATTTACACTGTGTTTTTTCCCTGAGTAAGACACTTTATCAACATTACACTAAGCCAATCTCATTAAAATAAAATCTAACATTGCTGCACGACGTTACGCATATTATAGATCTCACTAGGCTCCCTTACTCAAGCCGTCAGGATGACCTTTGCTTCAGTTTCACCTCAAAATCTCATTGGCTTGCCGCAGATACCTTCAAGCAATCATAACGCGCGTCTCTGTGTGGCCTTCAAAGAGATTGCAAGTTTACACAGAAGTAGAAGTTAAAACTCTTATAAATTTTCGATTTTACAGAGAACAAGTTGAAGTCATTTGCATATATCTATTAATACCATTTAACCCAGCAGATTTGGTTATAACATTTCAGTCTTTGACGAAACAAGGGTCAATCTCATTAGCATATAAACGTCGCATATAACTAATATATAATTATCAAGACACTTAGTATTGGTATTTGTACATGTTTTGGTTGTTTTTGTTTCTCAGCATGTTTATAATTAATTTGTTTCACGAAACTTAAAATTATTCAACGATTACTACAAACTAAAAGACGAAACGTTTATTCAACGTAACTGTTTCTAGAATAAGCATTTGGATTGATACGGTCTACTAAAGGATAACGTTGAGGAATGCAGTTTTTGCTTTGCGAAAGATAACTCCATAGCTTCTATTTGACTTGTTTGTCAAACAAACCAAGCTAGGGTAAACGGAATGTACATAAAATACATTAATTTAGGTATTTTGGCAGTTTGACATTCGGAAAACATACGGAAGTTTGTGGTTTCCGAGATCTGAAAAGCGTACAAGCGAAATGAAACTCGCCGGCACCATAGATTACGGGGCGAATTCGCTGATTGGCTGATTTGAATTATGTCAGAGGCAAACCTGACGGCTCACGTAACAGAGCCTGGTGAGATCTACAGGCGTAATGGAGTGGAGCATGTAGATTTCATTTCAATGAGATTGACACTAAGCCTCCCACATTTTACAAATTAATAACTGAACATAGTGTCTATATAGATATATACATGCTCTCGATGCGCTTAGTAGCTGCTTCGAATTCGGGGCATTAATGATCAGTCGATAAACAGTTATGGAATAGGATATCAGGCACATAAATGTCATTATTGTTATGATCACCATCTGTCAATTAGAACGTAAGTGGCGATTGAATTATGAGCTTATAATTATTCCAATGGAGTTCATGAAATAATATCCACTGTACATGAATGTATCATGACAAATATTGATCTGCTTACGTTTGTCTATGACAGGATATACCTTTCTCGTCAGTTTTCAAACAACTAGTTTGAATTTGAAAATATCTTACACACATTTTGAAACATAATTTGCCTAGTGTCTCTCAATGAACAATGATAAATACCACTAATTTAATATTCAAAGAGTAAGATTTCATACCTCGTTTCTAATGAAACCTTGGTCTTCATCCTTTGCGGTGTACGAGAGAATAGTAATAAAGTCAAGCTAGTGTTCGTTGGTATGGTTACATTCAGTATCCGGCTCACTTCGCATGTACCTTTCATTCAAGATACAACATGGCGTATCGCCAGAAAATTAAATTTAAAAAGCAACACTTATTATTGAATGCATCAAATGCAAACTTTGCCATTCAATTTACTATAAACTGATTAGTAATATGTAAATGTTATACATTAAAAAGTTAAATGGAATTTTACATAATGGGCAATTTGGCGAGATCGTTCTGAATTAATTAGTTTTCACTTTTGTGGTAATGAAATTATGACATGAGCCTTCATGCGACTCACATGTATGGTATGTATCCACCCTGTTAGACGACGAAGAAAATTTTAATCAAATTGATAACGAGATAGTTCGAATTTGTCACACAAAATGTTTGCCACGTTATTCTCTCTGAATTTGTTACAACAAAAAATATGAATGTACGTATCTATTACAAAGGATTATATGTATTTTCCCTGGGGTTTAAGGTAGAAGTCCGTGATCAAAGGGTAACATATATGTATGATAAATGGAGTCTTTCTACTGTAAATTCAATTTCGCCGTAAGCGTGATATCGTTGACCAAAGGACATGATTGTTAAATGAACCGTATGATTCTATGTAGTAGAATCGGTGACTAAATTCCCAATGCAGATGCCATGTGTATTCGAAACACTTAAATCTTGCTAATCAAAATGTCTTCAAGAAGGAAATGAAGAAACTGGTGCCAAATTTCCTCCAAATCGATAAACATTTACTTCAACTAATCTTGCATGGGACCAATCGGCTGACATCGCTAATATAAATCGGTTGCTGGACGTCTGTTTTGTGAAAGGCAACTGTAATTTCGTTAATCTGGCGTGGGTCGATAGCATGGGAACCAATCCGTTTAAGCAGTATCTTGGCATAGGGTTGTGAGACTCTGTAGTGTAACCCTGCTCTGTGCAGGCTGCAGTCAGACTCAAAGACTTGGATTGTCTTCCTAGATGTACACTGAGGCACTGCTGAATGTATTTCTTCACTGTATAAAATGGGACGCTTTTCATATAAAGTTTGTTATCAAAATGCTGTCATAGAGCATACATTTATTTCTTTGAACATTGAAAAGGAAAGGTGTTCGAAACAAATTTACTTATCTATTTCTGACGTGAGTGCTTACAAATGAGATCAAAATCATTTTATGTCAATACAATACACGAACAAAATCAGTCTGTTCAAAATGCTATGCCTTCTTAATAAAATAATTCAAACATGTCGAATTAAAATCATTTTATATATGAGATTAGGCGAGAATAAATGTTACAAAAAGACAACATTAAACACACCCTGCCCTGTCATGGAAAACAATTTTTTAAGTTTGAATTTCTGATATTTTAAAACTAATTAATGAGGTTAAAGGACGCTAAATGTTTGAGAGGTTTAAAATTCCTGCAAAAAAATATCTTTTTTCTTTTAAATTTCGTATGTGCTGAAATAAATCATGAGGTCAACTTACAGATAATTATTACAGAGATTTTAGAGTTTGAGACTCGCTAAACTCTCTTTGTATCTTCCCCCGGGCTGACAAACCTTCAGGTCGAATGGTAAGGGGAAATAGACGCCTGCTGTCCCCTCCTTCCGCTAACATACGATCTTCTCCAGACTACTGTATCATTTTCTCATCAGAGTGTTTCCCGTAATCATAGTTATCGATACAATCTTTTGTAATTGGAATATTTTGAACGATAAAACGTGGATAAATGGCTTCGCTT